>CM069907.1:89085268-89278009 GCA_036172215.1 Camellia granthamiana
GCCGTTTAGATGATTAGGCAACTTTAACTCCAAAAAGCTAAAAATTTGTACATGGAGTGGCTGTGGCACATATCGGTCGACGTAGGGCCTAGATGCTTCGCCGGTTTGATTAATAAATCAGCCCTTGCCCTAGCCGGTGCAAGAACTCCATGACATTCAAGTATAATTGTTGTTGGGCGATTATGCGATTTTAACTCCCAAAAGCCGAAAATTAAAACATGGAGTGGCTGTGGCACATATCGGTCGGCATGGGGCCCAGATGCTTCGCCGGTTTAATTAATAAATTTGCCCTTTCCCCAGCCAGTGCACGAACTCCATGACATTCAAGTATAATTGCCGTTAAGATGATTCGGCAATTTTGAATCCACAAAGTCAAAAATTAGTACATGCAGTGGCTGTGGCAAGTATCGATCGGCATGGGGCCTAGCTGCTTGGCCGGTTCCATTAATAAATCTGCCCTTGCGCTAGCCAGTGCATGAACTCCGTGACATTCATGTAGAATTGCCGTTTCGATGATTAGGAAATTTTAACTCCAAAAAGCTGAAAATTAGTACATGGAGTGTTTGCGGCACATATCGGTTGGCGTGGGGCCTAGATGCTTCGCCGGTTAGATTAATAAATCTGCCCTTGCCACGGCCAGTGCATGAACTCCATGACATTCCAGTATAACTGCCGTTTAGATGATTAGGCAATTTTAACTCCAAAAATCAAAAATTAGTACATGGAGTGGCTGTGGCACATATCGGTCGGCATGGGGCCGAGATGCTTCGCCGGTTTGATTAATAAATCGGCCCTTGCCCCAGCCAATGCATGAAGTCCATGACATTCAAGTATAATTTCCGTTTAGATGATTGGGCAATTTTAACTCCCAAAAGCCAAAAATTTGTACAAGGAGTGGCTGTGGCACATATCGGTCGGCATGGGGCCTATATGCTTCGCCGGTTAGATTAATAAATATGCCTTTGCCCCAGCCAGCGCAGGAACTGCATGACATTCAAGTATAATTGCCGTTTAGATGATTAGGCAATTTTAACTCGAAAAAGCCAAAAATTTGTACATCGAGTGGTTGTGGCACATATCGGTCGGCATGGGGCCTAGATGCTTCGCCGGTTTGATTAATAAATCTGCCCTTGCCACGGCCAGTGCATGAACTCCATGACATTCCAGTATAACTGCCGTTTAGATGATTAGGCAATTTTAACTCCGCAAAGCCGAAAATTAGTACATGTAGTGGCTGTGGCATGTATCGGTCAGCATGGGGCCTAGATGCTTGGCCGGTTCGATTAATAAATCTGCTCTTGCCCCCGGCGGTGCATTAACTCCATGACATTCAAGTATAATTGCCGTTTAGATGATTAGGCAATTTTAAATCGAAAAAGCCAAAAATTTCTACACGAGTGGCTGTGGGACATATCGGTCGGCATGTGGCCTATATGCTTCGGCGGCTAGATTAATAAATCTGCCCTTGCCCCAGCCGGCGCAGGAACTCCATGACATTCAAGTATAATTGCCGTTTAGATGATTAGGCAATTTTAACTCCAAAAAGCCAAAAATTTGTACATGGAGTGGCTGTGTCACATATCGGTCGGCACGGGGCCTATATGCTTTGCCAGTTAGATTAATAAATCTGCCCTTGCCCCGGCCTGCGCAGGAACTCCATGACGTTCAGGTATAATGGCAGTTTAGATGATTAGGCAATTTTAACTCCCAAAAGCGAAAAATTTGTACATGGAGTGGCCGTGGCACATATCGGTCGGTATGGGGCCTATATGCTTCGCCGGTTAGATTAATAAATATGCCCTTGCCCCAGCCAGCGCAGGAACTTCATGACATTCAAGTATAATTGCCATTTAGATGATTAGGCAATTTTAACAGCAAAAAGCCAAAAATTTTTACATGGTGTGGCTGTGGCACATATCGGTTGCCGTGGGGCCTACATGCTTCGCGGGTTAGATTAATCAATCTGCCTTGCCCCAGCCAGCGCGTGAACTCCATGACATTAAGGTATAATTGCCGTTTAGATGAGTCGACAATTTTAACTCCGAAAAGTCAAAAATTAGTACATGGAGTAGCTATGGCACATATCGGTGGGCATGGGGCCTAGATGCTTCGCCGGTTAGATTAATAAATCTACCCTAGCTCTAGCCAGTGCACGAACTCCATGACATTCAAGTATAATTGCCGTTTAGATGATTAGGCAATTTTAACACCAAAAAGTCGAAAATTAGTACATGGAGTAGCCATGGCACATATCGGTCGGCATGGGGCCAGGATGCTTCACCGGTTTGATTAATAAATCTGCCCTTGCCCCAGCCAGTGCAGGAACTGCCTGACATTCAAGTATAACTGCCGTTTAGATGATTAGGCAATTTTAACTCCACAAAGCCGAAAATTAGTACATGAAGTGGCTGTGGCACATATCGGTCGGCATGGGGCCTTGATGCGTCGCCGATTAGATTAATAAATCTGGCCTTGCGCTGGCCAGTGCATGAACTCTATGACATTCAAGTACAATTGCCGTTTAGATGATTAGGCAATTTTGACTCCAACAAGCCAAAAATTAATACATGGATTGGTTGTGGCACATATCGGTCGGCAAGGGGACTAGATGCTTCGCCGGTTTGATTAATAAATCTGCCCTTGCCCCAGCCAGTGCATGAACACCACGACCATCAAGTATAATTGTTGTCTAGATGATTATGCAATTTTAACTCCAAAAAGTCAGAAATTAGTACCTGGAGTGGCTGTGGCACATATCTGTTGGCATGGGGCCTAGATGCTTCGCCTGTTTGATTAAGCAATCTACCCTTGCCCCAGCCAGTGCAAGAACTGCATGACATTCAAGTATAATTGCTGTTTAGATGATTCGGCAATTTTAACTCCAAAAAACCAAAAATTAGCACATGGAGTTGCTGTGGCACATATCGGTCGGCACGGGCCCGAGACGCTTCGCTGGTTAGATTAATAAATCTGACCTTGCCCCAGCTGGTGCACAACTCCATGACATTCAAGTATAATTGCCGTTTAGATGATTAGCAAATTTTAACTCCACAAAGCCGAAAATTAGTACATGCAGTGGCAATGGCACGTATCGGTCGGCATGGTGCCTAGATGTTTCGCCGGTTCGATTTATACATCTGCCCTTGCCCCAGCCAATGCATGAACTCCATGACATTCAAGTATAATTGCCGTGAAGATGATTAGGTTATTTTAACTCCAAAAAGCCGAAAATTAGTACATGGAGTGGCTCTGGCACATATCGGTCGGCATGGGGCCTAGATGCTTCGCCGGTTTGATTAATAATTCTGCCCTTTCCCGCCCAGTGCATGAAATCCATGACATTCAAGTATAATTGCCGTTTAGATGACTAGGCAATTTTAACTCAAAAAAACCAAAAATTAGTGCATGGAGTGGCTGTGGCACATATCGGTCGGCATGGGGCCGAGATGCTTCGCCGGTTTGATTAATAAATCGGCCCTTGCCCCAGCCAATGCATGAAGTCCATGACATTCAAGTATAATTGCCGTTTAGATGATTGGGCAATTTTAACTCCCAAAAGCCAAAAATTTGTACAAGGAGTGGCTGTGGCACATATCGGTCGGCATGGGGCCTATATGCTTCGCCGGTTAGATTAATAAATATGCCTTTTCCCCAGCCAGCGCAGGAACTGCATGACATTCAAGTATAATTGCCGTTTAGATGATTGGGCAATTTTAACTCGAAAAAGCCAAAAATTTGTACATCGAGTGGTTGTGGCACATATCGGTCGGCATGGGGCCTAGATGCTTCGCCGGTTTGATTAATAAATCTGCCTTTACCCCAGCCAGTGCACGAACTCCATGACATTCAAGTATAATTGCCCTTTAGATGATTAGGCAATTTTCACTCCGCAAAGCTGAAAATTAGTACATGTAGTGGCTGTGGCACGTATCGATCAGCATGGGGCCTAGATGCTTGGCCGGTTCGATTGATAAATCTGCTCTTGCCCCAGGCGGTGCATGAACTCCATTACATTCAAGTATAATTGCCGTTTAGATGATTAGGCAATTTTAACTCGAAAAAGCCAAAAATTTCTACACGAGTGGCTGTGGGACATATCGGTCGGCATGTGGCCTATATGCTTCGGCGGCTAGATTAATAAATCTGCCCTTGCCCAAGCCGGCGCAGGAACTCCATGACATTCAAGTATAATTGCCGTTTAGATGATTAGGCAATTTTAACTCCAAAAAGCCAAAAATTTGTACATGGAGTGGCTGTGTCACATATCGGTCGGCACGGGGCCTATATGCTTTGCCAGTTAGATTAATAAATCTGCCCTTGCCCCGGCCTGCGCAGGAACTCCATGACGTTCAGGTATAATGGCAGTTTAGATGATTAGGCAATTTTAACTCCCAAAAGCGAAAAATTTGTACATGGAGTGGCCGTGGCACATATCGGTCGGTATGGGGCCTATATGCTTCGCCGGTTAGATTAATAAATATGCCCTTGCCCCAGCCAGCGCAAGAACTGCATGACATTCAAGTATAATTGCCATTTAGATGATTAGGCAATTTTAACTGCAAAAAGCCAAAAATTTTTACATGGTGTGGCTATGGCACATATCGGTCGGCGTGGGGCCTAGATGCTTCGCGGGTTAGATTAATCAATCTGCCTTGCCCCAGCCAGCGCGTGAACTCCATGACATTAAGGTATAATTGCCGTTTAGATGAGTCGACAATTTTAACTCCGAAAAGTCAAAAATTAGTACATGGAGTAGCTATGGCACATATCGGTCGGCATTGGGCCTAGATGCTTCGCCGGTTAGATTAATAAATCTGCCCTAGCTCTAGCCAGTGCACGAACTCCATGACATTCAAGTATAATTGCCGTTTAGATGATTAGGCAATTTTAACACCAAAAAGTCGAAAATTAGTACATGGAGTAGCCGTGGCACATATCGGTCGGCATGGGGCCAGGATGCTTCACCGGTTTGATTAATAAATCTACGCTTGCCCCAGCCAGTGCAAGAACTGCATGACATTCAAGTATAATTGCTGTTTAGATGATTAGGCAATTTTAACTCCAAAAAGCCAAAAATTAGCACATGGAGTTGCTGTGGCACATATCGGTCGGCACGGGCCCGAGACGCTTCGCTGGTTAGATTAATAAATCTGACCTTGCCCCAGCTGGTGCACAACTCCATGACATTCAATTATAATTGCCGTTTAGATGATTAGCAAATTTTAACTCCACAAAGCCGAAAATTAGTACATGCAGTGGCTATGGCACGTATCGGTCGGCATGGTGCCTAGATGTTTCGCCGGTTCGATTTATACATCTGCCCTTGCCCCAGCCAATACATGAACTCCATGACATTCAAGTGTAATTGCCGTGAAGATGATTAGGTTATTTTAACTCCAAAAAGCCGAAAATTAGTACATGGAGTGGCTCTGGCACATATCGGTCGGCATGGGGGCTAGATGCTTCGCCGGTTTGATTAATAAATCTGTCCTTGCCGTAGCCAGTGCATGAACTCCATGACATTCAAGTATAATTGCTGTTTAGAAGATTAGGCAATTTTAACTCCAAGAGGCCGAAAATTAGTACACGGATTAGCTGTGGAACATATCGCTCGGCATGGGGCATAGATGCGTCGCTGATTAGATTAATAAATCTGCCCTTGCCCTAGCCAGTGCATGAACTCCATGACATTCAAGTATAATTGCCGTTTAGATGTTTAGGCAATTTTGACTCCAAAAAGTCAAAAATTAGTACATGGAGTGGCTGTGGCACATATCGGTTGGCATGGGGGCTAGATGCTTCGCCGGTTTGATTAATAAATCTGCCCTTGCCCAGCCAGTGCATGAGCTCCATGACATTCAAGTATAATGGCCGTTTAGATGATTAGGCAATTTTAACTCCAGAGAGGCAAAAATTAGTAGATGGAGTAGCTATGGCACATATCAGTCGGCATGGGGCCTAGATGCTTCGCCGGTTTGATTAATAAATCTGCCCTTGCCCCAGCCAGTGTAGGAACTCCATGACATTCAAGTATAATTTTCGTTTAGAAGATTAGGCAATTTTAAGTCCAAAAAGCCGAAAATTAGTACATGGAGTGGCTGGGGCACATATCGGTCGGCACGGGGCCTAGCTGCTTCGCCGGTTTCATTAATAAATCTGCCCTTGCCCCAGCCAGTGCACGAACTCCATGACATTCAAGTATAATGGCCGTTTAGATGATTAGGAAATTTTAGCTCCAAAAAGCCGAAAATTAGTTCATGGAGTGGCTGTAGCAGATATCGGTCGGCAAGGGGCCAAGATCCATGACAATCAGGTATAATTGCCGTTTAGATGATTAGGCAATTTTAACTCCAAAAAGCCGAAAATTAGTACCCGGAGTGGCTCTGGCACATTTCGGTCGGCATGGGCCCTAGATGCTTCACCGGTTTCGTTAATAAATCTGCCCTTGCCCCAGCCAGTGCATGGACTCCATGACATTCAAGTATAATTGCCGTTTAGATGATTAGGCTATTTTAACTCCAAAAAGCCGAAAATTAGTATATGGAGTGGCTGTGGCACATATCGGTCGACATGGGGCCTAGATGCTTCGCCGGTTTGATTAGTAAATCTGCCCTTGCCCCAGCCAGTGCCCGAACTCCATGACATTCAAGTATAATTGCTGTTTAGTTGATTAGGCAATTTTAACTCCAAAAGGCCGAAAATTAGTACACGGATTAGCTGTGGCACATATCGTTCGGCATGGGGCCTAGATGCTTCGCCGGTTAGATTAATAAATCTGCCGTTGCCGCAGCCAGTCCATGAACTTTATGACATTCAAGTATAATTGTCATTTAGATGATTAGGCAATTTTAACTCCAAAAAGCCGAAAATTAGTGCATGGAGTGGCTGTGGCACATATCGGTCGGCATGGGGCCTAGATACTTCGCCGGTTAGATTAATAAATCTGCGCTTGCCCCAGCCAGTGCATGAACTCCATGACATTCAAGTACAATTGCCGTTTAGATGATTAGGCAATTTTGACTCCAAAAAGCCAAAAATTAGTACATGGAGTGGCTGTGGCACATATCGGTCGGCAAGGGGCCTAGATGCTTCGCCGATTTGATTAATAAATCTGCCCATGCCCCAGCCAGTGCATGAACTCCCTGACATTCAAGTATAACTGCCGTTTAGATGATTAGGCAATGTTAACTCCACAACGCTGAAAATTAGTAAATGCAGTGGCTGTGGCACATATCGATCAGCATGGGGCCTAGATGCTAGGCCAGTTCGATTAATAAATCTGCCCGTGCCCCAACCAGTGCATGTACTCCATGACATTCAAGTATAATTGCCGTTTAGATGATTAGGCAATTTTAAGTCCAAAAGGCCGAAAATTAGCACACGGATTAGCTGTGGCACATATCGCTCGGCATGGGGCTTAGATGCTTCGCCGGTTAGATTAATAAATCTGCCCTTGCCCCAGCCAGTGCATGAACTCCATGACAATCAAGTATAATTGCCGTTTAGTTGATTAGGCAATTTTAGCCCCAAAAATCTGAAAATTAGTACATGGAGTGGCTGTGGCACATATCGGTCGACATGGGGGCTATATGCTTCGCCGGTTTGATAAATAAATCTGCCCTTGCCCCAGCTAGTGCATGAACTCCATGACATTCAAGTATAATTGCCGTTTAGATGATTGGGCAATTTTAACTCCAAGAGGCCGAAAATTAGTACACGGATTAGCTGTGGCACATATTGCTCGGCATGGGGCCTTGATGCTTCGCCGGCTTGATTAATAAATCCGCCCTTGCCCCAGCCAGTGCATGAACTCCATGACATTCAAGTATAATTTCCGTTTAGATGATTAGGCAATTTTCACTCCAAAAAGTCGAAAATTTGTGCTTGGTGTGGCCGTGGCACATATTGGTCGGCTTGGGGACTAGTTGCTTCGCCGGTTTATTTAATAAATATGCCCTTGCCCCAGCCAGTGCATGAGCTCCATCACATTCAAGTATAATGGCCGTTTAGATGATTAGGCAAGTTCAACTCCAAAAAGGCAAAAATTAGTACATGGAGTGGCTGTGGCACATATCAGTCAGCATCGGGCCTAGATGCTTCGCCGGTTTGATTAATAAATCTACCGTTGCCCCAGCCTGTGCACGAACTCCATGACATTCAAGTATAATTGCCGTTAGATGAATCGGCAATTTTAAGTCGAAAAAGCCGAAAATTAGTACATGGAGTGCCTGTTGCACATATCGGTCGGCACGGGGCCTAGATGCTTCGCCGGTTTGATTAGTAAATCTGCCCTTGCCCCAGCCAGTGCATGAGCTCCATGACATTCAATTATAATTGCCGTTTAGACGATTAGGCAATTATAACTCCAAAAACCTGAAAATTAGTACATGGAGTGGATGTGGCACATATCGGTCGGCATGGGGCCTAGATGCTTCGCCGGTTTGATTAATAAATCTGCCCTTACCCCAGCCAGTGCATGAACTGCATGACATTCAAGTATTACTGCCGCTTAGATGATTAGGCAATTTTAACTCCAAAAAGCCGAAATTCAGTACATGGAGTGGCTGTGGCACATATTGGTCAGCGTGGGGCCTAGATGGTTCGTCGGTTTGATTAATAAATCTGCCCTTGCCCCAGCGAGTGCTCGAACTCCATGACATTCAAGTATAATTGCCGTTTAGATGATTAGGGAATTTTAACTCCACAAAGCCGAAAATTAGTACATGCAGTGGTTGTGGCATGTATCGATCGGCATCGGGCCCAGATGCTTGGCCGGTTCGATAAATTATTCTGCCCTTGCCCCGACCAGTGCATGAACTCCATGACCTTCAAGTATAATTGCCGTTTAGATGGTTAGGCAATTTTAACTCCAACAGGCCGAAAATTAGTACACGGATTAGCTGTGGCACGTATCGCTCGGCATGGGGCCTAGATGTTTCGCCGGTTAGATCAATAAATCTGCCACTTGCCCCAGCCAGTGCAAGAACTCCATCACAATCAAGTATAATTGCCGTTTAGATGATTAGGAAATTTTAACTGCAAAAAGCCGAAAATTAGTACATGGAGTGGCTGTAGCACATACCGGTCGGCATGGGGCCTAGATGCTTCGCCGGTTTGATTAATAAATCTGCCCTTGCCCCAGCCAGTGCATGAACTCCTTGACATTCAAGTATAATTGCTGGTTAGATCATTAGGCAATTTTAACTCCAAAAAGCCGAAATTTAGTCCATGCAGTGGCTATGGCACATATCGGTCGGCATGGGGCCTAGATGGTTCGTCGTTTTGATTAATAAATCTGCCCTTGCCCCAGCCAGTGCACGAACTCCATGACATTCAAGTATAATTGCCGTTTAGATGATTAGGCAATTTTAACTAGACAAAGCCGAAAATTAGTACATGCAGTGGCTGTGGCACGTATCGATCGGCATGGGGCCTAGATGCTTGGCCAGTTCGGTTAATAAATCTGCTCTTGCCCCAACCAGTGCATGTACTCCATGACATTCAAGTAAAATTTCCGTTTAGTTGATTAGGCAATTTTAACTCCAAAAGGCCGAAAATTAGTACAGGGATTAGCTGTGGCATATATCGATCGGCATGGGGCTTAGATGCTTCGCTGGTTAGATTAATAAATCTGCCCTTGCCCCAGCCAGTGCATCAACTCCATGACAATCAAGTATAATTGCCGTTTAGAAGATTAGACTCCAAAAAGCTGAAAATTAGTACATGGAGTGGCTGTGGCACATATCGGTCAGCATGGGGGCTATATGTTTCGCCGGTTTGATTAATAAATCTGCCCTTGCCGCAGCCAGTGCTTGAACTCCATGACATTCAAGTATAATTTCCGTTTAGATGATTAGGCAATTTTAACTCCAAGAGGCCGAAAATTATTACACGGATTAGCTGTGCCACATATCGCTCGGCATGGGGCCTAGATGCTACGCCAGCTAGATTATTAAATCTGCCCTTGCCCCAGCCAGTGCATGAACTCCATGACATTCAAGTATAATTGCCATTTAGATGATTAGGCAATTTTAACTCCAAAAAGCCGAAAAGTAGTACATGGAGTGGCTGGGGCTCAAATCGGTCGGCATGGGGCCTAGATGTTTCGTCGGTTTGATTAATAAATCTGCCTTTGCCCCAGCTAGTGCATGAACTCCATGACATTCAAGGATAATGGCTGTTTTGATGATTAGGCAATTTTAACTCCAAAAAAGCCGAAAATTAGTAGACGGACTGGCTGTGGCACATATCGGTCGGCATGGGGCCTAGATGCTTCGCTGGTTAGATTAATAAATCTGCCCTTGCCCCAGCCGGTGCATGAACTCCATGACATTCAAGTACAATTGCCGTTTAGATGATTAGGCAATTTTGACTCGAAAAATCCGAAAATTAGTACATGGAGTGGCTGTGGCACATATCGGCCGGTAAGGGGCCTAGATGCTTCTCCGGTTTGATTAATAAATCTGCCGTTGCCCCAGGAAGTGCATGAACTCCATGACATTGAAGTATAATTGCTGTGTAGATGATTAGGCAATTTTAACTCCAAAAAGTCAAAAATTAGTACATGGAGTGGCTGTGGCACATATCGGTCGACATGGGGCCTAGATGCTTCGCCGGTTTAATTAATAAATCTGCCCATGCCCCATCCAGTGCATGAACTCCATGACATTCAAGTATAATTGCCGTTTAGATGATTAGGCAATTCTAACTCAAAAAAGCCAAAAATTAGCACATGGAGTGGCTGTGGCACATATCGGTCGGCATGGGGCCTAGATGCTTCGCCGGTTTGATTAATAAATCTGCCCTTGCCCCAGCTAGTGCATGAACTCCATGACATTCAAGTATAATTGCCGGTTAGATGATTAGGCAATTTAAACTCCAAAGAGCCGAAATTTAGTACATGGAGCGGCTGTGGCACATATCGGTCGGCATGGGGCCTAGATTGTTTGTCGGTTTGATTAATAAATCTGCCCTTGCCCACAGCCAATGCATGAACTCCATGACATTCAAGTATAATTGTCGTCTAGGTGATTAGGCAATTTTAACTCCGCAAGGCCGAAAATTAGTACATGCAGTGGCTGTGACACGTATCGATCGGCATGGGGCCTAGATGCTTGGCCTGTTCGATTAATAAATCTGCCCTTGCCCCAACCAGTGCATGTACTCCATGACATTCAAGTATAATTGCCGTTTAGATGATTAGGAAATTTTATCTCCCAAAGGCCGAAAATTAGTACACGGATTAGCCGTGGCACATATCGCTCGGCTTGGGGCTTAGATGCTTCGCCGATTAGATTAATAAATATGCCCTTGCCCTAGCCAGTGCATGAATTCCATGACAATCAAGTATAATTGCCGTTTAGATGATTAGGCAATTTTAACTCCAAAAAGCCGAAAATTAGTACACGGATTAGCTGTGGCACATATTGCTCGGCTTGGGGCTTAGATGCTTCGCCGATTAGATTAATAAATTAGCCCTTGCCCCAGCCAGTGCATGAACTCCATGACATTCAAGTATAATTGCCGTTTAGATGATTAGGCAATTTTAACTCCAAGAGGCCGAAAATTAGTACACGGATTAGTTGTGGCACATATCGCTCGGCATGGGGCCTAGATGCTTCGCCAGCTAGATTAATAACTCTACCCTTGCCCCAGCCAGTGCATGAACTCCATGACATTCAAGTATAATTGCTGATTTGGCAATTTTAACTCCAAAAAGCCAAAATTTTGTACATGGAGTGGCTGTGGCACATATCGGTCGACATGGGGCCTAGATGCTTCGCCGGTTTGATTAATAAATCTGCCCTTGCCCCAGCCAGTGCATGTGCTCCATCACATTCAAGTATGATGGCCGTTCAGATGATTAGGCATGTTTAACTGGAAAAAGGCGAAAATTAGTACATGGAGTGGCTGTGGCACATATCAGTCAGCATGGGGCATAGATGCTTCGCCGGTTTGATTAATAAATCTGCCGCTGCCCCAGCCAGTGGATGATCTCCCTGACATTCAAGTATAATTGCCGTTAGATGATTCGGCAATTTTAACTCGAAAAAGCCGAAAATTATTAAATGGAGTGGCTGTGTCACATATCGGTCGGCATGGGGCCTAGATGCTTCGCCGGTTTGCTTAATAAATCTGCCCTTGCCCTAGCCAGTGCATGAACTTCATGACATTCAAGTATAATTGCCGTTTAGATGATTTGACAATTTTAACTCAAAAAAGCCGAAAATTAGTACATGGAGTGGTTGTGGCACATATCGGTCAGCATGGGGCCTAGGTGCTTCGCCGGTTTGATTAATAAATCTGCCGTTGCCCCAGCTAGTGCATGAACTCCATGACATTCAAGTATAATTGCCGTTTAGATGATTAGGCAATTTTAACTCCAAAAAGCCGAAACTTAGTACATGGAGTGGCTGTGGCACATATCGGTCGGCATGGGGCCTGGAAAGTTCGTCGGTTTGATTAATAAATCTGCCTTTGCCCCAGCCAGTGCACGAACTCCATGACATTCAAGTAAATATGCCGTTTAGATGATTAGGCAATTTTAACTCCAGAAGGCCGAAAATTAGTACATGCAGTGGCTGTGGCACGTATCGATCGGCATGGGGCCTAGATGCTTGGCCGGTTCGATTAATGAATCTGCCCTTGCCCCGACCAGTGCATGAATTCCATGACATTCAAGTATAATTGCCGTTTAGATGATTAGGCAATTTTAACTCCAAAAGGCCAAAAATTAGTACCCGGATTAGCTGTGGCACATATCGCTCAGCATGGGGCCTATATGCTTCGCCGGTTAGATTAATAATTCTGCCCCTGCCATAGCCAGTGCATGAACTCCATGACAATCAATTATAATTGCCATTTAGATGATTAGGAAATTTTAACTCCAAAAAGCCGAACATTAGTACATGGAGTGGCTGTGGCACATATCGGTCGGAATGGGGCCCAGATGCTTCGCCGGTTTGATTCATAAATCTGCCCTTGCCCCAGCCAGTGCATGAAGTCCTTGACGTTCAAGGAAAATTGCTGGTTAGATGATTAGGCAATTTTAACTCCAGAAATCCGAAAATTAGTACATGGAGTGGCTGTGGCACATATCGGTCGGTAAGGGGCCTAGATGCTTCATCGGTTTGATTAATAAATCTGCCGTTGCCCCAGCAAGTGCATGAACTCCATGACATCCAAGTATAATTGCTGCTTAAATGATTAGGCAATTTTAACTCCAAAAAGTCAAAAATTAGTAAATGGAGTGGCTGTGGCACATTTCGGTCGACATGGGGCCTAGATGCTTCGCCGGTTTGCTAAATAAATTTGCCCACGCCCCATCCAGTGCATGAACTCCATGACATTCAAGTATAATTACCGTTTAGATGATTAGGCAATTCTAACTCAAAAAAGCCAAAAATTAGCACATGGAGTGGCTGTGGCACATATCAGTCAGCATGGGGCCTAGATGCTTCGCCGGTTTGATTCATAAATTTGCCCACGCCCCATCCAGTGCATGAACTCCATGACATTCAAGTATAATTACCGTTTAGATGATTAGGCAATTCTAACTCAAAAAAGCCAAAAATTAGCACATGGAGTGGCTGTGGCATATATCGGTCAGCATGGGGCCTAGATGCTTCGCCGGTTTGATTAATAAATCTGCCCTTGCCCCAGCTAGTGCATGAACTCCATGACATTCAAGTATAATTGCCGGTTAGATGATTAGGCAATTTAAACACCAAAGAGCCGAAATTTAGTACATGGAGTGGCTGTGGCACATATCGGTCGGCATGGGGCCTAGATGGTTCGTCGGTTTGATTAATAAATCTGCCCTTGCCCACAGCCAATGCATGAACTCCATGACATTCAAGTATAATTGCCATTTAGATGATTAGGCAATTTTAACACCACAAAGCCAAAAATTAGTACATGCAGTGGCTGTGACACGTATCGATCGGCATGGGGCCTAGATGCTTGGCCAGTTCGATTAATAAATCTGCCCTTGCCCCAACCAGTGCATGTATTCCATGACATTCAAGTATAATTGCCGTTTAGATGATTAGGAAATTTTAACTACAAAAGGCCGAAAATTAGTACACGGATTAGTTGTGGCACATATCGCTCGGCATGGGGCTTAGATGCTTCGCCGATTAGATTAATAAATCTGCCCTTGCACCAGCCAGTGCATGAACTCCATGACAATCAAGTATAATTGCCGTTTAGATGATTAGGCAATTTTTACTCCAAAAAGCTGAAAATTAGTACATGGAGTGGCAGTGGCACATATCGGTCGGCTTGGGGGCTACATGCTTCGCCGGTTAGATTCATAAATCTGCCCTTGCCCCGGCTAGTGCATGAACTCCATGACATTCAAGTATAATTTCCGTTTAGATAATTAGGCAATTTTAACTCCAAGAGGCCGAAAATTAGTACACGGATTAGCTGTGGCACAGTTCGCTCGGCATGCGGCCTAGATGCTTCGCCAGCTAGATTAATAAATCTACCCTTGCCCCAGCAAGTGCACGATCTCCACGACATTCAAGTATAATTGCCGTTAGATGAATCGACAATTTTAACTTGAAAAAGCTGAAAATTAGTACATGGAGTGGCTGTGGCACATATCGGTCGGCGTGGGGCCTAGATGCATCGCCGGTTTGATTAATAAATCTGCTCTTTCCCCAGCCAGTGCATGAACTCCATGACATTCAAGTATAATTGCCGTGTAGATGATTAGGCAATTTTAACTCGAAAAGGCCGAAAATTAGTACATGAAGTGGCTGTGGCACATATCGGTCGGCATGGGGCCTAGATGCCACGCCGGTTTGATTAATAAATCTGCCGTTGCCCCAGCCAGTGCATGAACTCAATGACATTCAGGTATAATTGCCGTTTAGATGATTAGGCAATTTTAACTCCAAAAAGCCGAAACTTAGTACATGGAGTGGCTGTGGCACATATCGGTCGGCTTGGGGCCTAGATGGTTCGTCGGTTTGATTAATAAATCTGCCTTTGCCCTAGGTAGTGCACGAAGTCCATGACATTCAAGTATAAATGTCGTTTAGATGATTAGGCAATTTTAACTCCACAAAGCCGAAAATTAGAACATGCAGTGGCTGTGGCACGTATCGATCGGCATGGGGCCTAGATGCTTGGCCGGTTCGATTAATAAATTTGCCCTTGCCCCGACCAATGCATGAACTCAATGACATTCAAGTATAATTGCCGTTTAGATGATTAGGCAATTTTAACTCCAAAAGGTTGAAAATTAGTACACGGATTAGCTGTGGCACATATCGCTCGGCATGGGGCCTAGATGCTTCGCCGGTTAGAATAATAAATCTGCCCTTGCCCCAGCCTGTGCATGAACTCCATCACAATCAAGTATAATTGCCGTTTAGATGATTAGGAAATTTTAACTCCAAAAAGACGAAAATTAGTACATGGAGTGGCTGTGGCACATATCGGTCGGCATGGGGCCTAGATGCTTCGCCGGTTTGATTAATAAATCTGCCCTTGCCCCAGCCAGTGCATGAACTCCTTGACATTCAAGTGAAATTGCTGGTTAGATGATTAGGCAATTTTAACTCCAAAAAGCCGAAATTTTGTACATGGAGTGGCTGTGGCACATATCGGTCGGCATGGGGCGTAGATGGTTCGTCGGTCTGATTAATAAATCTGCCCTTGCCCCAGCCAATGCACAAACTCCATGACATTCAAGTATAATTGCCGTTTAAACGATTAGGCAATTTTAGCTCCACAAAGCCGAAAATTAGTACATGCAGTGACTGTGGCACGTATAGATCGGCATGGTGCCTAGATGCTTGGCCAGTTCGATTAATAAATCTGCCCTTACACCAACCAGTGCATGTACTCCATGACATTCAAGTATAATTGCGGTTTAGATGATTAGGCAATTTTTACTCCAAAAGGCCGAAAATTAGTACACGGATTAGCTGTGGCATATATCGCTCGGCATGGGGCTTGGATGCTTCGCCGGTTAGATTTATAAATCTGCCCTTGCCCCAGCCAGTGCATCAACCCCATGACAATCAAGTATAATTGCCGTTTTGATGATTAGGCAATTTTAACTCCAAAAAGTAGAAAATTAGTACATGGAGTGGCTGTGGTACATATCGGTCGGCATGGGGGCTAAATGCTTCGCCGGTTTGATTAATAAATCTGCCCTTGCGCCACCCATTGCATGAACTCCATGACAATCAAGTATAATTGCCGTTTAGATGATTAGGCAATTTTAACTCCAAGAGGCCGAAAATTAGTACACGGATTAGCTGTGGCACATATCGCTCAGCATGGGGCCTAGATGCTTCGGCGGCTAGATTAATAAATCTGCCCTTGCCCCAGCCAGCGCAGGAACTCCATGATATTCCGGTATAATGCCCATTTAGATGATTCGGCAATTTTAACTCGAAAAAGGCAAAAATTAGTATATGGAGTGGTTGTGGCACATATCAGTCGGCATGGGGCTAGATGCTTCGCCGGTTTGATAAATAAATTTGCCCTTGCCCCAGCCAGTACATGAAGTCCATGACATTCAAGTATAATTGCCGTTTAGATGATTCTGCAATTTTAACTCCAAAAAGCCAAAAATTAGTACGTGGAGTGGCTGTGGCACATATCGGTCGGCATGGGGCCTAGATGCTTCGCCGGTTTGATTAATAAATCTGCCCTTGCCCCAGCCAATGCATGAACTCTATCACAATCGAGTAGAATTGTCGTTTAGATGATTAGGCAATTTTAACTCGAAAAAGGCGAAAATTAGTACATGGAGTGGCTGTGGCACATATCAGTCGGCATGGGGCCGAGATGCTTTGCCGGTTTGATTACTAAATTTGCCCTTGCCCCAGCCAGTGCATGAAGTCCATGACATTCAACTATAATTGCCGTTTAGATGATTCGGCAATTTTAACTCCAAAAAGCCGAAAATTAGTACGTGGAGTGGCTGTGGCACATATCGGTCGGCATGGGGCCTAGGTGCTTCGCCGATTTGATTAATAAATCTGCCCTTGCCCCAGCCAGTGCATGAACTCCATGACATTCAAGTATAATTGCCGTTTACATGATTACGCAATTTTAACTCAAAAAAGCGGAAAATTAGTACATTGAGTGGCTGTGGCACATATCCGTCGGCATGGGGCCTAGATGCTTCGCCGGTTTGATTGATAAATCTGCCCTTGCCCCAGCCAGTGCATGAACTCCATGACATGCAAGTATAATTGCCGTTTTCATTATTAGGCAATTTTAACTCCAAAAAGTCAAAATTTAGTACATGGAGTGGCTGTGGCACATATCGGTCGGCATGGGGCCTAGATGGTTCATCGGTTTGATTAGTAAATCTGCACTTGCCCCAGCCAGTCCACGAACTCCATGACATTCAAGTATAATTGCTCTTTAGATGATTAGGCACTTTTAACTCCACAAAGCTGAAAATTAGTACATGCAGTGGCTGTGGCACGTATAGATCGGCATGGGGCCTTGATGCTTGGCCGGTTCGATTAGTAAATCTGCCCTAGCCCCGACCATTGCATGAACTCCATGAAATTCAAGTATAATAACCGTTTAGATTATTAGGCAATTTTTACTCCAGAAAGCATAAAATTGATACATGGAGTGGCTGTGGCATATATCGGTCAGCAGCGGGCCTAGATGCTTCGCCGGTTTGATTAATAAATCTGCCCTTGCCCCAGCCAGTGCATGAACTCCATGACTTTCAAGTACAATTGCCGTTTAGATGATTAGGCAATTTTAACTCCAAGAGGCCGAAAATTAGTACACGGATTAGCTGTGGCACATATCGCTTGGCAAGGGGCCTAGATGCTTCACCGGCTAGATTAACAAGTCTACCCTTGCCCCAGCCAGTGCATGAACTCCGTGACATTGAAGTATAATTGTCGTTTAGCTGATTAGGCAATTTTAACTCCAAAAAGGAAAAAATTAGTACATGGAGTGGCTGTGGCACATATCGGTCGGCATGGAGGCTAGATGCTTCTCCGGTTTGATTAATAAATCTACCCTTGCCTCAGCCGGTGCACGAACTCCATGACATTCAAGTATAATTGCCGTTTAGATGATTATGCACGTTTAACTCCAAAAAGCCAAAAATTAGTAAATGGAGTGGCCGTGGCACATATCGGTCAGCATAGGGCCTAGATGCTCTGCCCTTGCCCCAACCAGTGCATGTATTCCATGACATTCAAGTATAATTGCCGTTTAGATTATTAGGAAATTTTAACTACAAAAGGCCGAAAATTAGTACACGGATAGCTGTGGCACATATCGCTCGGCAAGGGGCCTAGATGCTTCACCGGCTAGATTAACAAGTCTACCCTTGCCCCAGCCAGTGCATGAACTCCATGACATTCAAGTATAATTGTCGTTTAGCTAATTAGGCAATTTTAACTCCAAAAAGGAAAAAATTAGTACATGGAGTGGCTGTGGCACATATCGGTCGGCATGCAGGCTAGATGTTTCGCCGGTTTGATTAATAAATCTGCCCTTGCCCTAGCCAGTGCATGAGCTCCATGACATTCAAGTAAAATGGCCGTTTAGAAGATTAGGCAATTTTAACTCCAAAAAGCCAAAAATTAGTACATGGAGTGGCTGTGGCACATATCGGTCGGAATGGGGCCTAGATGCTTCGCCGGTTTGCTTAACAAATCTGCCCTTGCCCCAGCCAGTGCACGAACTCCATGACATTCAAGTATAATTGCCGTTTAGATGATTAGGCAATTTTAACTCCAAAAAGCCAAAAATTAGTACATGGAGTGGCCGTGGCACAAATCGGTCAGCGTAGGGCCTAGATGCTTCGCCGGTTTGCTTAATAAATCTACCCCTGCCCCAGCCGGTGCCAGAACTCCATGACATTCAAGTATAATTGTTGCTTAGATGATTACGCAATTTTAACCCCCAAAAGCCAAAAATTAATACATGCAGTGGCTGTGGCACATATCGGTCGGCATGGGACCCAGATGCTTCGCCGGTTTGATTAATAAATCTGCCCTTTCCCCAGCCAGTGCACGAACTCCATGACATTCAAGTATAATTGCCTTTTAGATGATTCAGCAATTTTAACTCCACAAAGCTGAAAATTAGTACATGCAGTGGCTGTGGCATGTATCGGTAGGCATGGGGCCTAGATGCTTCGCCGGTTTGATTAATTACTCTGCCCTTGCCCCAGCCAGTGCATGAACTCCATGACATTCAAGTATAATTTCCGTTTAGATGATTAGGCAATTCTAACTCCAAAAAGCCAAAATTTAGTACACGGAGTGGCTGTGACACATATCGGTCGGCATGGGGCCTAGATAGTTCGTCGGCTTGATTAATAAATCTGCCCTTGCCCCAGCCAGTGCACGAAGTCCATGACATTCAAGTATAATTGCCGTTTAGATGATTAGGCAATTTTAACTCCACAAAGCCGAAAATTAGTACATGCAGTGGCTGTGGCACGCATCGATCGGGATGGGGCCTAGATGCTTGGCCGGTTCGATAAATAAATATGCCCTTGCCCCGACCTGTGTGCATGAACTCCATGACATTCAAGTATAATTGACATTTAGATGGTTAGGCAATTTTCCCTCCAAAAGGCCTAAAATTAGTATGCGGATTAGCTGTGGCACGTATCGCTCGACATGGGGCCTAGATGCTTCGCCGGTGAGATTAATAAATCTGCCCTTGCCCCAGCCAGTGCAAGAACTCCATCACACTCAAGTATAATTGCCGTTTAGATGGGTAGGAAATTTTACCTCCAAAAAGCCAAAAATTAGTACATGGAGTGGCTGTGGCACATATCGGTCGGCATGGGGCCTAGATGCTTCGCCGGTTTGATTAATAAAGCTGTCCTTGCCCCAGCCGGTGCACGAACTCCCTGACATTCAAGTATAATTGCCGTTTAGATGATTATGCAATTTTAACTCCAAAAAGCCAAAAATTAGTAAATGGAGTGGCCGTGGCACATATCGGTCAGCATAGGGCCTAGATGCTTTGCCGGTTTGATTAATAAATCTGCCCATGCCCCAGCCGGTGCCAGAACTCCGTGACATTCAAGTATAATTGCTGTTTAGATGATTAGGCAATTTTAACTCCAAAAAGCCAAAAAATTAGTACATGGAGTGGCCGTGGCACATATCGGTCAGCATAGGGCCTAGATGCTTTGCCGGTTTGACTAATAAATCTGCCCTTGCCCCAGCCGGTGCTAGAACTCCATGACATTCAAGTATAATTGTTGTTTAGATAATTAGGCAATTTTCACTCCCAAAAGCCGAAAATTAATACATGGAGTAGCTGTGGCACATATCAGTCGGCATGGGGCCCAGATGCTTCGCCGGTTTGATTAATAAATTTGCCCTTTCCCCAGCCAGTGCACGAGCTCAATGAGATTCAAGTATAATTGCCGCTTAGATTATTCGGCAATTTTAACTCCACAAAGCCGAAAATTAGTACATGCAGTGGCTGTGGCACGTATCGGTCGGCATGGGGCCTAGATGCTTCGCCGGTTTGATTAATCAATCTCCCCTTGCCCCAGCCAGTGCATGAACTCCATGACATTCAAGTATAAGTGCCGTTAAGATGATTAGGCAATTTTATCTCCAAAAAGCCAAAAATTAGTACATGGAGCGGCTGTGGCACATATCGGTCGGCATCAGCGCTAGATGCTTCGCTGGTTAGATTAATAAATCTACCCCTGGCCAGCCAGTGCACGAACTCCATGATATTGAAGTATAATTACCGTTTAGATGATTAGGCAATTGTAACTCGAAAAATCGGAAAATTAGTACATGGAGTGGCTGTGGCACATATCGGTCGGCATGGGGCCTAGATGCCTCACCGGTTTGATTAATAAATCTACCCTTGCCCCAGCCAGTGCATGAACTCCATGACATTCAAGTATAATTGCTGTTTAAATGATTAGGCAATTTTGGCATCAAAAAGCCGAAAATTAGTACATGAAGTGGCTGTGGCGCATATCGGTCGGCATGGGGCCTACATGCTTTGCCGGTTTGATTAATAAATCTGCGCTTGCCCCAGCCAGTGCATGAACTCCATGACATTCAAGTATAATTGCCGTTTAGATGATTAGGCAATTTTAACTCCAAAAAGCCGAAGTTTAGTACTTGGAGTGGCTGTGGCACATATCGGTCGGCATGGGGCCTAGATGGTTCGTCGGTTTGATTAATAAATCTGCCCTTCCCCCAGCCAGTGCACGAACTCCATGACATTCAAGTATAATTGCCGTTTAGATGATCAGGCAATTTTAACTCCACAAAGCCGAAAATTAGTACATGCAGTGGCTGTGGCATGTATCGATTGGCCGGTTTGATAAATAAATCTGCCCTTGCCCCGACCTGTGCATGAACTCCATGACATTCAAGTATAATTGACGTTTAGATGGTTAGGCAATTTTCACTCCAAAAGGCCGAAAATTAGTACACGGATTAGCTGTGGCACGTATCGCTCGGCATGGGGCCTAGATGCTTCGCCGGTTAGATTAATAAATCTGCCCTGGCCCCAGCCAGTGCAAGAACTCCATCACAATCAAGTATAATTGCCGTTTAGATGGGTAGGAAATTTTACCTCCAAAAAGCCGAAAATTAGTACATGGAGTGGCTGTGGCACATATCGGTCGGCATGGGGCCCAGATGCTTCGCCAGTTTGACTAATAAATTTGCCCTTGCCCCAGCCAGTGCACGAACTCCATGACATTGAAGTATAATTGCCGTTTAGATGATTATGATATTTTAACTCCAAAAAGCCAAAAATTAGTAAATGGAGTGGCCGTGGCACATATCGGTCAGGATAGGGCCTAGATGCTTTGCCGGTTTGATTAATAAATCTGCCCTGGCCCCAGCCGGTGCCAGAACTCCATGACATTCAAGTGTAATTGCCGTTTAGATGATTAGGCAATTTTAACTCCAAAAAGCCAAAATTAAGTAGATGGAGTGGCCGTGGCACATATCGGTCAGCATAGGGCCTAGATGCTTTGCCGGTTTGACTAATAAATCTGCCCTTGCACCAGGCGGTGCCAGAACTCCATGACATTCAAGTATAATTGTTGTTTAGATAATTAGGCAATTTTAACTCCCAAAAGCCGAAAATTAATACATGGAGTGGCTGTGGCACATATCGGTCGGCATGGGGCCCAGATGCTTCACCGGTTTGATTAATAAATCTGGACTTTCCCCAGCCAGTGCACGAACTCAATGACATTCAAGTATAATTGCCGTTTAGATGATTCGGCAATTTTTACTCCACAAAGCCGAAAATTAGTACATGCAGTGGCTGTGGCACGTATCGGTCGGCATGGGGCCTAGATGCTTCGCCGGTTTGATTAATCAATCTCCCCTTGCCCCAGCCAGTGCATGAACTCCATGACGTTCAAGTATAATTGCCGTTAAGATGATTAGGCAATTTTATCTCCAAAAAGCCAAAAATTAGTACATGGAGCGGCTGTGGCACATATCGGTTGGCATGGGCGCTAGATGCTTCGCTGGTTAGATTAATAAATCTAACCTTGGCCAGCCAGTGCACGAACTCCATGATATTCAAGTATAATTACCGTTTAGATGACTAGGCAATTGTAGCTCAAAAAATTTGCAAATTAGTACATGGAGTGGCTGTGGCACATATCGGTCGGCATGGGGCCTAGATGCCTCGCCGGTTTGATTAATAAATCTGCCCCTGCCCCAGCCAGTGCATGAACTCCATGACATTCAAGTACAATTGCTGTTTAAATGATTAGGCAATTTAAACACCAAAGAGCCGAAATTTAGTACATGGAGTGGCTGTGGCACATATCGGTCGGCGTGGGGCCTACATGCTTTCCCGGTGTGATTAACAAATCTGCCCTTGCCCCAGGCAGTGCATGAACTCCATGACATTCAAGTATAATTGCCGTTTAGATGATTAGGCAATTTTAACTCCAAAAAGCCGAAATTTAGCACTTGGAGTGGCTGTGGCACATATCGGTCGGCATGGGGCCTAGATGCTTCGTCGGTTTGATTAATAAATCTGCCCTTCCCCTAGCCAGTGCACGAACTCCATGACATTCAGGTATAATTGCCGTTTAGATGATTAGGCAATTTTAACTCCACAAAGCCGAAAATTAGTACATGCAGTGGCTGTGGCACGTATCGATCGGCATGGGGCCCAGATGCTTCGCCGGTTCGATAAATAAATCTGCCCTTGCCCCGACCTGTGCATGAACTCCATGACATTCAAGTATAATTGACGTTTAGATGGTTAGGCAATTTTCACTCCAAAAGGCCGAAAATTAGTACACGGATTAGCTGCGGCACGTATCGCTCGGCTTGGGGCCTAGATGCTTCGCCGGTTAGATTAATAAATCTGCCCTTGCCCCAGCCAGTGCAAGAACTCCATCACAATCAAGTATAATTGCCGTTTAGATGGGTAGGAAATTTTACCTCCAAAAAGCCGAAAATTAGTACATGGAGTGGCTGTGGCACATATCGGTCGGCATGGGGCCTAGATGCTTCGCCGGTTTGATTAATAACTCTACCCTTGCCCCAGCCGGTGCACGAACTCCATGACATTCAAGTATAATTGCCGTTTAGATGATTATGCAATTTTAACCCCAAAAAGCCGAAAATTAGTACACGGAGTGGCTGTGGCACATATCGGTTGGCATGGGGCCTAGATGCTTTGCCGGTTAGATTAATAAATCTGCCCTTGCCCTAGCCAGTGCATGAACTCCATGACATTGAAGTATAATTGCCGTTTAGATGATTAGGCAATTTGAACTTCAAAAAGCTGAAAATTAGTACGTGGAGTGGCTGTGGCACGTGTCGGTTGCCATGGGGCCTAGATGCTTCGCCGGTTTGATCAATAAATCGGCCCTTGGCCCAGCCAGTGCAAGAACTCCATGCCATTCAAGTATAATTGTCATTTAGATGATTAGGCAATTTTAACTCCAAAATGTCAAAAATTAGTACATGGAGTGGCTGTGGCACATATCGGTCGGCATGGGGCCTTGATGCGTCGCCGATTAGATTAATAAATCTGCCCTTGCGCCAGCCTGTGAATGAACTCCATGACATTCAAGTATAATTTCTGTTTAGATGATTAGGCAATTATAACTCCAAAAAGCCGAAAATTAGTACATGGAGTGGTTGTGGCACATATCGCTCGACATGGGGCCTAGATGCTTCCCCGGTGTGATTAATAAATCTGCCCTTGCCCCAGCCAGTGCATGAACTCCATGACATTCAAGTATAATTGTTGTTTAGATGATTAGTCAATTTTAAATCCGCAAAGCCGAAAATTAGTACATGGAGTGGCTGTCGCACTTATCGGTCAGCATGCGGCCTAGATGCTTCGCCAGTTAGATTAATAAATCTGCCGTTGCCCCAGCCGGTGCATGAACTCCATGACATTCTAGTATAATTGCCGTTTAGATGATTAGGCAATTTTAACTCCAAAAAGCCGAACATAGTACACGTATTAGCTGTGGCACATATCGCTCGGCATGGGACCTAGATGCTTCGCCGGTTACATTAATAAATCAGCCCTTGCCCCAGCCAGTGCACGAACTCCATGACATTCAAGTATAATTCCCGTTTAGATGATTAGGCAATTTTTACTCTGAAAGGCCGAAAATTAGTACACGGAGTGGCTGTGGCACATATCGGCCGACATGGGGCCTAGATGCTTCACCGGTTTGAATAATAAATCTGCCCTTGCCCCAACCAGTGCCTGAACTCCCCGACATTCAAGTATAATTGCCGTTTAGATGATTAGGCAATTTTAACTCCAAACAGCCGAAAATTAGTACACGGAGTGGCTGTGGCACATATCGGTCGGCATGGGACCTAGATGCTTCGCCGGTCTGATTAAGAAATCCGCCCTTGCGCCAGCCAGTGCATGAACTCCAAGATATTGAAGTATAATTGCCGTTTAGATGATTAGGGAATTTTAACTCCAAAAAGCCGAAAATTAGTACGTGGAGTGCCTGTGGCACATATCGGTCGGCATGGGGCGTCGATACTTCGCCGGTTAGATTAATAAATCTGCCCTTGCCGCAGCCCGTGCAAGAACTCCATGACATTCTAGTACAAT
Source organism: Camellia granthamiana (assembly GCA_036172215.1). Taxonomy (NCBI): domain Eukaryota; kingdom Viridiplantae; phylum Streptophyta; class Magnoliopsida; order Ericales; family Theaceae; genus Camellia; species Camellia granthamiana. The sequence continues at coordinate 89,110,346 of CM069907.1, forward strand.
TGCCGTTTGGATGACTAGGCAATTTTGACTCCGAAAAGCCAAAAATTAGTTATGCAGTGGCTGTGGCACGTATCGATTGGCATGGGGCCTAAATGCTTGGCCGGATCTATTAATAAATCTGCCCCTCCCCAGCCAGTGCTTGCACTCCATGACATTCAAGTATAATTGTCGTTTAGATGATTAGGAAATTTTGACTCAACAAAGCCGAAAATTAGTACATGCAGTGGCCGTGGCACGTATCGGTCGGCATGTGGCTTAGATGCTTGGCTGGTTCGATTAATAAATCTGCCCTTGCCCCATCCAGTGCATGAACTCCGTGACATTCAAGTATAATTGCCGTTTAGATGATTAGGCAATTTTAACTCCAAAAAGCTGAAAATAAGTACATGCAGTGGCTGTGGCACATATCGGTCGGCATGGGACCTAGATGCTTCGCCGGTTAGATTAATAAATCTGCCCTTGCCCCAGCCAGTGCAGAAACTCCATCACATTCAAGTATAATTCCCGTTTAGATGATTAGGCAATTTTAACTGTAAAAGGCAGAATATTAGTACACGGAGTGCCTGGGGCATATATCGGCCGACATGGGGCCTCGATGCTTCGCCGGTTTAACTAATAAATCTGCCCTTGCCCCAGCCAGTGCCTGAACTCCACGACATTCAAGTATAACTGCCGTTTAGATGATTAGGCAATTTTAACTCCAAACAGCCGAAAATTAGTACACGAAGTGGCTGTGGCACATATCGGTCGGCATGGGACCTAGATGCTTCGCCGGTTTGAGTAAAAAATCTGCCCTTGCCCCAGCTAGTGCATGAACTCCATGATATTGAAGTATAATTGCCGTTTAGATGATTAAGCAATTTTAACTCCAAAAAGCCAAAAATTAGTACATGCAGCGGCTGTGGCACGTATCGATTGGCATGGGGCCTAAATGCTTGGCCGGATCGATTAATAAATTGCCCTTCCCCAGCCAGTGCTTGAACTCCAAGACATTCAAGTATAATTGCCGTTTAGATGATTAGCCAATTTTAACTCAACAAAGCCAAAAATTAGAACATTCAGTGGCCGTGGCATGTATCGGTCGGCATGGGGCCTAGATGCTTCGCCGGTTCGATTAATAAATCTGCCTTTGCCCCAGCCAGTGCATGAACTTCATGACATTCAAGAATAATTGCCGTTTAGATGATTAGGCAATTTTAACTCGAAAATGCCAAAAATTAGTACATGGACTGGTTGTGGTACACATCGGTCGGCATGGGGCCTAGATGCTTTGCCGGTTTGATTAATAAATCTGCCATTGCCCCAGCCAGTGCATGACCTCCATGACATTGAAGTATAATTGCCGTTTAGATGATTGGGCAATTTTAACTCAAAAACCCGAAAATTAATACATGGAGTGGCAGTGGCACGTATCAGTCGGCATGGGGCCTAGATGCTTTGCTGGTTACATTAAGAAATCTGCCCTTGCCCTGGCCAGTGCACGAACTCCATGACATTCAAGTATAATTGCCGTTTAGATGATTAGGCAATTTTAACTACACAAAGCCGAAAATTAGTACATGGAGTGGCTGTGGCACGTATCGGTCGGCATGGGGCCTAGATGCTTCGCCGGCTCGATTAATAAATCTGCCCTTGCCCCAGCCAATGCATGAACTCCATGACGTTGAAGTATAATGGCCGTTTAGAAGATTAGGCAATTTTAACACCAAAAAGCGGAAAATTAGTACATGGAGTGGCAGTGGCGCATATCGGTCGGCATGGGGCCTAGATGCTTCACCGGTTTGATTAATAAATCTGCCCTTGCCCAGCCAGTGCACGAACTCCATGACATTCAAGTATAATTGACGTTTAGATGATTAGGCAATTTTAACTCCAAAAAGTCGAAAATTAGTACGTGGAGTGGCTGTGGCACATAGCGGTCGGCAAGGGGCCCAGATGCTTCGCCGGTTTGATTAATAAATCTGCCCTTGCCCTAGCCAGTGCATGAACTCCATGACATTCAAGTAATATTTCCGTTTGGATGATTAGGCAATTTCAACTCCAAAAAGCCGAAAATAAAGTACATGGAGTGGCTGTGGCACATATCGGTCGACATGGGGCCTAGATGCTTCGCCAGTTTGATTAATATATCTGCCCTTGCCCCAGCCAGTGCATGAACTCCATGACATTGAAGCATAATTGCTGTTTAGATGATTAGTCAATTTTAACTCCAAAAAGCCGAAAATTGGTACACGGAGTGGCTGTGGCGCATATCGGTAGGCACGAGACCCAAATGCTTCGCCAGTTAGATTAACAAATCTGTCGTTGCCCCCGTCAGTGCATGAATTCCACGACATTCAAGTATAATTGCCGTTTAGCTAATTAGGCAATTTTAACTGAAAAAAGACGAAAATTAGTACATGGAGTGGCTGTGCCACATATCGGTCAGCATGGGGCCTAGATGCTTCGCCGGTTTGATTAATAAATCTGCCCTTGCCCCAGCCAGTGCATGAACTCCATGACATTCAAGTATAATTGCCGTTTAGATGATTAGGCAATTTTAACTCCAAAAAGCTGAAAATTAGTACATGGAGTGGCTGTGGCACATATCGGTCTGCATGGGGGCTAGGTACTTCGCCGGTTTGATTAATAAATCTGCCCTTGCCCCAGCCAGTGCATGAACTCCATGACATTCAAGTATAATTGCCGTTTAGATGATTTGGCAATTTGGACTCCAAGAGGCCAAAAGTTGGTACACGGATTAGCAGTGGCACATATCACTCGGCATGGGGCCTAGATGCTTCGCCGGTTAGATTAATATATTTGCCCCTGCCCCAGCCAATGCATGAACTCCATTACATTCAAGTATAATTCCCGTTTAGATGATTAGGCAATTTTAACTCCAAAAAGCCAAAAATTAGTACAAGGGGTGGCTGTGGTACATATCGGTCGGCATGGCGGCTAGAAGCTTCGCTGGTTTGATTAATAAATATGCCCGTGCCCCAGCCAGTGCATGAACTCCGTGACATTGAAGTATAGTGGCCGTTTAGATGATTAGTCAATTTTAACTCCAAAAAGCCGAAAATTAGTACAAGGGGTGGTTGTGGCACATATCGGTCGGCATGGGGGCTAGATGCTTCGCCGGCTTGATTAATAAATCTGTCCTTGCCCCATCCAGTGCAAGAACTCCATGACATTGAAGTATAATGGCCGGTTAGAAGATTAGGCAATTTTAACACCAAAAAGCGGAAAATTAGAACATGGAGTGGCAGTGGAGCATATCGGTCAGCATGGGGCCTAGATGCTTCGCCGGTTTGATTAATAAATCTGCCCTTGCCTCAGCCAGTGCACGAACTCCATGAGATTCAAGTATAATTGCTGTTTAGATGATTGGGCAATTTTAACTCCGCAAAGCTGAAAATTAGTACATGCAGTGGCTGTGGCACTTATCGATCGGCATGGGGCCTAGATGCTCGGCCGTTTCGATTAACAAACCTGCCCTTGCCCCAGCCAGTGCACGAACTCCGTGACAATCAATTATAATTGTTGTTTAGATGATTAGGCAATTTTAACTCGAAAAAGTCAAAAATTAATACATGGAGTGGTTGTGGCACGTATCGGTCGGCATGGGGCCTAGATGCTTTGCCGGTTAAATTAATAAATCTGCCCTTGCCCTAGCCGGTGCACGAACTGCATGACATTGAAGTATAATCGCCGTTTAGATGATCAGGCAATTTTAACTCCAAAAAGCCAAAAATTAGTACACGGAGCGGCTGTGGCACATATCGGTCGGCATGGGGGCTAGATGCTTCGCCGGTTTGATTAATAAATCTGCCCTTGCCCCATCCAGTGCATGAACTCCATGACATTGAAGTATAATGGCCGTTTAGCTTATTAGGCAATTTTAACGCCAAAAAGTGGACAATTAGTACATGGAGTGGCAGTGGCGCATATCAGTCAGCATGGGGCCTAGATGCTTCGCCGGTTTGATTAATAAATCTGCCCTTGCCTCAGCCAGTGCATGAACTCCATGACATTCAAGTATAATTGCCGTTTAGATGATTAGGCAATTTTAACTCCGCAAAGCTGAAAATTAGTACATGCAGTGGCTGTGGCACTTATCGATCGGCGTGGGGCCTATATGCTTGGCCGTTTCGATTTATAAAACTGCCCTTGCCCCAGCCAGTGCATGAACTCCACGACATTCGAGTATAATTGCCCTTTAGATGATTAGGCAATTTTAACTCCGCAAAGCCGAGATTTAGAACATGCAGTGGCAGTGGCACGTATCGATCGACATGGGGCCTGGATGCTTCGCCGGTTAGATTAATAAATCTGTCCTTGCCCCAGCCAGTGCATGAACTCCATGACATTCAAGTATAATTGCCGTTTAGATGATTACGCAATTTTAACTCCAAAAAGCCGAAAATTAGTACATGGTATGGCTGTGGCACGTATCGATCGACATGGGGGCTAGATACTTCGCCGGTTTCATTAATAAATCTGCCGTTGCCCCAGCCAGTGCATGAACTCCATGACATTCAAGTATAATTTCCGTTTAGGTGATTTGGCAATTTGGACTCCAAGAGGCCGAAAATTGGTACACGGATTAGCAGTGGCACATATCGCTCGGCATGGGGGCCTGGATGCTTCGCCGGTTAGATTAATAAATCCGCCCCAGCCCCAGCTAGTGCGTGAACTTTATGACATTCGAGTATAATTCCCGTTTAGATGATTAGGCAATTTTAACTCCAAAAAGCCGAAAATTTGTACATGGAGTGGCTGTGGCACATATCGGTCGGCATGGGGGCTAGATGCTTCGCCGGTTTGATTAATAAATCTGCCCTTGCCCCAGCCAGTGCATGAACTCCATGACATTAAAGTATATTGGCCGTTTAGATGATTAGGCAATTTTAACAACAAAAAGCGGAAAATTAGTACATGGATTGGCAGTGGCGCATATCGGTCAGCATGTGGCCTGGATGCTTCGCCGGTTTGATTAATAAATCTGCCCTTGCTTCAGCCAGTGCATGAACTCCATGACATTCAAGTATAATTTCCGTTTAGATGATTAGGCAATTTTAACTCCGGCAAGCTGAAAATTAGTACATGCAGTGGCTGTGGCACTTATCGATCGGCATGGGGCCTATATGCTTGGCCGTTTCGATTAATAAATCTGCCCTTGCCCCAGCCAGTGCATGAGCTCCATGACATTCAAGTATAATTGCCGTTTAGATGATTAAATAATTTTAACTCGAAAAAGCCGAAAACTAGTACATGGCGTGGCTGTGGCACATATCGGTTGGCATGGGGCCTAGATGCTTCGCCGGTTTGATTAATAAATCTGCCTTTGCCCCAGCCAGTGCATGAACTCCATGACATTCAAGTATAATTGCCGTTTCGATGATCGGGCAATTTTAACTCCAAAAAGCCGAAAATTAGTACATGGAGTGGCTGTGGCACGTATCGATCGACATGGGGGCTAGATACTTCGCCGGTTTGATTAATAAATCTGCCCTCGCCCCAGCCAGTGCATGAACTCCGTGACATTTAAGTATAATTGCCGTTTAGATGATTTGGCAATTTGGACTCCAAGAGGCCGAAAATTGGTACACGGATTAGCAGTGGCGCATATCGCTCGGCATAGGGGCCTGGATGCTTCGCCGGTTAGATTAATAAATCTGCCCTTGCCCCAGCCAGTGCATGAACTTTATGACATTCAAGTATAATTCCCGTTTAGATGATTAGGCAATTTTAACTCCAAAAAGTCAAAAATTTGTACATGGAGTGGCTATGGCACATATGGTCGGCATGGGGGCTAGATGCTTCGCAGGCTTGATTAATAAATCTGCCTTTGTCCCAGCCAGTGCATGAACTCGATGACATTGAAGTAGAATGGCCGTTGAAATGATTAGGCAATTTTAACACCAAAAAGTAGATAATTAGTACATGGATTGGCAGTGGCGCATATCGATCAGCATGGGGCCCAGATGCATCGCCGGTTTGATTAATAAATCTGCCCTTGCCTCAGCCAGTGCATGAACTCCATGACATTCAAATATAATTGCCGTTTTGATGATTAGGCAATTTTAACTCCGCAAAGCCGAAAATTAGTACCTGTAGTGGCTGTGGCACTTCTCGATCGGCACGGGGCCTACATGCTTGGCCATTTCGATTAATAAATCTGCCCTTGCCCCAGCCAGTGCACGAACTCCATGACATTCAACTATAATTGCCGTTTAGATGATTAGGCAATTTTAACTCCAAAAAGCCGAAAATTAATACATGGAGTGGTTGTGGCACATATCGGTCGGCATGGAGCGTAGATGCTTCGCCGGTTTGATTATGAAATCTGCCCTTGCCTCAGCCACTGCATGAACTCCATGACATTCTAGTACAATTGCCGTTTAGATGATTAGGCAATTTTGACTCCAAAAAGCCAAAAATTAGTACATGGAGTGGCTGTGCCACGTATCGGTCGGCATGGGGCCTAAATGCTTCGCCGGTTTGATTAATAAATCTGCCCTGGCCCCAAAGAGTGCACAAACTCCATGACATTCAAGTATAATTGCCGTTTAGATGATTAGGCAATTTTAACTCCAAAAGGCCAAATATTTGTACACGGATTAGCTGTGGCTCACATCGCTCGGCATGGGGCCTAGATGCTTCACCAGTTAGCTTAATAAATCTGCCCTTGCCCCAGCCAGTGCATGAGCTCCATGACATTCAAGTATAATTGCCGTTTAGATGATTAAATAATTTTAACTCGAAAAAGCCGAAAATTAGTACATGGCGTGGCTGTGGCACATATCGGTTGGCATGGGGCCTAGATGCTTCGCCGGTTTGATTAATAAATCTGCCTTTGCCCCAGCCAGTGCATGAACTCCATGACATTCAAGTATAATTGCCGTTTAGATGATCGGGCAATTTTAACTCCAAAAAGCCGAAAATTAGTACATGGAGTGGCTGTGGCACGTATCGATCGACAAGGGGGCTAGATACTTCGCCGGTTTGATTAATAAATCTGCCCTCGCCCCAGCCAGTGCATGAACTCCGTGACATTTAAGTATAATTGCCGTTTAGATGATTTGGCAATTTGGACTCCAAGAGGCCGAAAATTGGTACACGGAGTAGCAGTGGCGCATATCGCTCGGCATAGGGGCCTGGATGCTTCGCCGGTTAGATTAATAAATCTGCCCTTGCCCCAGCCAGTGCATGAACTTTATGACATTCAAGTATAATTCCCGTTTCGATGATTAGGCAATTTTAACTCCAAAAAGTCGAAAATTTGTACATGGAGTGGCTATGGCACATATCGGTCGGCATGGGGTCTAGATGCTTCGCCGGCTTGATTAATAAATCTGCCTTTGTCCCAGCCAGTGCATGAACTCGATGACATTGAAGTATAATGGCCGTTTAAATGATTAGGCAATTTTAACACCAAAAAGTAGATAATTAGTACATGGATTGGCAGTGGCGCATATCGGTCAGCATGGGGCCCAGATGCATCGCCGGTTTGATTAATAAATCTGCCCTTGCCTCAGCCAGTGCATGAACTCCATGACATTCAAGTATAATTGCCGTTTTGATGATTAGGCAATTTTAACTCCGCAAAGCCGAAAATTAGTACCTGTAGTGGCTGTGGCACTTCTCGATCGGCATGGGGCCTACATGCTTGGCCGTTTCGATTAATAAATCTGCCCTTGCCCCAGCCAGTGCACGAACTCCATGACATTCAAGTATAATTGCCGTTTAGATGATTAGGCAATTTTAACTCGAAAAAGCCGAAAATTAATACATGGAGTGGTTGTGGCACATATCGGTCGGCATGGAGCGTAGATGCTTCGCCAGTATGATTATGAAATCTTCCCTTGCCTCAGCCACTGCATGAACTCCATGACATTCTAGTACAATTGCCGTTTAGATGATTAGGCAATTTTGACTCCAAAAAGCCAAAAATTAGTACATGGAGTGGCTGTGCCACGTATCGGTCGGCATGGGGCCTAGATGCTTCGCCGGTTTGATTAATAAATCTGCCCTGGCCCCAGAGAGTGCACAAACTCCACGACAATCAAGTATAATTGCCGTTTAGATGATTAGGCAATTTTAACTCCAAAAGGCCAAATATTTGCACACGGATTAGCTGTGGCTCATATCGCTCGGCATGGGGCCTAGATGCTTCACCAGTTAGCTTAACAAATCTGCCCTTGCCCCAGCCAGTGCACGAGCTCCATGACATTCAAGTATAATTGCCGTTTAGATGATTAAATAATTTTAACTCGAAAAAGTCGAAAATTAGTACATGGCGTGGCTGTGGCACATATCGGTTGGCATGGGGCCTAGATGCTTCGCCGGTTTGATTAATAAATCTGCCCTTGCCCAGCCAGTGCACGAACTCCATGACATTGAAGTATAATTGCCGTTTAGATGATTAGGCAATTTTGGCTCCAAAAAGCCGAAAATTAGTACATGGAGTGGCTGTGGTACATATCGGTAGACATGGACGCTAGATGCTTCGCCGTTTTCATTAATAAATCTGCCCTTGCCTCAGCCAGTGCACGAACTCCATGACATTCAAGTATAATTGTTGTTTAGATGATTAGGCAAATTTAACTCCACAAAGCCGAGAATTAGTACATGCAGTGGCTGTGGCACGTATCGACCGGCAAGGGGCCTAGATGCTTGGCCGGTTCGATTAAGAAATCTACCCTTGCCCCAGCCAGTGCATGAACTCCAGGACATTCAAGTATAATTGTCGTTTAGATGGCTAGGCAATTTTAACACCAAAAGGCCGAAAATTAGTACACGGGGTGGCTGTCGCACATATCGTTCAGCATGGGGCCTAGATGCTTCCCCGGTTAGATTAATAAATCTGTCGTTGCCCCAGCCAGTGCATGAACTCTATGACATTCAAGTATAATTGCCAGTTAGATGATTAGGCAATTTTAACTCCAAAAAGACGAAAATTAGTACATGGAGTGGCTGTTTCACATATCGGTCGGCATGGGGGCAAGATGCTTCGCTGGTTTGATTAATAAATCTGCCCTTGCCCCAGCCAGTGCATGAACTCCATGACATTCAAGTGTAATTGTCGTTTAGATGATTAGGCAATCTAAACTCCACAAGGCCAAAAGTTGGTACACGGATTAGCAGTGGCACATATCACTCGGCATGGGGCCTAGATGTTTCGCCGATTAGATTAATAAATCTGCTGTTGCCCCAGCCAATGCATGAACTCCATGACATTCAAGTATAATTCCCGTTTAGATAATTAGGCAATTTTAACTCCAAAAAGCGAAAAATTAGTACAAGGGGTGGCTTTGGCACATATCGGTCGGCATGGGGGCTAGATGCTTCGTCAGTTTGATTAATATATCTGCCCTTGCCCCAGCCAGTGCATGAACTCCATGACATTGAAGTATAATGACCGTTTAGATGATTTGGCAATTTTAACACCAAAAAGCGGAAACTTAGTACATGGAGTGGCAGTGGTGCATATCAGTCAGCATGGGGGCTAGATGGTTCGCCCGTTTGATTAATAAATCTGCCCTTGCCTCAGCTAGTGCATGAACTCCATGACATTCAAGTATAATTGCCGTTTAGATGATTAGGCAATTTTAACTCCGCAAAGCCGAAAATTATTACACGCAGTGGCTGTGGCACTTATCGATCGGCATGGGGCCTAGATGCTTGGCCGTTTCGATTAATAAATCTTCCCTTGCCCCAGCCAGTGCACGAACTCCATGACATTCAAGTATAATTGCCGTTGAGATGATTAGGCAATTTTAAGTCCAAAAAGCCAAAAATTAGTACATGGAGTGGCTGTTTCACATATCGGTCGGCATGGGGCCTAGATGCTTTGCCTGTTAGATTAATAAATCTGCCCTTACCCTAGCCAGCGCACGAACTCCATGACGTTGAAGTATAATTGCCGTTTAGATGCTCAGGAAATTTTAACTCCAAAAAGCTGAAAATTAGTACATGGAGTGGCTGTGGCACATATCGGTCGGCATGGGGGCTAGATGCTTCGCCGGTTTAATTAATAAATCTGCCATTGCCCCAGCCAGTGCATGAACTCCCTGACATTGAAGTGTAATGGCCGTTTAGACGATTAGGCAATTTTAACACCCAAAAGTGGAAAATTAGTACATGGAGTGGCAGTGGCACATATCGGTCAGCAAGGGGCCTAGATGCTTCGCCGGTTTGATTAATAAATCTGCCCTTGCCTCAGCCAGTGCATGAACTCCATGACATTCAAGTATAATTGCTGTTTAGATGATTAGGCAATTTTAACTCCGCAAAGCCAAAAATTAGTACATGCAGTGGCTGTGGCACTTATCGATCGGCATCGGGCCTATATTCTTGGCCGTTTTGATTAATAAATCTGCCCTTGCCCCAGCCAGTGCATGAACTCCGCGACATTCATGTATAATTGCCGTTTAGATGATTAGGCAATTTTAACTCCGCAAAGCTGAGAATTAGTACATGCAGTGGCTGTGGCACGTATCGATCAACATGGGGCCTAGATGCTTCGCCGGTTAGATGAATAAATCTGCCCATGCCCCAGCCTGTGCAAGAACTCCATGACATTCAAGTATAATTGCCGTGTAGATGATTTGGCAATTTGGACTCCAAGAGGCCGAAAATTGGTACACGGATTAGCAGTGGCACATATCGCTCGGCATGGGGGCCTGGATGCTTCGCCGGTTAGATTAATAAATCTGCCCTTGCCCCAGCCAGTGCATGAACTTCATGACATTCAAGTATAATTCCCGTTTAGATGATTAGGCAATTTTAACTCCAAAAAGCCAAAAATTTGTACCTGGAGTGGCTGTGGCACATATCGGTTGGCATGGCGGCTAGATGGTTCGCCGGTTTGATTAATAAATATGCCCTTGCCCCAGCCAGTGCATGAACTCCATGACATTGAAGTATAATGGCCATTTAGATGATTAGGCAATTTTAACACCAAAAAGCAAAAATTGGTACAAGGAGTGGCAGTGGCGCATATCGGTCCGCATGGGGCCTAGATGCATCGCCGATTTCATTAATAAATCTGCCCTTGCCTCAGCCAGTGCATGAAGCCCATGACATTCACGTATAATTGCCGTTTAGATGATTAGGCAATTTTAACTCGAAAAAGCCGAAAATTAGTACATGGAGTGGCTGCGGCACATATCGGTCGGCATGGAGCCTAGATGCTTCGTCGGTTTGATTAATAAATCTGCCCTTGCCCCAGCCAGTGCATGAACTCCATGACATTGAAGTATAATGGCCGTTTAGATGATTAGGCAATTTTAACACCAAGAAACGGAAAATTAGTACATGGAGTGGCAGTGGCACATATCGGTCAGCATGGGGCCGAGATGCTTCATAGGTTTGATTAATAAATCTGTCCTTGCCTCAGCCAGTGCATGAACTCCATGACATTCAAGTATAATTGCCGTTTAGATGATTAGGCAATTTTAACTCCGCAAAGCCGAAAATTAGTACATGCAGTGGCTGTGGCACTTATCGATCGGCATGGGGCCTATATGCTTGGCTGTTTCGATTAATAAATCTGCCCTTGCCCCAGCCAGTGCATGAACTCCATGACATTCAAGTATAATTGCCGTTTAGATGATTAGGCAATTTTAACTCCGCAAAGCCGAGAATTAGTACGTGCAGGGGCTGTGGCACGTATCGAGCGACATGGGGCCTAGATGCTTCGCCGGTTAGATTAATAAATCTGCCCTTGCCCCAGCCAGTGCTTGAACTCCATGACATTCAAGTATAATTGCCGTTTAGATGATTAGGCAATTTTAACTCCAAAAAGCCAAAAATTAGTACATGGGGTGGCTGTGGCACGTATCGATCGACATGGGGGCTAGATACTTCGCCGGTTTGATTAATAAATCTGCCCATTCCCCAGCCAGTGCATGACCTCCATGACATTCAAGTATAATTGCCGTTTAAATGATTTGGCAATTTTGACTCCAAGAGGCCGAAAATTGGTACACGGATTAGCAGTGGCACATATCGCTCGGCATGGGGGCCTGGATGCTTCGCCGGTTAGATTAATAAATCTGCCCTTACCCCAGCCAGTGCGTGAACTTTATGACATTCAAGTATAATTCCCGTTTAGATGATTAGGCAATTTTAACTCCAAAAAGCCGAAAATTTGTACATGGAGTGGCTGTGGCACATATCGGTCGGCACGGGGGCTAGATGCTTCACCGGTTTGATTAATAAATCTGCGCTTGCCCCAGCCAGTGCATGAACTCCATGACATTGAAGTATAATGGCCGTTTAGATGATTAGGCAATTTTAACAACAAAAAGCAGAAAATTAGTACATAGAGTGGCAATGGCGCATATCGGTCAGCATGGGGTCTAGATGGATCGCCGGTTTGATTAATAAATCTGCCCTTGCCTCAGCTAGTGCATGAACTCCATGACATTCGAGTGTAATTGCCGTTCAGATGATTAGGCAATTTTAACTCCGCAAAGCCGAAAATTAGTCCATGCAGTGGCTGTGGCACTTATCGATCGGCATGGGGCCTAGATGCTTGGCCGTTTCGATTAATAAATCTGCCCTTGCCCCAGCCAGTGCAAGAACTCCATGACATTGAAGTATAATTGCCGTTTAGATGATTAGGCAATTTTAACTCCAAAATGCCGAAAATTAGTACATGGACTGGCTGTGGCAGATATCGGTCGGCATGGGGCCTGGATGCTTCGCAGGTTTGATTAATAAATCTGCCCTGGCCCCAGCCAGTGCACAAACTCCATGACATTCAAGTATAATTGCCGTTTAGATGATTAGGCAATTTTAACTCCAAAAGGGCGAAAATTTGTACACGGATTAGCTGTGGCACATATCGCTCGGCATGGGGCCTAGATGCTTCGCCGGTTAGATTAATAAATCTGCCCTGGCCCCAGCCAATGCATTAGCTTTATGACATTCAAGTATAATTTCCGTTTAGATGATTAGGCAATTTTAACTCGAAAAAGCCGAAAATTAGTACATAGAGTGGCTGTGGCACATATCGGTCGGCATGGGGCCTAGATGCTTCGCTGGTTTGATTAAGAAATCTGCCCTTGCCCAGCCAGTGCACGAACTCCATCACATTGAAGTATAATTGCCGTTTAGATGATTAAGCAATTTCAACCCCAAAAGCCGAAAATCAGTACATGGAGTGGCTGTGGCACATATCGGTCGGCATGGGGGCTAGATGCTTTGCCGGTTTGATTAATAAATCTGCCCTTGCCCCAGCCAGTGCATGAACTCCATGACATTGTAGTATAATGGCTGTTTCGATGATTAGGCAATTTTAACACCAAAAAGCTAAAAATTAGTACATGGAGTGGCTGTGGCGCATATCGGTCAGCATGGGGCCTAGATGCTTCGTCGGTTTGATTAATAAATCTGCCCTTGCGTCAGCCAGTGCACGAACTCCATGAAATTCAAGTACAATTGTTGTTTAGATGATTAGGCAAATTTAACTCCGCAAAGCCGAGAATTAGTACATGCAGTGGCCCTGGCACGTATCGATCGGCAAGGGGCCTAGATGCTTGGCAGGTTCGATTAAGAAATCTACCCTTGCCCCAGCCAGTGCATGAACTCCATGACATTCAAGTATAATTGCCGTTTGGATGATTAGGCAATTTTAACTCCAAAAGGCCGAAAATTAGTACACGGGGTGGCTGTGGCACATATCGCTCAGCATGGGACCTAGATGCTTCGCCGGTTAGATTAATAAATCTGCCGTTGCCCCAGCCAGTGCATGAACTCCATGACAATCAAGTATAATTGCCGTTTAGATGATTACGCCATTTTAACCCTAAAAAGCCAAAAATTAGTACATGGAGTGGCTGTGGCACATATCGATCGGCATGGGGGCAAGATGCTTCGCCGGTTTGATTAATAAATTTGCCCTTGCCCTAGCCAGTGCATGAACTCCACGACATTCAAGTATAATTGCCGTTTAGATGATTAGGCAATCTAAACTCCAGGGGGCCAAAAATTAGTACATGGATTAGCTGTCGAACATATCGCTCGGCATGGGGCCTAGATGCTTCGGCGGTTAGATTAATAAATCTTCCCTTGCCCCATCCAGTGCATGAACTCCATGACATTCAAGTATAATTGCCGTTTAGTTGATCAGGCAATTTTAACTCCAAAAAGCCGAAAATTAGTACAGGGAGTGGTTGTGGCACATATCGGTCGGCATGGGGGCTAGATGCTTCGCCGGTTTGATTAATAAATCTGCACTTGCCCCAGCCAGTGCATGAACTCCATGACATTCAAGTATAATGGCCGTTTAGATGATTAGGGAATTTTAACTCCAAAAAGCTGAAAATTAGTACACGGAGTGGCTGTGGCACATATCGGTCGGCATGGGGCGTAGATGCTTCACAGGTTTGATTAATAAATCTGCCCTTGCCCCAGCCAGTGCATGAACTCCATGACAATCAAGTATAATCGCCGTTTAGATGACTAGGCAATTTTAACTGCACAAAGCTAAAAATTAGTACATAGAGTGGCTGTGCCACGTATCGGTCGGGACGGGGCCTAGATGCTTCGTTGGATTGATTAATAAATCTGCCATTGCCCCAGCCAGTGCATGAACTCCATGACATTCAAGTATAATTGCCGTTTAGATGATTAGGCAATTTTAACTCCAAGAAGCAGAAAATTAATACATGGAGTGGCTGTGGCACATATCGGTCGGCATGGGGCCTAGGTGCTTCGCCGGTTTGATTAATAAATTTTCCCTTGCCCCTGCCAGTGCACGAACTCCATGTCATTCAAGTATAATTGCCGTTTAAATGATTAGGCAATTTTAACTCAACAAAGTCGAAAATTAGTCAATGCAGTGGCCGTGGCACGTATCGATCGGCATGGGGCCTAGATGCTTGGCATGTTTGATTAATAAATCTGCCCTTGCCCCAGCCAGGGCATGAACTCCATGACATTCAAGTATATTTACTGTTTAGACGATTAGGCAATTTTAACTCCAATAGGACGAAAATTAGTACATGGATTAGCTGTGGCACATAACGCTCGGCATGGGGCTGGATGCTTCGTTCGTTAGATTAATAAATCTGCCCTTGCCCCAGCCAGTGCTTAAACTCCATGACATTAAAGTATAATTGCCGTTTAGATGATTAGGCAATTTTAACACCAAAAAGCCGAAAATTAGTACATGGAGTGGCTGTGGCAGATATCGGTCGGCATGGGGCCTAGATGCTTCGCCGATTTGATTAATAAATCTGCCCTTGCCCCAGCCAGTGCATTAACTCCATGACATTCAAGTATAATTGCCATTTAGATGATTAGGCAATTTTAACTCCAAAAATCCGAAAATTAGTACATGGAGTGGCTGTGGCACATATTGGTCGGCATGGGGCCTAGATGCTTCGCCGGTTTGATTAACAAATCTGCCCTTGCCCTAGCCATAGCCAGTGCGTGAACTCCATGACATTCAAGTATAATTGCCGTTTAGATGATTAGGCAATTTTAACTCCAAAAACCCAAAAATTAGTACATGAAGTGCCTGTGGCACATGTCGGTCGGCATGGGGCCTAGATGCTTCGCCGGTTGCATTAATAAATCTGCCCTTGCCCCAGCCAGTGCACGAACTCCATGACATTGAAGTATAATTGCCGTTTAGATGATTAGGCAATTTTAACTCCACAAAGCTGAAAATTAGTACATGGAGTGGCTGTGGCACGTATCAGTCGGCATGGGGCCTTGATGCTTTGCCGGTTTGATTAATACATCTTCCCTTAAGCCAGCTAGTGCATGAACTCCATGACATTCAGGTACAATTGCTGTTTAGATGATTAGGCAACTTTGACTCCAAAAAGCCGAAAATTAGTACATGGAGTTGCTGTGGCACATATCGGTCGGCAAGGGGCCTAGATGCTTCGCCGGTTTGATTAATAAATCTGCCGTTGCCCCAGCCAGTGCATGAACTCCATGACATTCAAGTATAATTGCCGTTTAGATGATTAGGCAATCTTAACAACAAAAAGCCAAAAATTAGTACATGGAGTGGCTGTGGCACATATCGGTCGACATGGGGCCTAGATGCTTCGCCGGTTTGATTAATAAATCTGCCCTTGCCCCAGCCAGTGCACGAACTCCATGACATTCAAGTATAATTGCCGTTTAGATGATTAGGAATTTTAACTCCAAAAAGCCGAAAATTAGTACATGGAGTGGCTGTGTTACATATCGGTCGACATGGGGCCTAGATGCTTTGCCGGTTTGATTAATAAATCGGCCCTTGCGCCAGCCAGTGCATGAACACCATGACATTCAAGTATAATTTCCGTTTAGATGATTAGGCAATTTTAACTTTAGAAGCCCGAAAATTAGTACATGGAGTGGCTGTGGCACATATCGGTCGAGATGGGGCCTAGATGCTTCGCCGGTTTGATTAATAAATCTGTCCTTGCCCCAGCCAGCGCATGAACTCCATGACATTCAAGTATAATTGCCGTTTAGATGATTAGGAATTTTAACTCCAAAAAGCTGAAAATTAGTACATGGAGTGGCTGTGGCATATATCGGTCGGCATGGGGCCTAGATGCTTCGCCGGTTTGATTAATAAATCTGCCCTTGCCCCGGCCAGTGCATGAACTCCATGACATTCAAGTATAATTTCCATTTAGATAATTAGGCAATTTTAACTCCAAAAATCTGAAAATTAGTACATAGAGTGGTTGTGGCACATATCGGTCGGCATGGGGCCTAGATGCTTCGACGGTTAGATTAATAAATCTGCCCTTGCCCCAGCCAGTGCACGAACTCCATGACATTGAAGTATAATTGCCGTTTAGTTGATTAGGCAATTTTAACTCCACAAAGCCGAAAATTAGTACATGGAGTGGCTGTGGCACGTATCGATCGGCATGGGGCCTTGATGCTTCGCTGGTTTGATTATAAATCTGCCCTTACCGCAGCCAGTGCATGAACTCCATGACATTTAGGTACAATTGCCGTTTAGATGAGTTGGCAACTTTCACTCCAAAAAGCCAAAAATTAGTACATGGAGTTGCTGTGGCACATATCGGTCGGCAAGGGGCCTAGATGCTTCGCCGGTTTGATTAATAAATCTGCCGTTGCCCCAGCCAGTGCATGAACTCCATGACATTTGTAATGACCCCAAAAGTCATCCTTATTTAATTAGGGGTTAATGTGTTTTAATTCAGCTATATCTATTGGGATTGAGAAGGTTTTTATCTTATTTTGGGGTATTGATTGAGGTGGTGGTATGATGGTAAAGTAAGATTGGACCAAAGAATATAATCCGGATAGTTTTTCTACAATCAACCGTCACTCATTTTCCCTTTTCTTTTTCTACACTTTGAATTTGAATGTGAGGTTAGAACCATTGGAAAGCTTATTTCCGGGGCATTAATTTGGACACAAGAATCACCTAGAACGGAGTCCCGATGAGAGAGTTATACCCGTTTGAAGTTTTCACATCTGTGCTGGAAACAGAGCCGCATGTGCGGGGAATAGTGCCGCACGTACGGGCTGTGCGGGACAACAACTCAAAAACGAGATTTTTGGCCCATTTTTTACATTTTCTTTTCCTCTCTTCTTCTCCCCTCTTCCATTTCCGAAACCCTTGCTCCCAAAACCTTGATTCCTCCACTTTTATCAACAAATCCACCATGGATCTTGCATCAAGGATGGAGAACAAGAAAGGGTCAACATTTCCAACCGATTGAAATTCGAATTTTTGGAGGATTCTTCTCAATCTTTACTCCTTTGCTTGATTCTTGAGGTAGGGGTCCTTATTCCCTTTCAATGCGTGCATTCGTGGATGGATTTGTGGAATTTTGTGTACATACAAACAAAACCTATAGTTTTGAGCATATTATGTCCAACTTGAGAATTGGGGGTTTAGAGTTGGAGATGTTGGAAGTTAAATTGGTGGGTTAAAATGATGGATGGTGAATCCTAGATGTATAATTATTGGGAAAATTAGAAGAAAAAGTAATGGGCTAATAAGTTTGAACTTTTCTTGAAATTTCAATATTTTCTTGAAACCCTAGGTTGATTAATGATGATAACCAATGAATTGACCCAAATTGAAAGTAGAGTAATGAAATTGAGGCAGTGAATTATATGTGTTCAAGCTTAATTGGAATTTGGAAATGTTTGAAAATTATGTTTAAAATTTGCGAATGAACTATGTTATGAACATTGTAATTCATGCTGTAATGTGAAGGGAAAATTAGGGAAATAATCTATTAATGATATAAATGATATGAACTCGGTTTTGGAATATTGGAATGGAATTCAAGGATTTATTTTGAATTATGTTAAATTACAAATGGTGTTGATGAACTAAGTGATATTGACTTTGTTGGATTATGTTGTGTTGACTCATAGTGAATTGATTGGTGTTGTACTATGATGAATTATGCCTGAATTATGTGAATTGTATAGGGTCAGCTACAGAGGCCGATCAAGCACCTGAACGCTGTGAGTAGTAGTACTCTGATGTACCTTTAACCGTTTATCGTTATTGATGTTAAATCTTCGTCGTAAGAATTATGTTGACATATATGTTATGTATGCTACGTGAGAAACACGGTGACATTATGGAAACTTCAAAAGAGTTTGTGAAGTTATGTATGTTATATGAGAAACATTATGAAATTATGAAAACATCAAAAGAACTTGTGAAGATCAAACCTATGTGGCCAAGGGCCGACTTTTGACTTATGAAGCTATGAGGCCAAGGGCCAAACTTGTGAACTTGTGAATCCAAAGGGCCAAAGGCCGATGTGAGAAGTTGTGAATCTATGAAACCCAAAGGCTATTGTGAATGTGTGAACCCCTCAGGCCAAGGGCCGAACTGTGAAATTGTGAAACCAATAAAGTCATCTGTAATCTAATGAAAATGTGCTTACTTTTCATTACTAATTATCAGGAATGTCCTGTTAACTTTACGTTAAATATGTCAACTCATGGGAATGATGTAACGGTTACCATTAGGACTCTGTTAATTACAAGGCAAGGCAACTACGTTAACATATAAGAATGATTAAACAAAGGTGTATGCTATTGATTAATGGAGGACGTAAAGTAAGTCATTATCCAAAAGAATTTATGTTCATTCTTGAAGAATGGATTCTGAATAAATATAAGAGTAGCTATGTGTATCCATATGAATTGAAGTTATTTTGCAATGTTGCTTATAAATTGGAAGTTATTCAGAATCTACGATATAAGTGCAAAGTTTAGCATCATTATGCGACCCTCATGAGAATGTGAATTAGTCTCTCATTATTAAGCGTACGATAATGACATGATACAACAAGAAATGCTCTAGTTATGATATGTTCCGTTTGAATTAATGAATGATGTTCAAGTATGTTTCAGGCATGTTTCCAGTATGTTACAAGTTCAAGTATGATTAGGTATGTTTCAAGTATATGTTACAAGTTTAAATATGCTACAAGGTCAAATATCTTTCAAGGGCTTTTATGTCAATCTTTCAAGGGCCTTAGTGCCATATGTTACAAGGGCTTTATGCCACATGTTTCAAGGGCCTTAGTGCCATATGTTACAAGGGCTTTATGCCACAAGTTTCAAGGGCTTATAGCCACCATGTTTCAAGGGCCTCGTGCCACCATGTTTCAAGGGCTTATAGCCACCATGTTTATGTTGCCACCATGTTTATGTTGCAAGATTGAACCTAAGGCCGTTATGTACTTAGCACAGAATCAGACTAACTATGTGAACTTTACATCTTTATATGCATTGATATGTGTTATGTTTCAAGTTAAGCATCGTTTTATTTATGTATTACTATTCACTGAGCCCGGCTCATTCTCTGTTATGTCTGTTTCTGTAGGTCACCAATCAGGTGGTCAGTCCTAGCCATGACGCCGCTTTCTTTTGTCAACCTTCGTGTGTCCAGACACTACACACAACCATTGATTTTGTTAAACTGATAAGAGGTTGGCTTGCTTTTTGAATGTCTATCTAAGATTGATGTATATAGCTTTCATGTTTTTGTATATGCCCAATGATAGGGCTGGGTCTATATATATGTATGTATATAACCGATATTCAGGTGTATGTTTTAGATTTTATTTGTCTATTAAAAGTTTGTGATCTTGGCATGATAGTAGTAGCTCGATGGAGTTTGTTTCCATTGTCAAATTTTGATATTTAGTGCTTCCATTCAGGCCCCATATATATATATATAACAGGTTAAGTGTCCGTTTCTGAAGTAGTCATGCCCAAACTTCTAGGGGCGGGTTTGGGGCGTGACAAGTGGTATCAGAGCACGAGTTGCTATCGCACACACAACTCCATTGAGCTTTAGGATGTCTAGAAAAATCTTAGGCATCATGCATGACATCCCTAGTGCATATGAAAGGAATTGATAGCAACGATAATGGTATATATAATGACGCTCACCGCAATGGTTATTATTCATGTCTGTTATACATTTCTTGTATATATTGTGATTGATTGCTATGCAGAACATGGTAAGACCTGTAGATGGGATTAAATCAATAAAGTCGTGCAGAGGAAGCGTGGTGAGGGTACGAACCCTCACTGGTTGGTAAGACGATTCTTATGTAAAGATTAAATAAAATGTATATTGTCGGTTGTTAGTCATTTGTGAGAAATGGCGATGATATAATGAGGCTTTTTAGTATTTCTTTACGTGTATTGGTGAATTGATTAAACTCTAAGCATTGGATATTTCTAAGAACAAAGGAAATGCTAAGTGTGATACTCTAACTTTAAGCTAGAGTTATGTTTTCCTCACCATGATCATGTTTAGATCTGTGATTTTGAGAAAGTACTGCATTTGGGTAGTATGATAAAATGTGTTTGCGTACGAATTGAAATTGTATTGAGTACGATTGGCTGTAAGGAGAAGTTATGCATATAATGACCTCTCTTAGTGAGTGTAATTTGTTTATGGAAACCTGTAAGCTAAACTTTGAACTTTGAAATCTGAAATCTCACTCTACCATTTGTAATCTATTTTGTTATGTGTAAATTGTAATCTGTATTCAATATTTCTCTACGTGATATGTATAAGGAAACGAAAGGCTAAGGTTTATGAAATTGTAGTGTTTTTACTTGGCTAATGGGAAGTACAAACCTGTTGAGTTCTGGAAACATGAAATGATGAGAGACATTAGAATTATGGTAGCTGACAATTCATGAAATTATTATGATTAAAATATTTAATGATTGATAACGAGCATGGAATTGGTGATCAAGAGTTAGAATGTTGAAATTGCTATCTGGAATGTTAATAAATACAAGTATCATGATTTGTGATCACATAATGTTCGGTAGAATTTTATGGAAGTTTAATGATATAGGGAAGTTGTGTTTCTTTTGGGGACTGCCAAGGACATAATTTTGTTCTGATGTGTTTTTATTCTGAATCTAACGTATTGTTATCATAAACCCACCATTATTGATTAAGGATGAAATATTTGTATGAGACTTAATTTAATGCTTGTTCCTTTAATATGATACGGAAAAGAGTGTTTATTAGAAAAAAAAAAAAAAAAAAAACTTATGTGATCTGTGTTATTCAAAGAGGTCATACCCTCAATTCAATTTAGTACTTCCGACATAGATGAATAATGTGTGTTCTTGTGTGAATTGACTATGGACCTAAGTGACTAATACCTTTGTAAAAGATACTTTTGTGTAAATGATTTTGAAAATGGCTATGTCAGACGGTGTGCAATGAAATCTATATTTTGGTTACGAAATGTTCTATATGATGAGTATTTTCTGAAAGGATAAAATATACTATGAACTTCCGACATGTTTATGATATGATAAGCTTTCCGAATAATTTCCCCAAAATGACTAAATACGCTACAAAACTCCGAATGTTCAAGATATCACAAGTTTTATGAAAGAGATATTTTCCTATGCATGAATGACTTCTTCATTTGACAATTGATTGTGGCATGCTTGATGAAGGCTCTATGTTGAGCTTCAAGTTATTCTGTCTTATCTGTTATAAGTTGGATCGGAGATTGTTCTGTCAAAGTTTAAATAAGTTTAATGCTATTGGGAATTATTCCATCATCTGATATCTTTGCAAGGTCTGATAAGTTTCTAAGTGAAATATCTAGACAACGTATTGTATATAATTATGGAGGGTTTAAAGAACTTTATGTATTATGTATGTTTGGAAAATGTTTTTGTCCACGATAGGAACATTTTACTAAATATGGAACAAGAATATAATACCTTTATGGTAAATGTATTGTGTACTTAATGTCATGATGTTGATTTTGAGATCTTCTAAACTAGTATGGATTTTAAATGCTTATTACCTTACAGCAATTTGGGAAGTATGATCATTAAGGCTTGATCTGTATTTGATTTTATGAACATGTAATTCCTTGATATGAGATTTAAGTTTGTATTTGGAGTATGTTAGAGATTTTATTTGAACTAATAAGTCTAATTCAGGTAATGAACAAAGAGCCACGAAGTCGTTGATTTAGAACTTAATTGCTACTGTGGGTCTAGTTGTTGTACGAAGTATATATCTTTGACACATGATTATGTCGTGAATGTTTCCTTAATCTTGGAGGAATTATGGTAATGGGGGTTATTTGTGAACTTAAAAAGCTTGAATTGTGAGAACCCGAATAATAAAAAAAAATAAAAATTTAAGTACATAATTAAATAATAATAATTTTACAATTTCAAATATTTTGATGGTAAATCCTAAGGTGCAAATTAAATATTTCGGGGATCTTTAATTAATTTTTTTTTTAAACTATAAATAATTTTTTATGGAAGTCCACAATTTTTAAGACTATTGATAATAATCTTCATGATAGTAACAATGATAATAATAATAATAAACTAGTTAGTAAGGGGTCATTTTGAAAATTTATTATAGGTGGATAAAACCCTAATGGTGAGATATCAATCCTTTTCTTAACTACCCTAGTAGCAGCCGTGAGTTTTAGAGAAACAGGAGAGGGAAAGAGACAGCTTGTTTCAGTTTTGTGGTGTCTTTAGCAAAGTAATCTTCCTCACTATCTTCCTTTTTGTTCTTATTCTCTTTATGTAATTCCTTGTGCCGTTGTGAGGGTTGTGTGGCTGGTCTGTTTTGGGATTATTCTATATAGATATACCTGCATACATACTTATACTAATGTAACAATAGAGTTAATTGGGTAGTCAAATATATCACATGTGTATCTCGGTTGGTTTGTGTGTAAGAGTGGTCATCTGTGGCAAAGAAATTGTTGGGTATGCAGGTGTGTGTTTTATTATTTCTTTATATTTAATTGGTGGTTTGGTTATGCTGTGAAGGAGTTAAAGAGAGAGGTCTTAGTATTTAATAATGGATTTTCTTGTGTAAATGGGTTGCTGGGAAGTTTTGGGTTGCAATGGTGGATGGAAATTCTTGATCCTAAAAACATAAACTTTAAATTTTAAGGAATCATATCAAACGGAGGAATTTTGAACTCAAATTTTTACCGTAGATTAATTACATATTGAATTGCATATCTGAAAGTTTTCATAACTTTTGGGAGTCAAAATCCATATAAATTGAGGTATTCAAATCTGTCCAGGAAACCAGTCCAAAACAGAAAATTCGGGAATGTTGTTCTCTTTGGGTATAAATCCAAAAATTATCAAATTAGTGTCATTAGAACCGGTTACGAGTCTAGTTTCGTGCGTTTTTGGCCTTGCATTGATTGCTCGTGTATATTAAGAGAACCGTCAATTTCTTAAAAGTGCTGCAGAAAACAACCTGTTTGGATATAATAAATGGTGGGTAATTATTTTGATAAGAAAATCAAGTGAAACCAATTGGGTTTGAAACTTAGGATATATTAGATCATATCTGGAGATTATTGGAATTTTTCGAATAGCGGGGAGTGGGTTTTGTAATTGTCAAAGTTAGCGAATCGGTTGGGAAGGCTTGTTTGAAACTCTGTTTTATCTTAAAGTCACAATTAATTAAGTTTTGACCAGAACCCATGTCTTGGGTGATTTTAGATCTTGAAGAACATGAACTTAGGTAATATTTAAGAGTAACGGTGAGTTGGGTTGAGCCGTGTTAGTGCGCTTTAGTTTGGGGTTACTTAGTTCGTATTCTTTAGTATTTTTAAATTAGTAGTGATGTGTAGTTTTCATATTGGTTCAGGGCACTAGTTGGACTTTTACAGTCTATTCGATTCGAGGATTATATTATTTCGTTTCAGGTGAGTAGTTTCATGCTACATATTTTTATAAATGTTTCCCTACCCTGAACTGTTGGAAAATTAAATTGCTGTTTTAAGACTAAACTGTTTTGATAAATTATTATATTATCAATGGAATCAAATTATTTCTGAAACATGTGTGAACTTGGCATACTGTAAACTATTTGTTTTGGTCTCATGTTTATAATGATAAACTACCATGTTTTACGAAACTGATGTGCATTGATTATTGGGACCATGTGTGTATTTAGTCCAGGGAAATTATTTCACTTTGTGTGGTGACTCTGGCCACTAGGGAACAGCTCCGGGTTGGGCCGTGATGACTCTAGTGCTCAACGATTGTAAGGAAAAGACCTTTAAAAACAACTAGGAGACCTTCAATCGGATCGTCTTTGAGAAAAGGCCCAGGTGCCACCCTGAGGATGACTCTTAGTTCGGTATTGGATCCAACGGGGCTTATAGCCTTGAGAACTGTGTGGCATATTATTTGTTTTTCTTGGTACCCAGAAAATTATTGGTGTTCATGTTATAATCTGTTTTAAGTAAAAAATGTCGTTTATCATGTTCTTGCGAGACATAAGTATTTTAAGTGTTGAACTGTGGAACCTCTTTTTGAAACAGATTGTATTTACCAAACTATATACCAATCTAGTTTCTGTGATATATATCTTATTTTGGAATTGAACCCTATTTTCAAAACTGTATTTACTATCCATGTTGCTACTCGCTGAGCTATCAGCTGACTTAGTTGTTTACCATTTCCAGGTGTTAGAAGGACTTAGAGTGGACTCATGGCGTAGCGGGGACTCACTTGCATGGACCTCTAGGGCATTTATTCTATTTGTTTTAGGTTGCTTTGTCGAGTTTTGTGCATACATTGTGGTTGGGTTTTATTTAGAATTATTTTATTTTGTGGGCGGTTTGTGTCCCATTTCGTATATATATATTTTTAGGAAGTTGGTTATGACTTGTTTTTCACTTGTGGTATGTCACTGGATTGAGTGTTGATTTAGTTATTCTAGGGCTATCATCACATTTATTCTTTACGGTTTTGGGTTCATGTTTAGGCTGACGTGTGCCTTGGGCTAAGTCCCTGTGGGCCACGGCCGGTCATGCCCGGATTTGGGGTGTGACAATTCTGGTATCAGAGCTGTAGCTTATCGAGTTACATATCTTGCATTTCATCATTTAGACGAGGTCCGAGTCCCTATAGTCCTTAGTAGTGTTTGGTTAAGTTAGTTTTGTTTAAGCTTGTGTTGAGTTGTTCTTAATTTCATTTTGAAGGTTAAGAGATGGCACTTAGGAGAAGAAGTGTCAATGCCCTTGGAACTGATCAACCAGCTGCTAATCGTAGAGTTCCCCCTATTCCTATACCCCCTACCGCACCACCTGTTGCTCCAGTCATCCCTGAAGCACCAGGAGTTGTTCCTGCTGCACCAGCCGCACAGGTTTTACAATCATTGTTGGGATTATTGAACAATCATGTAGCTCCACAACCAGCAGTTCACCCAACTTTAAGTTTGGATAGAGGTTCCTTATTCGAGAGGTTTATGAAGGCAAAACCTCCAGAATTTCACGGAACAGTGGACCCTACGGTGGCAGAGGCATGGGTACTAGAGATGGAGAAAATATTTGATGTTCTAGGTTGTTCAGCAGACCAGAAGGTGGCCTTTGCAGCTTTTAGGTTCAAGGGCCAAGAAGAGCATTGGTGGCACATGGTGAAGCGTCAATATGAGGGTAGAGAAACAGAGCTAGTGTGGAGCAAGTTTCTAGAATTGTTTAATGAGAAATACTTTCCTGAAGCAGTGCGAAGGCAGAAGCAAGTGGATTTTCTCAATTTGAAGCAAAATGACATGACAGTGGCTCAGTATGAAGCCAAGTTTGCAGAGTTGTCGAGGTATGCCCCACATCAGGTAGCCATAGAGGAAGATAGAGTGATGATGTTTGAGAATGGCTTGCGGTCAGAGATCTATGCAAAAGTAGCTATTTTGGAGATGAAGACATATTCTGCATTGGTAAGCAAGGCATTACTAGCTGAAAGGGGAGTAGAAGAGGAAAAGAGAGCTGATGAACAAAAGGCTAAGGAACCACAAAACAAGAGACTTAGAGAGGAGAGACAAGTAGAGCATCGTGGTGGTGGTAGCAATCCTAGCAAGAAGCCTTACACCCAAGGTCAGGTTAGCAATGGCATGAGGCAGCAGAATCGGAGGAATTGTGATAGATGTGGTAGGTCACATTCTGTTGGGTATAATTGTGATGGCACTGCTCGAATATGCTTTAAGTGTGGCAAGCCTGGGCATCTCTCTACACAATGTAGGTCTAAGGGACTGGGAGTCAGTCAGTAGCACAGTCATTTCAGGGGCAAGGGCAGAGATGAACTTTTTATAGCAGTGGGTTTAACCAGAAGCAGAATAATGGCAAAAGTGGGACTACCCAAGGTCAAACATCCGGGAATGGGACTCAGGAAAAGAAGTCAACGGCTACCCAAGGACGTGTTTATGCTCTCACTAGAGAGGAGGCTGAGGTTGCTCCATCTGTGGTGCAAGGTACACTCCTTATATCATCTGTACCTGCCAGAGTTTTAATTGATTCAGGATCTACGCATTCTTTTGCTACACCTAAGTTTCTACGTTGTTTGTCTATTCCTTGTGAGCCTTTGGATGCATGTATTGTTGTGTCTACTCCATTAGGAGAAACAGTAGTGTTAGGGGATGTTTGTAGATCTTGTGAGATAGAGTTAGATGGTAGAATTTTTCCAGTGGATTTGATTTCTTTAGAGATGAAGGATTTTGATGTGATTTTGGGGATGGATTGGTTAACGAAGCATCATGCCTCTATTGATTGTTTTAGAAAGAGGGTAGTTTTTGCTATGCTGGGGCAACATGAGTTTTTCTTTCAGGGAGATGGGAAAGGGTCTTCTATTTGTTTTATTTCTTCCTTTCAGGCTAACCGAATGTTGAGAAAAGGGTGTCATGGTTATTTAGCTTGTGTGGTGAGTACCGAACAACCAGAGCAGAGGTTAGAGGAGTTGCCTGTAGTAAGGGAATTTGTTGATGTTTCTCCAGAGGATCTACCTGGTCTTCCTCTAGACCGTGAGGTTGAATTTTCCATTGACTTGATCCCTAATACAACACCTATCTCTAAAGCACCCTATAGAATGGCACCGTTGGAGTTGAGGGAGTTACAAACTCAGTTACAGGAGTTGCTAGACAAAGGTTTTATTAGGCCTAGTGTTTCACCTTGGGGAGCACTTGTGTTGTTTGTGAAGAAGAAGGATGGGTCTATGAGATTGTGTATTGATTATAGAGAACTGAGCAAAGTCACAGTGAAGAATAGGTATCCTTTGCCACGCATTGATGATCTATTTGACCAGCTGCAGGGAGCTCAAGTATTCTCTAAAATTGACTTGAGGTCAGACTATCACCAGTTGAAGGTAAGGGATGAGGATGTTTCTAAGACTGCTTTTAGAACCCGTTATGGGCATTATGAGTTCTTGGTGATGCCTTTTGGTCTCACAAATGCACCAGCCGCATTCATAGATTTAATGAACAGAGCATTTAAGTCCCAACTGGATAAATTTGTCGTAGTGTTTATCGATGACATCCTAATTTATTCGAGGAGTAAGGAGGAGCATGAGCAGCATTTGAGGGTAGTACTGCAGGTCCTTAGGGAGAAAAGGCTGTATGCAAAATTTAAGAAGTGTGAATTCTGGTTGAGCAGTGTATCCTTTTTGGGTCATATAGTGAGTAAATATGGGGTATCTGTGGATAGCACCAAGGTGACAGCAATTGTTGATTGGCCACGACCTACTTCTGTGACGGAGGTACGTAGCTTTCTAGGGCTTGTTGGGTATTACAGACGGTTTGTGGAAGGATTCTCCCGTATTGTTTTACCGCTTACCAATCTCACCAGGAAAGGGGTAAAGTTTGAGTGGAATGATGATTGTGAGCGTAGTTTCCAAGAGTTTAAACAGAGATTGACATCAGCTCCAATCCTTGCCTTACCTACAGATGGAGGTGGTTTTGTGATTTATAGTGATGCTTCACGAAAGGGTTTAGGATGTGTGCTCATGCAGCATGGGAAGGGGATTGCTTATGCGTCACGACAATTGAAAATACATGAGAGAAACTATCCTACGCATGACTTAGAGTTAGCAGCAGTGATTTTCGCTCTTAAGATCTGGCGGCATTATTTGTATGGAGAGTCATGTGAGATTTACACTGATCATAAGAGTTTGAAATATATTGTCACACAAAAGGAACTAAATTGGAGGCAAAGAAGATGGCTTGAGTTACTAAAAGATTATGATGTAAATATTTTATATCACCCAGGGAAGGCAAATGTGGTTGCAGCTGCCTTGAGTAGGAAGGTTGTAGTTGGAGATGTAGCTGCTTTGTTTATTGAGAGTTGTTTGGCGGAAGACATGAGACGTTTGAGGCTTGAGGTTGTTACACCTGGTAATAGGGCTTATTGTAGTCAATTGACAGTTCAGCCGACCTTGAGAGAACGGATTCGTTTAGCACAGGAGATTGACCCCCAGTGTGAGCGTATTAAAGGAGAGATGGCAGAGGGTAAGGACGTAGACTTTGTGGTTAGTGATGATGGGTTGCTTAGATTCCGTAGCCAAATTTGTGTTCCTGCTAGTGGTGATTTGAGGAAGGAGATTATGACAGAGGCACATAGCTCTAGTTACAGCATTCATCCTGGAAGCACTAAGATGTATCGGGATCTTCATGAACATTTTTGGTGGAATGGTATGAAGGGAGATATTGCAGAATTTGTGGCTCAGTGTTTGGTGTGTCAACAGGTTAAAGTATAACATCAGAAACCTGTGGGGAAACTACAACCCTTACCTATACCGGAGTGGAAGTGGGATCATGTTACCATGGACTTCGTGTGCGGATTACCTCGTACTAGTAGTAATCACGATGCAGTTTGGGTAGTTGTTGATAGATTAACCAAGTCAGCACATTTTATTGCAGTACGGATGACCTATTCTCTAGCTCGATTTGCACAGTTGTATGTGAAGGAGATTGTTAGATTGCATGGTGCCCCAGTGTCAATAGTGTCAGATCGGGACCCTCGTTTTGTGTCTAAGTTTTGGGGTGCATTACAATCAACTATGGGTACTCGGTTAAATTTTAGTTCAGCTTATCACCCTCAGTCAGATGGGCAATCAGAGAGGACTATTCAAAACCTTGAGGATATGTTGAGGGCTTGTGCTTTGGAGTGGAGAGGTAATTAGGATGATTATTTGCCGCTCATGGAGTTTGCCTATAATAATAGCTATCATTCTAGTTTGGGAGTGGCTCCTTATGAGGCTTTGTATGGAAGGAAGTGTTGGTCTCCTTTGTGTTGGTATGAGGTTGGTGAAAGGCAAATGTTGGGACCTGATTTGGTAGAGGATGCTACACGGAAAATTATCACCATCAGAGAGAGATTATTGACTGCTCAGAGTAGACAAAAAAAGTTATGCTGATCATCGTAGAAGAGACTTAGAGTTTCATGTGGGGGATATGGTATTCTTGAAAGTATCACCATGGAAAGGAGTGATCAGGTTTGGAAAGAAAGGAAAGTTGAGTCCTAGATACATTGGTCCATTTGAGGTATTGGAGAAGGTTGGTGAGGTTGCGTACCGTTTTGCTCTACTGCCTAGGTTGGCAGGAGTGCATAATGTGTTTCACGTGTCTATGCTGAGGAAATATGTACACAGTCCGTCGCATGTGATAGATTATGAGCCGCTTCAGATTAGAGAGGATTTTTCGTATGAGGAGATACCTGTTCAGATTTTGGATTCGAAAGAGAAAAGGTTGCGTACAAAGGTCATTAAATTGGTTAAGGTACTGTGGCGTAATCATCTAGTTGAAGAGGCGACTTGGGAATGCGAGGACGAGATGCGCGAGAAGTACCCACATCTATTCTCACGATTTACTCAGGTTAGTTTCGAGGACGAAACTTTTCTTTTAGGGGGGGAGAACATGAGAACCCGAATAATAAAAAATAAATAAAAATTTAAGTACATAATTAAATAATAATAATAATAATAATTTTACAATTTCAAATATTTTGATGGTAAATCCTAAGGTGCAAATTAAATATTTGGGGGATCTTTAATTTTTTTTTTTTTAAACTATAAATAATTTTTTTATGGAAGTCCACAATTTTTAAGACTATTGATAATAATCTTAATGATAGTAACAATGATAATAATAATAATAATAAACTAGTTAGTAAGGGGTCATTTTGAAAATTTATTATAGGTGGATAAAACCCTAATGGTGAGATATCAATCCTTTTCTTAACTACCCTAGTAGCAGCCGTGAGTTTTAGAGAAACAGGAGAGGGAAAGAGACAGCTTGTTTCAGTTTTGTTGTGTCTTTAGCAAGGTAATCTTCCTCACTATCTTCCTTTTTGTTCTTATTCTCTTTATGTAATTCCTTGTGCCGTTGTGAGGGTTGTGTGGCTAGTCTATTTTGGGATTATTCTATATAGATATACCTGCATACATACTTATACTAATGTAACAATAGAGCTAATTGGGTAGTCAAATATATCACATGTGTATCTCAGTTGGTTTGTGTGTAAGAGTGGTCATCTGTGGCAAAGAAATTGTTGGGTATGCAGGTGTGTGTTTTATTATTTCTTTATATTTAATTGGTGGTTTGGTTATGCTGTGAAGGAGTTAAAGAGAGAGGTCTTAGTATTTAATAATGGATTTTCTTGTGTAAATGGGTTGCTGGGATGTTTTGGGTTGCAATGGTGGATGAAAATTCTTGATCCTAAAAACATAAACTTTAAATTTTGAGGAATCCTATCAAATGGAGGAATTTTGAACTGAAATTTTTACCGTAGAGATATTACATATTGAATTGCATATCTGAAATTTTTCATAATTTTTGGGAGTCAAAATCCATATAAATTGAGGTATTCAAATCTGTCTAGGAAACCAGTCCGAAACAGTAAATTCGGTAGTGTTGTTCTCTTTGGGTATAAATCCAAAAATTATCAAATTAGTGTCATTAGAACTGGTTACGAGTCTAGTTTCATACGTTTTTGGCCTTGCATTGATTGCTCGTGTATATTAAGAGAACCGTCAATTTCTTAAAAGTGCTGCAGAAAGCAACCTATTTGGATATAATAAATTGTCGATAATTATTTTGATAAGCAAATCAAGTGAAACCAATTGGGTTTGAAACTTAGGATATATGAGATCATATCTGGAGGTTATTGGAATTTTTCGAATAGCGTGGAGTGGGTTTTGTAATTTTCAAAGTTAGCGAATAGGTTGGGAAGGCTTGTTTGAAACTCTGTTTTATCTTCAAGTCACAATTAATTAAGTTTTGACCGGAACCCATGTCTTGGGTGATTTTAGATCTTGAAGAACATGAACTTAGGTAATATTTAAGAGTAACGGTGAGTTGGGTTGAGCCGTGTTAGTGCGCTTTAGTTTGGGGTTACTTAGTTCGTATTCTTTAGTATTTTTAAATTAGTAGTGACGTGTAGTTTTCATATTGGTTCAGGGCACTAGTTGGACTTTTACACTCTATTCGATTTGAGGATTATATTATTTCGTTTCAGGTGAGTAGTTTCATGCTACATATTTTCATAAATGTTTCCCTACCCTGAACTGTTGGAAAATTAAATTGATGTTTTAAGACTAAACAGTTTTGATAAATTATTATATTATCAATGGAATCAAATTATTTCTGAAACATGTGTGAACTAGGCATACTGTAAACTATTTGTTTTGGTCTCATGTTTATAATGATGAACTACCATGTTTTGCGAAACTGATGTGCATTGATTATTGGGACCATGTGTGTATTTAGTCCAAGGAAATTATTCCACTGTGTGTGGTGACTCTGGCCACTAGGGAACAGATCCGGGTTGGGCCGTGATGACTCTAGTGCTCAACGATTGTAAGGAAAAGACCTTTAAAAACAACTAAGTGACCTTCAATCGGATCGTCTTTGAGAAAAGGCCCAGGTGCCACCCTGAGGATGACTCTTAGTTCGGTATTGGATCCAACGAGGCTTATAGCCTTGAGAATTGTGTGGCATATTATTTGTTTTTCTTGGTACCCAGAAAATTATTGGTGTTCATGTTATAATCTGTTTTAAGTGAAAAATGTCGTTTATCATATTCTTGCGAGACATGAGTATTTTAAGTGTTGAACTGTGGAACCTCTTTTTGAAACAGATTGTATTTACCAAACTGTATGCTAATCTAGTTTCTGTGATATATATCTTATTTTGGAATTGAACCCTATTTTCAAAACTGTATTTACTATCCATATTGCTACTCACTGAGCTATCAGCTGACTTAGTTGTTTACCATTTCTACGTGTTAGAAGGACTTAGAGTGGACTCATGGCGTAGCGGGGACTCAATTGCATGGACCTCTAGGGCATTTATTCTATTTGTTTTAGGTTGCTTTGTCGAGTTTTGTGCATACATTGTGGTTGGGTTTTATTTAGAATTATTTTATTTTGTGGGCGGTTTGTGTCCCATTTCGTATATATATATTTTTAGGAAGTTGGTTATGACTTGTTTTTCACTTGTGGTATGTCACTGGATTGAGTGTTGATGTCACTGGATTGAGTGTTGATTTAGTTATTCCTGGGCTATCATCACATTTATTCTTTATGGTTTTGGGTTCATGTTTAGGCTTACGTGTGCCTTGGGCTAAGTCCCTGTGGGCCGCGGCCCGTCATGCCCGGATTTGGGGTGTGACATGAATTATGTTTGATAGTTTATGAGTTGCATGCAAACGAATACTTGAAATGAATTCATTTCTGAATATCCTTAAGATGTTATACTATGTGGAAGATATGATTTGTGGAGTAATAAATTAAAATATACAAGGTTATGAATAATGAGACGATGCTTTGATGTTAGTAAGTATTGTTATCAATTGGGTTACCAAGTAGTTAGTAGAGATGAATTACTTGTGATTTTGGGAGCAAATTCCATCGGAATTGACTGTATAGGATTGTGAATGGCCAAATGATTGAGAAATGTTATATGTCCAGGACGAAATTAGACTTGTGACAAGGTGAATCAAGTTTGGAGGACCGAACTTCTTAAGGTGGGGAGAATGTAATGACCCCAAAAGTCGTCCTTATTTAATTAGGGGTTAATGTGTTTTAATTCAACTATATCTATTGGGATTGAGAAGGTTTTTATCTTATTTTGGGGTATTGATTGAGGTGGTGGTTTGATGGTAAAGTAAGATTGGACCAAAGAATATAATCCGGATAGTTTTTCTACAATCAACCGTCACTCATTTTCCCTTTTCTTTTTCTACACTTTGAATTTGAATGTGAAGTTAGAACCATTGGAAAGCATATTTCCGGGGCTTCAATTTGGACACAAGAATCACCTAGAACGGAGTCCCGATGAGAGAGTTATACCCGTTTGAAGTTTTCACATATGTGCTGGAAACAGAGCCGCACGTGCGGGGAATAGCGCCGCACGTACGGGCTGTGCGGGACAGCAGCTCAAAAACGAGATTTTTGGCCCATTTCTTACATTTTCTTTTCCTCTCTTCTTCTCCCCTCTTCCATTTCCGAAACCCTAGCTCCCAAAACCTTGATTTCTTCCGCTTTTATCAACAAATCCACCATGGATCTTGCACCAAGGATGGAGAACAAGAAAGGGTCAACATTTCCAACCGATTGAAAATCGAATTTTTGGAGGATTCTTCTCAATCTTTACTCCTTTGCTTGATTTTTGAGGTAGGGGTCCTTATTCCCTTTCAATATGTGCATTCCTGGATGGATTTGTTGAATTTTGTGTATATACAAACAAAACCTATAGTTTTGAGCATATTATGTCCAACTTGAGAATTGGGGGTTTAGAGTTGGAGATATTGGAAGTTAAATTGGTGGGTTAAAATGATGGATGGTGAATCCTAGATGATAATTATTGGGAAAATTGGAATAAAAAGTAATGGGTTAATAAGTTTGAACTTTTCTTGAAATTTCAATATTTTCTTGAAACCCTAGGTTGATTAATAATGATAACCAATGAATTAGCCCAAATTGAAAGTAGAGTAATGAAATTGAGGCAGTGAATTATATGTGTTCAAGTTTAATTGGAATTTGGAAATGTTTGAAAATTATGTTTAAAATTTGGGAATGAACTATGTTATGAACATTGTAATTCATGTGAAGGGAAAATTGGGGAAATAATCTATTAATGATATGGATGATATGAACTCGGTTTTGGAATGTTGGAATGGAATTCAAGGATTTATTTTGAATTATGTTAAATTACAAATGGTATTGATGAACTAAGTGATATTGACTTTGTTGGATTATGTTGTGTTGACTCATAGTGAATTGATTGGTGTTGTACTATGATGAATTATGTCTGAATTATGTGAATTGTGTAGGGTCAGCTACAAGGGTGGATCAAGCACCTAAACGCTGTGAGTAGTAGGACTTTGATGTACCTTTAACCGTTTATCGTTATTGATGTTAAATCTTCGTCGTAAGAATTATGTTGACATAATGTTATGTAGGCTATGTGAGAAACACTGTGCCATTATGGAAACTTCAAAAGAGTTTGTGAAGTTATGTATGTTATATGAGAAACATTATGAAATTATGATAACATCAAAAGAACTTGTGAAGATCAAACCTATGTGGCCAAGGACCGACTTGTGACTTATGAAGCTATGAGGCCAAGGGCCAAACTTGTGAACTTGTGAATCCAAAGGGCCGAAGGCCGATGTGAGAAGTTGTGAATCTATGAAACCCAAAGG
Organism: Camellia granthamiana; assembly: GCA_036172215.1. Lineage (NCBI taxonomy): Eukaryota > Viridiplantae > Streptophyta > Magnoliopsida > Ericales > Theaceae > Camellia > Camellia granthamiana. The sequence goes on from CM069907.1 coordinate 89,145,328, forward strand.
CTATTGTGAATGTGTGAACCCCTCAGGCCAAGGGCCGAACTGTGAAATTGTGAAACCAATAAAGTCATCTGTAATCTAATGAAAATGTGCTTACTTTTCGTCACTAATTATTAGGAATGTCCTGTTAACTTTACGTTAATTATGTCAACTCATGGGAATGATGTAACGGTTACGATTAGGACTCTGTTAATTACAAGGCAAGGCAACTATGTTAACATATAAGAATGATTAAACAAAGGTGTATGCTATTGATTAATGGAGGACATAAAGTAAGTCATTATCCAAAAGAATTTATGTTCATTCTTGAAGAATGGATTCTGAATAAATATAAGAGTAGCTATGTGTATCCATATGAATTGAAGTTATTTTGCTATGTTGCTTATAAATTGGAAGTTATTCAGAATCTACGATATAAGTGCAAAGTTTAGCATCATTGTGTGACCCTCATGAGAATGTGAATTAGTCTCTCATTGTTAAGCATACGATAATGACATGATACAACATGAAATGCTCTAGTTATGATATGTTCCGTTTGAATTAATGAATGATGTTCAAGTATGTTTCAGGCATGTTTCCAGTATGTTACAAGTTCAAGTATGATCAGGTATGTTTGAAGTATATGTTACAAGTTTAAATATGCTACAAGGTCAAATATCTTTCAAGGGCTTCATGCCAATCTTTCAAGGGCCTTTGTGCCATATGTTACAAGGGCTTTATGCCACATGTTTCAAGGGCCTTAGTGCCATATGTTGCAAGGGCTTTATGCCACAAGTTTCAAGGGCTTATGGCCACCATGTTTCAAGGGCGTCGTGCTACCATGTTTCAAGGGCCTCGTGCCACCATGTTTCAAGGGCTTATAGCCACCATGTTTATGTTGCAAGATTGAACCTAAGGCCGTTATGTACTTAGCACAGAATCAGACTAACTATGTGAACTTTATATCTTTATATGCATTGCTATATGTTATGTTTCAAGTTAAGCATCGTTTTATTTATGTATTACTATTCACTGAGCCCAGCTCACTCTTTGTTATGTCTGTTTCTGTAGGTCACCAATCAGGTGGTCAGTCCTAGCCATGACGCCGCTTTCTTTTGTCAACCTTTGTGCGTCCAGGCACTACACACAACCATTGATTTTGTTAAACTGAGAAGATGTTGGCTTGCTTTTTGAATGTCTATCTAAGATTGATGTATATAGCTTTCATGTTTTTGTATATGCCCAATGATAGGGCTGGGTCTGTATACAAGTATGTATATAACCGATATTCAGGTGTATGTTTTAGATTTTATTTGCCTATTAAAAGTTTGTGATCCTGGCATGATAGTAGTAGCTCGATGGAGTTTGTTTCCATTGTCAAACTTTGATATCTAGTGCTTCCGTTCAGGCCCCATATAAATATATATATATAACAGGTTAAGTGTCCGTTTCCGAACTGGTCATGCCCAAATTTCTAGGGGCGGCTTTGGCGCGTGAGAATATTCAAGCATAATTTCTGTTTAGATGATTAAGCAATTTTATCTCCAAAAAGCCGAAAAATAGTACATGGAGTGGTTGTGGCACATATCGGTCGGCATGGGGCCTAGATGCTTCGCTGGTTTGATTAATAAATCTGCCCTTGCCCCAGCCAGTGCATGAACTCCATGACATTGAAGTATAATTGCCGTTTAGATGATTAGGCAATTTTATCTCCAAAAACCCGAAAATTAGTACATCGAGTGGTTGTGGCACATATCGGTCGACATGGGGCCTAGATGCTTCGCAGGTTTGATTAATAAATCTGCCATTGCCCCAGCCAGTGCATGAACTCCATGACATTGAAGTATAATTGCCGTTTAGATGATTAGGCAATTTTATCTCCAAAAACCCGAAAATTAGTACATGCAGTGGCTGTGGCACATATCGGTCGGCATGGGGCCTAGATGCTTCGCCGGTTTCATTAATAAATCTGCCATTGCCCCAGCCAATGTATGAACTCCATGACATTCAAGTATAATTGCCGTTTAGATGATTAGGCAATTTTAACTCCAAAAGGCCGAAAATTAGTACACGGATTAGCTGTGGCACATATCGGTCGGTATGGGGCCTAGATGCTTCGCCAGTTTGATTAATAAATCTGCCCTTGCCCCAGCCAGTGTACAAACTCCATGACATTGAAGTATAATTGCCATTTAGATGATTAGGGAATTTTAACTCCACAAAGCTGAAAATTAGTACATGCAGTGGCTGTGGCATGTATCGATGGGCATGGGGCCTTGATACTTGGCCGGTTCGATTAATAAATCTGCCCTTGCCCCAGCCAGTGGATGAACTCCATGAAATTCAAGTATAATTGCCGTTTAGATGATCAGGCAATTTTAACTCCAAAAGGCCGAAAATTAGTACATGGATTAGCTGTGGCATATATCGCTCGGCATGGGGCCTAGATGCTTCGCCGGTTAGATTAATAAATCTGCCCTTGCCCCAGCCAGTGCATGAACTCCATGACATTCAAGTATAATTGCCGTTTAGATGATTAGGCAATTTTAACTCCAAAAAGCCGAAAATTAGTACATGGAGTGGCTGTGGCACATATCGGTTCGCATGGGCCCTAGATGCTTCGCTGGTTAGATGAATAAATCTGCCCTTCCCAGCCAGTGCACGAACTCCATGACAATCAAGTAGAATTGCCGTTTAGATGATTAAGCAATTTTAACTCCAAAAAGCCGAAAATTAGTACATGGGGTGGCTGTGGCACATATCGGTCGGCATGGGGCCTAGATGCTTCTCCGGTTCGATTAATAAATCTGCCTTTGCCCCAGCCAGTGCATGAACTCCATGACATTCAAGTACAATTGCCGTTTAGATAATTAGGCAATTTTAACTCCAAAAATCTAAAAATTAGTACATGGAGTGGCTGTGGCACATATCGGTCGGCATGGGGCCTAGATGCTTCGCCGGTTTGATTAATAAATCTGCCCTTAACCCAGCCAGTGCACGAACTCCATGACATTCAAGTATAATTGCCGTGTAGATGATTAGGAAATTTTAACTCCGAAAACCCGAAAATTAGTACATGGAGTGCCTGTGGCACATGTCGGTCGGCATGGGGCCTAGATGCTTCACCGGTTAGATTAATAAACCTGCCCTTGCCCCAGCCAGTACACGAACTCCATGACATTGAAGTATAATTTCCGTTTAGATGATGAGGCAATTTTAACTCGACAAAGCCGAAAATTAGTACATGGAGTGGTTGTGGCATGTATCGATCGGCATGGGGCCTTGTTGCTTCACCGGTTTGATTAATAAATCTGCCCTTACCCCAACTAGTATATGAACTCCATGACATTCAAGTACAATTCCCATTTACATGATTCGGCAACTTTGACTCCAAAAAGCCGAAAATTAGTACATGGAGTGGCTGTGGCACATATCGGTCGGGAAGGGGCCTAGATGCTTCGCCGGTTTGATTAAAAAATCTGCCGTTGCACCAGCCAGCGCATGAACTCCATGACATTCAAGTATAATTGTCGTTTAGATGATTCGGCAATTTTAACTCCAAAAAGCCAAAAAATAGTACATGGAGTGGCTGTGGCACATATCAGTCGGCTTGGGGCCAAGATGCTTTGCCGGTTTGATTAATAAATCTGCCCTTGCCCCAGCCAGTGCATGAACTCCATGACATTCATGTATAATTGCCGTTTAGATGATTAGGCAATTTTAACTCCAAAAAGCCAAAAATTAGTACATGGAGTGGTTGTGGCACGTATCGATCGGCATGGGACCTAGATGCTTGGCCGGTTCGATTAATAATTCTGGCCTTGCCCCAGCCAGTGCATGAACTCCATGACATTCAAGTATAATTGCTGTTTAGATGATTAGGCAATTTTGACTCCAAAAGGCCGAAAATTAGTACACGGATTAGCTGTGGCACATATCGGTCGGTACGGGGCCTAAATGCTTCGCCAGTTTGATTAATAAATCTGCCCTTGCCTCAGCCAGTGTACAAACGCCATGACATTGAAGTATAATTGCCGTTTAGATGATTAGGGAATTTTAACCCCACAAAGCCGAAATTTAGTACATGCAGTGGCTGTGGCATGTATCGATCGGCATGGGGCCTAGATGCTTGGCCGGTTCGATTAATAAATCTGCCCATGCCCCAGGCAGTGCTTGAACTCCATGAAATTCAAGTATAATTGCCGTTTAGATGATCAGGCAATTTTAACTCCAAAAGGCCGAAAATTAGCACATGGATTAGCTGTGACACATATCCCCTCGCTCAGCATGGGGCCTTGATGCTTCGCCTGTTAGATTAATAAATCTACCCTTGCCCCAGCCAGTGCATGACCTCCATGACATTCAAGTATAATTGCCGTTTAGATGATTAGGCAATTTTAACTCCAAAAAGCCGGAAATTAGTACATGGAGTGGCTGTGGCACATATCGGCCCGCATGGGCCCTAGATGCTTCGCTGGTTAGATTAATAAATCTGTCCTTCCCAGGCAGGGCACGAACTCCATGACAATCAAGTAGAATTGCCGTTTAGATGATTAGGCAATTTTAACTCCAAAAAGTCGAAAATTAGTACATGGACTGGCTGTGGCACATATCGGTCGGCATGGGGCCTAGATGCTTCGCCGGTTCGATTAATAAATTTGCCTTTGCCCCAGCCAGTGCATGAACTCCATGACATTCAAGTATAATTGCCGTTTAGATGATTAGGCAATCGTAACTCCAAAAATCTGAAAATTAGTACATAGAGTGGCTGTGGCACATATCGGTCGGCATGGGGCCTAGATGCTTCGCCGGTATGATTAATAAATCTGCCTTTGCCCCAGCCAGCGCAAGAACTCCATGACATTCAAGTATTATTGCCGTTTAGATGATTAGGAAATTTTAACTCCGAAAACCCGAAAATTAGTACATGGAGTGCCTGTGGCACATGTCGGTCGGCATGGGGCTTAGATGCTTCGCCGGTTAGATTAATAAACCTGCCCTTGCCTTAGCCAGTGCACGAACTCCTTGACATTGAAGTATAATTTCCGTTTAGACGATTAGGCAATTTTAACTCCACAAAGCCGAAAATTAGTACATGGAGTGGTTGGGGCACGTATCGGTCGGCATGGGGCCTTGTTGCTTCACCGGTTTGATTAATAAATCCGCCCTTACCCCAGCCAGTGCATGAACTCCATGACATTCAAGTACAATTCCCAATTACATGATTCGGCAACTTTGACTCCAAAAAGCCGAAAATTAGTACATGGAGTGGCTGTGGCACATATCGGTCGGGAAGGGTCCTATATGCTTTCGCCGGTTTGATTAATAAATCTGCCGTTGCACCAGCCAGTGCATGAACTCCATGCCATTCAAGTATAATTGTCGTTTAGATGATTCGGCAATTTTAACTCCAAAAAGCCGAAAATTAGTACATGGAGTGGCTATGGCACTTATCGGTCGGCATGGGGCCAAGATGCTTTGCCGGTTTGATTAATAAATCTGCCCTTGCCCCAGCCAGTGCATGAACTCCATGACATTCAAGTATAATTACCATTTAGATGATTAGGCAATTTTAACTCCAAAAAGCCGAAAATTAGTACATGGAGTGGCTGTGGCACGTATCGATCGGCATGGGGCCTAGATGCTTGGCCGGTTCGATTACTAATTCTGGCCTTGCCCCAGCCAATGCATGAACTCCATGACATTCAAGTATAATTCCCGTTTAGATGATTAGGCAATTTTAACTCGAAAAGGCCGAAAATTAGTACATGGATTAGCTGTGGCACATATCGCTGGGCATGGGGCCTAGATGTTTCGCTGGTTAGATTAATAAATCTGCCCTTGCCCCAGCCAGTGCATGAACTTCATGACATTCAAGTATAATTGCCGTTTACATGATTAGGCAATTTTACCCCCAAAGAGCCGAAAATTAGTATGTGGAGTGGCTGTGGCACATATCGGTCCGCATGGGCCCTAGATGCTTCGCTGGTTAGATTTATAAATCTGCCCTTGCCCGGCCAGTGCACGAACTCCATGACATTCAAGTAGAATTGCTGTTTAGATGATTAGGCAATTTTAACTCCAAAAAGCCGAAAATTAGTACGTGGATTGGCTGTGGCACGTATCGATCGTCATGGGGCCTAGATGCTTTGCCGGTTAGATTAATAAATCTGCCCTTGCCCCAGCCAGTGCATGAGCTCCATGACATTCAAGTATAATTGCCGTTTAGATGATTACGAAATTTTAACTCCCAAAACCCAAAAATTAGTACATGGAGTGCCTGTGGCACATGTCGGTCAGCATGGGGCCTGGATGCTTCGCCGATTAGATTAATAAACCTGCCCTTGCCCCAGCCAGTACACGAACTCCGTGACATTGAAGTATAATTTCCGTTTAGATGATTACGCAATGTTAACTCCACAAAGCTGAAAATTAGTACATGGAGTGGTTGTGGCACGTATCGGTCGGCATGGGGCCTTGTTGCTTCACCGGTTTCATTAATAAATCTGCCCTTACCCCAGCTAGTGCATGAACTCCATGACATTCAAGTACAATTCCCATTTACATGATTCGGCAACTTTCACTCCAAAAAGTCGAAAATTAGTACATGGAGTGGCTGTGGCACATATCGGTCGGGAAGGGGCCTAGATGCTTCGCCGGTTTCATTAATAAATCTGCCGTTGCACCAGCCAGTGCATGAACTCCAGGACCATTAAGTATAATTGTCGTTTAGATGATTCGGCAATTTTAACTCCAAAAAGCCAAAAATTAGTACATGGAGTAGCTGTGGCACATATCGGTCGGCATGGGGCCAGGATGCTTTGCCGGTTTCATTAATAAATCTGCCCTTGTCCCAGCCAGTGCATGAACTCCATGACATTGAAGTATAATTGCCGTTTAGATGATTAGGCAATTTTAACTCCACAAAGCCAAAAATTAGTACATGGAGTGGTTGAGGCACGTATCGGTCGGCATGGGGCCTTGATGCTTCGCCGGTTTGATTAATAAATCTGCCCTTACCCCAGCCAGTGCATGAACTCCATGACTTTCAAATACAATTCCCGTTTAGAAGATTAGGCAACTTTGACTCCAAAAAGCCGAAAATTAGTACATGGAGTGGCAGTGGCACATATCAGTCGGCAAGGGGCCTAAATGCTTCGCTGGATTGATTAATAAATCTGCCCTTGCCCCAGCCTGTGCACGAACTCCATGACATTCAAGTATAATTGCCGTTCAGATGATTAGGCAATTTTAACTCCAGAAAGCCAAAAATTAGTACGAGAGTGGCTGTGGCACGTATCAATCGGCAGGGGGCCTAGATGCTTGGCCGGTTCGATTAATAAATCTGCCATTGCCCCGGCTAGTCCATGAACTCCATAACATTCAAGTATAATTGCCGTTTAGATGATTAGGCAATTTTAACACCAAAAGGCTGAAAATTAGCACATGGAGTCGCTGTGGCACATATAGCTCGGCATGGGGCCTAGATGCTTCGCCGGTTAGACTAATAAATCTGCTATTTCCCCAGCCAGTGCATGAACTCCATGACATTCAAGTATAATTGCCGTTTAGATGATTAGGCAATTTTAACTCTAAAAAGCCCAAAATTAGTACATGGAGTGGCTGTGGCACACATCAGTCGGCATGGGGCCTAGATGCATCGCCGGTTTGATTAATAAATCTGCCCCTGCCCCAGCCAGTGCACGAACTCCATGACATTCAAGTATAATTGCCGTTCAGATGATTAGGCAATTTTAACTCCACAAAGCCGAAAATTAGTACAAGCAGTGGCTGTGGCTGTCGCACGTATCGATCGGCATGGGGCCTAGATGCTTGGCCAGTTCGATTAATAAATCTGCCCTTGCCCCAGCCAGTGCATGAACTCCATGACATTCAAGTATAATTGCCGTTTAGATGATTAGGCAGTTTTAACTCCAACAGGCATAAAATTAGCACATGGAGTCGCTGTGGCACATACCGCTCGGCATGGGGCCTAGATGCTTCGCCGGTTAGACTAATAAATCTGCTCTTGCCCCAACCAGTGCATGAACTCCATGACATTCAAGTATAATTGCCGTTTGGATGATTAGGCAATTTTAACTCCAAAAAGCCGAAAAGTAGTACATGGACTGGCTGTGGCACTTATCGCTTGGCATGGAGCCTAGATGATTCGCCGGTTTGATTAATAAATCTGCCCTTGCTCCAACTAGTGCATGAACTCCATGACATTCTAGCATAATTGTCGTTTAGATGATTAGGCGATTTTAACACCAAAAAGCCGAAAATTAGTACGTGGAGTGGCTGTGGCACATATCGGTCGGCATGGGGCCGGGATGCTTCGTCGGTTTAATTAATAAATCTGCCCTTGCCCCAACCAGTGCATGAACTCCATGACATTCAAGTATGATTGCCGTTTACATGATTAGGCAATTTTTAACTCCAAAAAGCCGAAAAGTAGTACGTGGAGCGGCTGTGGCATATATCAGTCGGCATGGGTCCTAGATATTTCGCCGGTTTGATTAATAAATTTGGCCTTGCCCAAGCCAGCGCATGAAGTCCATAACATTCAGGTATAAATGCCATTTAGATGATTAGGCAATTTTAACTCCAAAAAGCCGAAAATTAATACATGGAGTGGCTGTGGCACATATCGGTCGGCATGGGGCCTAGATGCTTCGCCGGTTTGATTAATAAATCTGCCGTTGCCCGAGCCAGTCCACGAACTCCATGACATTCATGTATAATTGCCGTTTAGATGATTTGGCAATTTTAACTCGACAAAGCCAAAAATTAGTTCATGCAGTGGCTGTGGCACGTATCGATCGGCATGGGGCCTAGATGCTTGGCCGGATCGATTAATAAATCTGCCGTTGCCCCAACGAGTGCATGAACTCCACGACATTCAAGTATAATTGCCATTTAGATGATTAGGCAATTTCAACCCCAGGAGGCCAAAAATTAGTACATGGAGTGGCTGTGGCACATATCGCTCGGCATGGGGCCTAGATGCTTCGCCGATTTGATTAATAAATCTGCCCTTGCCCCAGCTAGTGCATGAACTCCATGACATTCAAGTATAATTGCTGTTTAGATGTTTAGGCAATTTTAACTCCAAAGAGCCGAAAATAAGTACATGGAGTGGCTGTGGCATATATCGGTCGGCATGGGGCCTAGATGCTTCGCCGGTTTGATTAATAAATCTGCCCTTGCCCGAGCCAGTGCATGAACCCCATGACATTGAAGTATAATTGCCGTTTAGGCGATTAGCCAATTTTAACTCCAAGAGGCCGAAAATTAGCACACGGATTAGCTGTGGCACATATCGCTCGGCATGGGGCCTAGATGCTTCGCCGGTTAGATTAACAAATCTGCCCTTGCCCCAACCAGTGCATGAACTCCATGAAATTCAAGTATAATTGCCGTTTAGATGATTAGGCAATTTTAACTCCAAAAAGCCGAAAATTAGTGCATGGAGTGGCTGTGGCACATATCGGTCGGCATGGGGCCTAGATGCTTCGTCGGTTTGATTAATAAATCTGCCCTTGCCCCAGCCAGTGCATGAACTCCATGACATACAAGTATAATTGCCGTTTAGATGATTTGGCAATTTTAACTCCAAAAATCCAACAATTAGGACATGGAGTGGCTGTGGCACATATCGGTCGGCATGGGGCCAACATGCTTCGCCGGTTCGATAAATAAATCTGCCCTTGCCCCAGCCAGTGCACGAACTCCATGACATTCTAGCATAATTGCCGTTTAGATGATTTGGCGATTTTAACTCCAGAAAGTAAAAAATTAGTACATGGAGTGGCTGTGGCACATATCGGTCGGTATGGGGTCTAGATGCTTCGCCCTTTTGATTAATAAATTTGCCTTTGCCCCAACAAGTGCATGAACTCCATGACATTCAAGTATAATTGCCGTTTAGATGATAGGCAATTTTTAACTCCAAAAAGCCGAAAAGTAGTACATGGAGTGGCTGTGGCACATACCTTTCGGCATGGGTCCTAGATGTTTCGCCGGTTGGATTAATAAATTTGCCCTTGCCCCGGCCAGTGCATGAAGTCCATAATATTCAGGTATAATTTCCATTTAGATGATTAGGCAATTTTAACTCCAAAAAGCTGAAAATTAATACATGGAGTTGCTGTGGCACATATCGGTCGGCATGGGGCCTAGATGCTTTGCCGCTTTGATTAATGAATCTGCCCTTGCCCCAGCCAATCCACCAACTCCATGACATTCAAGTATAATTGCCGTTTAGATGATTTGGCAATTTTAACTCCACGAAGCCAAAAATTAGTACATGCAGTGGCTGTGGCACGTATCAATCGGCATGGGGCCTAGATGCTTGGCCGGATCGATTAATAAATCTGCCGTTGCCCCAGCGAGTGCATGAACTCCATGGAATTCAAGTATAATTGCCGTTTAGATGATTAGGCAATTTTAACTCCAAAAACCCAAAAATTGGTACATGGGGTGCCTGTGGCACATGTCGGCCGGCATGGGGCCCAGATGCTTCGCCGGTTAGATTAATAAATCTGCCTTTGCCCCAACCAGTACCCGAACTCCATGACATTGAAGTATAATTGCCGTTTAGATGATTAGGCAATTTTAACTCCACAAAGCCGAAAATTAGCACATGGAGTGGCTGAGGCACATATCGGCCGGCATGGGGCCTAGATGCTTCGCCGGTTTGATTTATAAATCTGCCCTTGCCCGAGCCAGTGCATGAACTCCATGACATTGAAGTATAATTGCCGTTTAGATGATTAGGCAATTTTAACTCCAAGAGGCCGAAAATTAGTACATGGATTAGCTGTGGCACATATCGGTCGGCATGGGGCCTAGATGCTTCGCCGGTTAGATTAATAAATCTGCCATTGCCCCAGCCAGTGCATGAACTCCATGAAATTCAAGTATAATTGCCGTTTAGAAGATTAGGCAATTTTAACTCTAAAAAGCCGAAAATTAGTACATGGAGTGGCTGTGCCACATATTGGTCGGCATGGGGCCTAGATGCTTCGCCGGTTTGATTAATAAATCTGCCCTTGCCCCAGCCAGTGCATGAACTCCATGACATTGAAGTATAATTGCCGCTTAGATGAATAGGCAATTTTAACCCCAAAAACCAAAAATTACTAGATGGAGTGGCTGTGGCACATATCGGTCGGCATGGGGCCTACATGCTTCGTCGGTTCGATTAACAGATCTTCCCTTGCCCCAGCCAGTGCATGAACTCCATGACATTCAAGTATAATTCCCTTTTAGATAATGAGGCAATTTTAACTCCAAAAAGCCGAAAATTAATACATGGAGTGGCTGTGGCACATATCGGTCGGCATTGGGCCTAGATGCTTCGCCGGTTTGATTAAGAAATTTGCCCTTGCCCCAGCCAGTGCACGAACTCCATGACATTCAAGTATAATTGCCGTTCAGATGATTAGGCAATTTTAACTCCGCAAAGCCGAAAATTAGTGCAAGCAGTGGCTGAGGCACGTATCGATCGGCATGGGGCCCAGATGGTTGGCCTGTTCGATTAATAAATCTGCCCTTGCCCCAGCCAGTGCATGAACTCCATGACATTCGAGTATAATTGCCTTTTAGATGATTAGGCAATTTTAACTCCAAAAGGCCGAAAATTAGTACATGGATTAGCTCTGGCACATATCGCTCGGCAAGGGGGCTAGATGTTTCGCAGGTTAGATTAATAAATCTGCCCTTTTCCCAGCCAGTGCATGAACTCCATGACATTCAAGTATAATTGTCGTGTAGATGATTAGGCAATTTTAACTCCAAAAAGCCGAAAATTAGTACACGAAGTGGCTGTGGCACATATCGGTCGGCATGTGGCCCAGATGCCTCGCCGGTTAGATTAACAAATCTGCCATTGCCCCAACCGGTGCATGAACTCCATGACATTCTAGTATAATTGCCGTTTAGATGATTATGCAATTTTAACTCCAAAAACCCGAAAATTAGTACAAGGAGTGACTGTGGCACATATCGGTCGGCATGGGGCCTAGATGCTTCGCTGATTCGATTAATAAATCTGCCCTTGCCCCAGCCAGTGCATGAACTCCATGACATTCAAGTATAATTGCCGTCTAGATGATTAGGCAATTTTAACTCCAAAAGGCCGAAAATTAGTACATGGATTAGCTGTGGCACATATCGGTCGGCAAGGGGCCTAGACGCTTCGCCGGTTTGATTAATAAATCTGCCCTTGCACCAGTTAGTGCATGAACTCCATGACATTCAAGTATAAATGCCATTTAGATGATTAGGCAATTTTAACTCCAAGAGGCCGAAAATTAGTACACGGACTAGCTGTGGCACATATGGCTCGGCATGGGGCCTAGATGCTTCGCCGGTTCGATTAATAAATTTGCCCTTGGCCCAGCCAGTGCATGAATTCCATGACATTCAAGTATAATTGCCGTTTAGATGATTAGGCAATTTTAACTCCAAAAAGCCGAAAATTAGTACATGGAGTGGCCGTGGCACATATCGGTCGGCCTGGGGCTAGATGCTTCGCCGGTTTGATTAATAAATCTGCCTTTGCCCCAGCCAGTGCATGAACTCCATGACATTCAAGTACAATTGCCGTTTTGATGATTAGGCGATTTAAACTCCATGAGGCCGAAAATTAGTACACGGATTAGCTGTGGCACATCTCGCTCGGCGTGGGGCCTAGATGCTTTGCCGATTAGATTAAGAAATCTACCCTTGCCCCAGCCAGTACATGAACTCCATGACATTCAAGTATAATTGCCGTTTTGATGATTAGGCAATTTTAACTCCAAAAAGACGAAAATTAGTACATGGAGTTGATGTGGCACATATCGGTCAGCATGGGGCCTAGATGCTTCGCCGGTTTGATTAATAAATCTGCCCTTGCCCCAGCCAGTTCATGAACTCCATGACATCCAAGTATAATTGCCGTTTAGATGATTAGGCAATTTTAACTCCAAAAAGCCGAAAATTAATACGTGGAGTCGCTGTGTCACGCCGTAAACTCGCCCCTAAATTTTGGGCATGACCCATTCGAAAACAGACACTAATCCTATTATACATATCAGACGGGGCCTGAACAGAAGCATTCAATAATAAAAAAAATACATAGAATAACATCCATTGAGCTATTCCTAACATGCCAGGATCTCAACATCACACTAAGTAAATATTATACAGATGGTTTATATACATATGCCTCAACTCAACCCCATAAATAGGCGTATAACAAAAATATTAATGAAGAAGGAATTATATACAATCAACCATAAATAGACGTCCAAAGCGTAAATCAACACTCAACAACACTGTACATAATACACGGCTTCAGGTGGTGCCTGGGCGCATCAAAGTTGTCAAGAGAAACACAAGCCTTAACGGTTAGGACTGAACTCCCAGTTGGTTACCTACAAGAATAGACAAACAAAATACAGGATGAGTGAACTCAGTGAATAACAGTACATAAATAATGTAATATTTAACGTGAATAATCAAACATATATCTGCAGATGCATGTGATTAACTACATTCCATAATTATTCCCAAAAGCCATTGGTCCAACTTCCGTAACAGAATGGCTTTAAGCCCAGTATACACAGAACTGCCTTAAGCCTACAGATGCAGAACGACCATGGGTCCAGAAATATCAAAATGGCCATCGGCCCAGAAATAATGGAATTACAGAAATAACAGAACTAACAGAAATAACAGAAATAGCAGAAATAATAGAACTGACAGAAGTAACAGAAATAACAGAACTAACAGAAATAACATAAATAGCAGAAATAACAGAAATAACAGAACGCATAAGTGTGGGGTAACAGAACGCAAGAGCGTAGGGTAGCAGGACGCATAAAGCGTAGTAACAGGATGCGTAAAGCGTAGTAACAGGACACATAAAGCGTGGTAACAGGACGCATAAAGCGTAGTAACAGGACGCATAAAGCGTGGTAACAGGAATAACAGATGTATTTGTTCCATACCAGAAAACATCAGAACAGATTAATACAGATAAGCACATTCTTCCCAATATTCACATAAATAAACATAGATACATAAGCTTAACAGAACGTTGCCGATAACAGAATGGTAACATTAATTATCAATAGCAAACAAAACATATGGTATAATGTTTCCTCATGGTTCTTTGTACATAGACATACTTGTTGCATAATTGACATAACCTTAACATTACCCATAATCCGAAGGTAAATCAGACCAATTCATAAACCAACTTCACAGTGTTAATAGTTGTATGCAATTCTTATACAGAAGTATAGGTTATTCTTAGGATGGTACATTGACAATAATCATTAGCCATAACCCAAAATACAGAGTAGGTTAAGAATCATACCGGTGTGTGATCACTCTTTTAATGTTCACATCAATTCTCAATCAACACACATGTTAACATATTAGCTCACGGAGGATAGAATGTCAATAACAATAATGATTAACGGTAAATAACATATGTTTGAGGTACTATTACTCACAGTGTTCAGGTGCGTGGTCCACCCTTGTAGCTAACCCTACACAAATCACATGATTCAAACATTATCCATCATAGTACAACATCAACTATTCAACATAATTCAAAATAAACCCTTGAATCTCATTTTAACATTCCAAAATCGAGTTCATGTCATCCATATCCTTAATAGATTATTTCTCTAATTTTTCCTTTACATGATAGCATGAATTCCAACATTTATAACAAAGTTCATTCGCAAATTTTAAACATAATTTCCAAACATTTCCAAATTCCAATTAAACTTGAACACATCTAATTCAATATTTCAATTTCATTACTTTACTTTCAATTTGGGCCAATTCATTGGTTATCATCATTAATTAACCTAGGGTTTCAAGGAAAATGAGGATTTTTAACAAAAAAATCAAACTTCTTAAATCATCTCTTTTAATTCCAATTTTCCCAATGAATCTACATCTAGGATTCTCAATCCATCACTTAAACCCATCAATTTAACTCCCAACACCACAAACCATAAAGCCCCAAATCTCAAGTTTGATACAAAATGCTCAAAACCATAGATTTGTATTTATATACTCAAAATACCACAAATCCATCCATGAATGCGAGTATTGTAAGAGAACAAGGACCCCTACCTCAAGAATCAAGCAAGGAGCAAAGCTTTGAGAAGAATCCTCCAAAATCTCGAAATTCCAATCGGTTGAAAATGTTCATCTTCTTACCTTCTTCACTTCTTCGTGGAAGATCTTGCTCAAACCTAAGGGAAATGGAAGTATTTGGGGATCAAAACCCTAGGGTTTTCGGACTTAGGGCAAGAGGGATCAAGAGAGGAAAGGAAAACATAAGAAGTGATCTCAAAATCCCGTTTAAAGCTGCTGTCCCGAAAAACCCGCTCGAGCGTTCCTATTCCCGCTCGAGCGGACCTGCTCTCAGCACAGATTCCAAAACTTCAAACAGGCGTAACTCTCCCATCCGTACTCCGTTTTAGGTCGTTCTTATGTCCAAATTGAAGCCCCGGAAATAAGCTTTCCAATGGTTCTAACCTCACATCCAAATTCAAAGTGTGGAAAAAGAAAAGGACCAAAGAGTGACGGCTGGTCGCAGGCAAATTATTCTAATTAAAGCCTTTGGTCCAATCTTACTTTACCATCATATTACCACATCAACCGATACTCCAAAATAAAATAAGAAAGTTCCAAATACACTAATAAAAATGTCCAAAAATGAACCCATGTGCCTCAGAAATACAACTCAACTTGGAGACGCGCTCGAGCGCCCAACCTTGCGCTCGAGCGCGAAGACCAACAAAGACGTCCGCTTGAGCGTCAACTCCCCTGCTCGAGCGGAAAATCACAACTCCCAGAATCTCAGGCCGTCTGCAAAATTTGCTGGAAACCCCAAAAGTATGCTCGAGCACCTACGACTCCGCTCAAGCGGAGGGAAAAATTTTCAGAGTATTTAGTAAAGGTCACCAATTCCAGTTTCAAAGGCATAACCCAACGGATCGTTCTTCAATTCCGATAGCAAACACACTAATCCCCTAATTAAATAAGGATAACTTTCTATACGCACTTTGGGGACATTACACGCTGTGGCACATATCGGTTGGCATGGGCCCTAGATGCTTCGCCGGTTTGATTAATAAAACTTCCCCTGCCCCAGCCAGTGCATGAACTCCATGACAATCAAGTACAATTGCCATTTAGATGATTAGGCAATTTTAACTGCACAATGCCGAAAATTAGTACATGCTGCGGCTGTGGCACGTATCGGTCGGCATGGGGCCTAGATGCTTCGCCGGATTGATTAATAAATCTGCCATTGCCCTAGCCAGTGCATGAACTCCATGACATTCAAGTATAATTGCCGTTTAGATGATTAGGCAATTTTTAACTCCAAAAAGTCAAAAATTAGTACATGGAGTGGCTGTGGCACATATTGCTCGGTAGGGGGCCTAGATGCTTCGCTGGTTTCATTAATAAATCTGCCCTTGCCACAGCCAGTGCATGAACTCCATGACATTCAAGTATAATTGCTGTTTAGATGATTAGGAAAATTTAACTCCTAAAAGCCAAAAATTAATACGGGGAGTGGCTGTGGCACATATCGGTCGGCATGGGGCCTAGGTGCTTCGCCGGTATGATTACTAAATCTGCCCCTGGCCGAGCCAGTGCACGAACTCCATGACATTCAAGTATAATTGCCGTTTAGATGATTAGGCAATTTTAACTACACAAAGCCGAAAATTAGTACATGCAGTGGCTGTGGCACGTATCGATCGGTATGGGGCCTAGATGCTTGGCCGATTCGATTAATAAATATGCCCTTGCCCCAGCGAGTGCATGAACTCCATGACATCCAAGTGTAATTGCCGTTTAGATGATTAGGCAATTTTAACTCCAAAAGGCCGAAAATTAGTACACGGATTAGCTGTGGCACATATCGCTCGGCATGGGGCCTAGATGCTTCGCCAGTTAGATTAATAAATCTTCCCTTGTACAGCCAGTGCATTAACTCCATGACATTCAAGTATAATTTCCGTTTAGATGATTAGGCAATTTTAACGCCAACAAGTCGAAAATTAGTACATGGAGTGGCTGTGGCACATATCGGTCGGCATGGGGCCTAGATGCTTCGCCGGTTTGATTAATAAATCTGCCCTTGCCCCAGCCAGTGCATGAACTCCATGACATTCAAGTATTATTGCCGTTTAGATGATTAGGCAATTTTAACTCCACAAAGCTGAAAATTAGTACATGGAGTAGCTGTGGCACGCATACGTCGGCATGGGGCCTAGATACTTCGCCAGTTAGATTCATAAATCTTCCCTTGCACAGCCAGTGCATGAACTCCATGACATTCAAGTATAATTGCCGTTTAGATGATTAGGCAATTTTAACTCCAAAAAGTCAAAAATTAGTACATGGAGTGGCTGGGGCACTTATCGTCGGCATGGGGGCTAGGTGCTTCGCCGGTTTGATTAATAAATCTGCCTTTGCCCCAGCCCGTGCACGAACTCCATGACATTCTAGTATAATTGCCGTTTAGATGATTAGGCAATTTTAACTCCAAAAAGCCGACAATTAATACGTGGAGTGGCTGTGGCACATTTCGGTCGGCATGGGGCCTAGATGCTTCGCCGGTTTGATTAATAAATCTGCCCTTGCCCCAGCCAGTGCACGAACTCCATGACATGGAAGTATAATTGCCGTTTCGGTGATTAGGCAATTTTAACTCCACAAAGCCGAAAATTAGTACATGTCGTGGCTGTGGCACGTATCGATCGGCATGGGGCCTGGATGCTTCGCCGGTTTCATTAATAAATCTGCCCTTGCCCCACCCAGTGCATGAACTCCATGACATTCAACTATAATTGCCGTTTAGATAATTAGGCAATTTTTGACTCCAAAAAGCCGAAAATTAATACATGGAGTGGCTGTGGCACATATCGGGCGGCATGGGGCCTAGATGCCTCGCCGGTTTGATTAATAAATCTGCCCTTACCCCAGCCAGTGCATGAACTCCATGACATTCAAGTATAAATGCCATTTAGATGATTAGGCAATTTTAACCGCAAAAAGCCAAAAATTAATACATGGAGTGGCTGTGGAACATGTCGACCAGCACCGGGCCTAGGTGCTTCGCCGGTTCGGTTAATAAATCTGCCCTTGACCCAGCCAGTGCATGAACTCCATGACATTCAAGTATAATTGCCGTTTAGATGATTAGGCAGTTTTAACTTGACAAAGCCAAAAATTAGTACATGCAGTGGCTGTGGCACGTATCGATCGGCGTGTGGCCTAGATGCTTGGCCGGTTCGACTAATAAATCGGCCCCTGCCCCAGCGAGTGCATGAACTCCATGACATTCAAGTATAATTGCCGTTTAGATGATTAGGCAATTTTAACTCCAACAGGCCAAAAATTAGTACACGGATTAGCTGTGGCACATATCGCTTGGCATGGGTCCTAGATGCTTCGCCGGTTAGATTAATAAATTTTTCGTTGCCCCAGCCAGTGCATGAACTCCATGACATTCAAGTATAATTGTCGTTTAGAATATTAGGCAATTTTAACTCCAAAAAGCCGAAAATTAGTACATGGAGTGGCTGTGGCACATATCGGTCGGCATGGGCCCTAGATGCTTCGCTGGTTAGATTAACAAATGTGCCCTTGCCCTAGCCAGTGCACGAACTCCATGACATTCAAGTATAATTGCCGTTTAGATGATTAAGCAATTTTAACTCCACAAAGCCGAAAATTATTACATGCAGTGGCTGTGGCACGTATCGGTCGGCATGGGGCCCAGATGCTTTGCCGGTTCGATCAATAAATCTGCCTTTGGCCCATCCAGTGCATGAACACCATGACATTCAAGTATAATTGCCGTTTAGAAGATTAGGCAATTTTAACTCCAAAAAGACGAAAATTAGCACATGGAGTGGCTGTGGCACATATCGGTCGGCATGCGGCATAGATGCTTCGTCGGTTACATTAATAAATCTGCCCTTGCCCCAACCAGCGTCTGAACTCCATGACATTCAAGGATAATTGCCAATTTGATAATTAGGCAATTTTAACTCCAAAAATTCAAAAATTAGTACATGGAGTAGCTGTGGCACATATCGGCCGGCATGGGGCATAGATGCTTCGCCGGTTTGATTAATAAATCTTCCCTTGCCCCAGCTAGTGCATGAACTCCATGACATTCAAGTATAACTGCCGTTTAGAAGTTTAGGCAATTTTAACTGCAAAAAGAAAAAAATAAGTACACGGAGTGGCTTTGGCACATATCGGTCGGCGTGGGCCCTAGATGCTTCGCTGGTTACATTAATAAATCTGCCCTTGCCCGGCCAGTGCCCGAACTCCATGACATTCAAGTATAATTGCCGTTTAGATGATTAGGCAATTTTAACTCCAAAAAGCCGAAAATTAGTACATGGAGTGGAGGCTTCGCCGGTTTTATTAATAAATCTGCCCTTGCCCCAACCAGTGCATGAACTTCATGACATTCGAGTATAATTGCCGTTTAGATGATTAGGCAATTTTAACTCCAAAAAGCCGAAAATTAGTACACGGAGTGGCTGTGGCACATATCGCTCGGCATGGGGCCAAGATGCTTCGCCGGTTTGATTAATAAATCTGCCCATACCCCAGCCAGTGCACGAACTCCATGACATTCAAGTATAATTGCCATTTAGATGATTAGGCAATTTTAACTCCAAAGAGCCGAAAATTAGTACATGGAGTGGCTGTGGCCACATATCAGGTCGGCATGGGGCCTAGATGCTTCGCCGGTTAGATTAGTAAATCTCGCCATACCCCAGCCAGTGCACAAACTCCATGACATTGAAGTTTAATTGCCGTTTAGATGATTAGGTAATTTTAACTCCACAAAGCTAAAAATTAGTACATGGAGTGGCTGTGGCACGCATCGGTCGGCATGGGGCCTAGATGCATCGCCGGTTTGATTAATAAATCTGCCCTTTCCCCAGCCAGTGCATGAACTCAACGACATTCAAGTATAATTGTCGTTTAGATGACTAGGAAATTTTAACACCAAAAAGCGGAAACTTAGTACATGGAGTGGCTGTGGCACATATCGGTTGGCATTGGGCCTAGATGCTTCGCCGGTTAGATCAATAAATCTGCTCTTGCCCCAGCCAGTGCATGAACTCCTTGACATTCAAGTGCAATTTCCGTTTAGATGATTAGGCAATTTTGACTCCAAAAAGCCGAAAATTAGTACATGGAGTGGCTGTGGCACATATCGGCCAGCAGGGGGGCCTAGATGCTTCGCCGGTTAGATTAAATAAATCTGCCCTTGCGCCAGCCAGCGCATGAACTCCATGACATTCAAGTATCGTTGCCGTTTAGGTGATTAGGCAATTTGATCTCCAAAAAGCCGAAAATTAGTACATGGAGTGGCTGTGGCACATATCGGTTGGCATGAGGCCTAGATGCTTGGCCGGTTTGAATAATAAATCTGACAGTGCCCCAGCAAGTGCGTGAACTCCATGACATTCAAGTATAATTGCCGTTTAGATGATTAGGCAATTTTAACTCCACAACTCCAAAAATTAGTACAAGGAGTAGCTGTGGCACGTATCGGTCGGCATGGGGTTTGGATGCTTCGCCGGTTTGATTAATAAATCTGCCCTTGCCCCAGCCAGTGCATGAACTCCGTGACATTTAAGTATAATTGCCGTTTAGATGATTAGGCAATTTTAGCGCCAAAAAGCCGAAAATGAGTACATGAAGTGGCTGTGGCACATATCGGTCGGCATGGGGCCTTGATGCTTCGTCGGTTTGATTAATAAATCTGCCCTTGCCCCGGCCAGAGCATGAACTCCATGACATTCAAGTATAATTGCCGTTTAGATGATTAGGCAATTTTAACTCCACAAAGCTGAAAATTAGCACATTGAGTGGCTGTGGCAGGTATCGGTCGACATGGTGCCTAAATGCTTTGCTGGTTTGATTAAGAAACCTTGCCCATGCCCCAGCAAGTGCATGAACTCCATGACATTCAAGTATAATTGTCGTTTAGATGATTAAGCAATTTTAGGGCCAGAAAGCTGAAAATTAGTTCATGGAGTGGCTGTGGCACATATCGGTCGGCATGGGGCCTAGATGCTTCGCCGGTTAGATTAATAAATCTGCCGTTGCCCCAGCTAGTGCAAGAACTCCATGACATTCAAGTACAATTGTCATTCAGATGATTAGGCAATTTTGAGTCCAGAAAGCCGAAAATTTGTACATGGAGTGGCTGTGGCACATATCGGTCGGTAGGGGGCCTACATGCTTCGCCGGTTAGATTAATAAATCTGCATTTGCCCCAGCCAGTGCATGAGCTCCATGACATTCAAGTATAATTTCCATTGAGATGATTAGGCAATTTTAACCCCACAACGCCGAAAATTAGTACATGCAATGGCTGTGGCACGTATCGATCGGCATCGGGCCTAGATGCTTGGCCGATTCGATTAATAAATCTGACCATGCCCCAGGAAGTGCATGAACTCCATGTCATTCAAGTATAATTGCCGTTTAGATGATTAGGCAATTTTAACTCCAAAAACCCGAAAATTAGTACATGGAGTGGCTGTGGCACATATTGGTCGGCATGGGCCCGAGATGCTTCGCCAGTTAGATTAATAAATCTGCCTTGCCCCATCCAGCGCATGAACTCCATGACATTCAGATATAATTGCCGTTTAGATGATTAGGCGATTTTTACTCCAGAAAGTCAAAATGTAGTACATGGAGTAGCTGTGTCACATATCGGTCGGCATGGGGCCCTAGATGCTTCGCCAGTTTGATTAATAAATCTGCCCTTGCCCCATCCAGTGCCTGAACTCCATGACATTCATGTATAATTGCCGTTTAGATGATTAGGCAATTTTAACTCCAAAAAGTCGGAAATTAGTAGATGGAGTGGCTGTGGCACATATCGGGCAGCATGGGGCCTAGATGCTTCGCCGGTTTGATTAATAAATAAGCCCTTGCCCCAGCCTGCGCATGAACTCAATGAAATTCAAGTATAATTGTCGTTTAGATGATTTGGCAGTTTTAACTGCAAAAGGCCGAAAATTAGTACATGGAGTGGCTGTGGCACGTATCGGTCGGCATGGGGCCTGGATGCTTCATTGGTTTAATTAATAAATCTGCCCTTGCCTGAGCCAGTGCATGAACTCCATGACATTCAAGTATAATTTCCGTTTAGATGATTAGGCAATTTCAACCCCAAAAAGCTAGAAATTTGTACATGGAGTGGCTGTGGCACGTATCGGTCGGCATGGGGCCTAGATGCTTCGCCGGTTAGATTAATAAATCTGCCTTTGCCCCAGCCAGTGCATGAACTCCATGATATTCAAGTAGAATTGCCATTTAGATGATTAGGCAAGTTTGACTCCAAAAAGCCGAAAATTAGTACATAGAGTGGCTGTGGCACATATCGGTCGGCATGGGCACAGATGCTTCGTCGGTTTGATTAATAAATCTGCCTCTGCCCCAACAAGTGCATGAACTCCCTGAGATTCGAGTATAATTGCCGTTTAGATGATTAGGCAATTTTAACAACAAAACGCCGAAAATTAGTACACGGAGTGGCTGTGGCACATATCGGTCGGCATGGGGCCTAGATGCTTGGCCGGTTCGATTAATAAATCTGACCTTGCCCCAGCAAGTGCGTGAACTCCATGAAATTCAAGTATAATTGCCGTTTAGATGATTATGCAATTTTAACTCCAAAAACCGAAAATTAGTACATGGAGTGGCTGTGGCACATATCGGTCGGCATCAGGCTGAGATGCTTCGCCGGTTAGATTAATAAATCTGCCTTCCCCATCCAGCGCATGAAGACCATGACATGCAGGTATAATTGCCGTTTAGATGATTAGGCGATTTTTACTCCAGAAAGTCAAAATGTAGTACATGGAGTAGCTGTGTCACATATCGGTCGGCATGGGGCCTAGATGCTTCGCCTGTTTGATTAATAAATCTGCCCTTGCCCCATCCAGTGCCTGAACTACATGACATTCAAGTATAATTGCCGTTTAGATGATTAGGCAATTTTAACTCCAAAAAGCCGAAAATTAGTACATGGAGTGGCTGTGGCACATATCGGGCAGCATGGGGCCCAGATGCTTCGCCGGTTTGATAATAAATCTGCCCTTGCCCCAGCCAGTGCATGAACTCAATGACATTCAAGTATAATTGTCGTTTAGATGATTAGGCAATTTTAACTCCAAGAAGCCAGAAATTAGTACGTCGAGTGGCTGTGGCACGTATCGGTCGGTATGGGCCTAGATGCTTCCCCGGTTAGATTAATAAATCTGTCCTTGCCTCAGCCAGTGCGGGAACTCCAAGACATTCAAGTATAGATGATTAGGCAATTTTAACTCCACAAAGCCGAAAATTAGTATATGCAGTGGCTGTGGCACGTATCGATCGGCATGGGGCCTAGATGCTTGGCCGGTTCGATTAACAAATCTGCCGTTGCCCGAGCAAGTGCATGAACTCCAAGACATTCAAGTATAATATCCGGTTAGATGATTCGGCAACTTTAACTCCAAAAACCGGAAAATTAGTACATGGAGTGACTGTGGCACATATCGGTCGGCATGGGGCCGAGATGCTTCACCGGTTAGATTAATAAATTTGCCTTGCCCCAGCCAGCGCATGAGCTCCATGACATTCAGGTATAAATGTCGTTTAGATGATTAGGCTATTTTAACTCCAGAAAGTCGAAAATTAGTACATGGAGTAGCTGTGTCGCATATCGGTCAGCATGGGGCCTAGATGCTTCGCCGGTTTGATTAATAAATCTGCCCCTGCCCCAGCCAGTGCATGAACTCCATGACATTCAAGTATAATTGCCGTTTCGATGATTAGACAATTTTAACCCCAAAGGCCGAAAATTAGTACATGGATTAGCTGTGGCAAATATCGCTTGGCATGGGGCCCAGATGCTTTGCCGGTTAGATTAACAAATCTGCGCTTGCCCCAGCCAGTGCACGAACTCCATGACATTCAAGTATAATTGCCGTTTAGATGACTAGGCAATTTTAACTCCACAAAGCCGAAAATTAGTACATGGAGTGGCTGTGGCACATATCGGTCGGAATGGGGCCTAGATGCTTTGCCGATTGGATTAATAAATATGCCCTTGCCCTAGCCAGTGCATGAACTCCATGACATTCAAGTATAATTGCCGTTTAGGTGATTAGGCAATTTTAACTCCAAAAGGCCAAAAATTAGTACATGGACTAGCTGTGGCACATATCGCTCGGCATAGGGCCTAGATGCTTCGCCGGTTAGATTAATAAATATGCCCTTGCCCCAGCCAATGCATGAACTCCATGATATTCGAGTATAATTTCCGTTTAGAAGATTAGGCGATTTTAACTCCAAAAAGCCGAAAGTTAGTACATGGAGTGGCTGTCGCACATATCGGTCGGCATGGGGCCGAGATGCTTCGCCAGTTAGATTAATAAATCTGCCTTGTCCTAGCCAGCGCATGAACTCCATGACATTCAGGTATAATTGCCTTTTTGATGATTAGGCAATTTTAACTATCGAAATTCAAAAATTATTACAAGGAGTAGCTGTGTCACATATCGGTCGACATGGGGCCTAGATGCTTCGCCGGTTTGATTAATAAATCTGCCCTTGCCCCAGCCAGTGCATGAACTCCTCGACATTCAAGCATAGTTGCCGTTTAGATTATTAGGCAATTTGACTCCAAAATGCCGAAAATTAGTACACGGATTAGCTGTGGCACATATCGCTCGGCATGGGGCCTAGATGCTACGCCGTTTAGATTAATAAATCTGGCCTTGCCCCAGCCAGTGCATGAACTCCATGACATTCAAGTATAATTGTCGTTTAGATGATTAGGCAATTTTGACTCCACAAAGCCGAAAATTAGTACATGGAGTGGCTGTGTCACATATCGGTCGGCATGGGGCCTAGATGCTTTGCTGATTCGATTAATAAATCTGCCCTTGCCCTAGACAGTGCATGAACTCCATGACATTCAAGTATAATTGCCGTTTAGATGATTAGCCAATTTTAACTCCAAACGGCCGAAAATTAGTACATGGAGTGGCTGTGGCACATATCGCTCGGCATGGGGCCTAGATGCTTCGCCGGTTTGATTAATAAATCTGCCCATGCCCCAGCCAGCGCACGAACTCCATAACATTCAAGTATAATTGCCGTTTAGATGATTAGGCAATTTTAACTCCACAAAGCCGAAAATTAGTACATGGAGTGGCTGTGGTACATATCGGTCGGAATGGGGCCTAGAAGCTTTGCCGATTGGATTAATAAATCTGCCCTTGTACTAGCCAGTGCATGAACTCCATGACATTCAAGTATAATTGCCGTTTAGGTGATTAGGCAATTTTAACTCCAAAAAGCCGAAAATTAGAACATGGACTAGCTGTGGCACATATCGCTTGGCATAGGGCCTAGGTGCTTCGCCGGTTAAATTAATAAATCTGCCCTTGCCCCAGCCAGGGCATGAACTCCATGATATTCAAGTATAATTTCCGTTTAGATGACCAGGCGATTTTAACTCCAAAAAGCCAAAAGTTAGTACATGGAGTGGCTGTCGCACATATCGGTCGGCATGGGGCCGAGATGCTTCGCCAGTTAGATTAATAAATCTGCCTTGCCCCAGCCAGCGCATGAACTCCATGACATTCAGGTATAATTGCCTTTTTGATGTTTAGGCAATTTTAACTATCGAAAGTCAAAAATTATTACATGGAGTAGCTGTGTCACATATCGGTCGACATGGGGCCTAGATGCTTCGCCGGTTTGATTAATAAATCTGCCCTTGCCCCAGCCAGTGCATGAACTCCTCGACATTCAAGCATAGTTGCCGTTTAGATTATTAGGCAATTTTGACTCCAAAATGCCGAAAATTACTACACGGATTAGCTGTGGCACATATCGCTCGGCATGGGGCCTAGATGCTACGCCGTTTAGATTAATAAATCTGGCCTTGCTCCAGCCAGTGCATGAACTCCATGACATTCAAGTATAATTGTCGTTTAGATGATTAGGCAATTTTGACTCCACAAAGCCGAAAATGAGTACATGGAGTGGCTGTGTCACATATCGGTCGGCATGGGGCCTAGATGCTTTGCTGATTCGATTAATAAATCTGCCCTTGCCCTAGACAGTGCATGAACTCCATGACATTCAAGTATAATTGCCGTTTAGATGATTAGCCAATTTTAACTCCAAACGGCCGAAAATTAGTACATGGAGTGGCTGTGGCACATATCGCTCGGCATGGGGCCTAGATGCTTCACCGGTTTGATTAATAAATTTGCCCATGCCCCAGCCAGCGCACGAACTCCATGACATTCAAGTATAATTGCCGTTTAGATGTTTAGGCAATTTTGACTCCACAAAGCCGAAAATTAGTACATGGAGTGGCTGTGGCACATATCGGTCGGAATGGGGCCTAGATGCTTTGCCGATTGGATTAATAAATCTGCCCTTGCCCTAGCCAGTGCATGAACTCCATGACATTCAAGTATAATTGCCGTTTAGGTAATTAGGCAATTTTAACTCCAAAAGGCCAAAAATTAGTACATGGACTAGCTGTGGCACATATCGCTCGGCATGGGGCCTAGATGCTTCGCCGGTAGATTAATAAATCTGCCCTTGCCCCAGCCAGCGCATGAACTCCATGATATTCAAGTATAATTTCCGTTTAGATGATTAGGCGATTTTAACTCCAAAAAGCCGAAAGTTAGTACATGGAGTGGCTGTCGCACATATCGGTCGGCATGGGGCCGAGATGCTTCGCCAGTTAGATTAATAAATCTGCCTTGCCCCAGCCAGCGCATGAACTCCATGACATTCAGGTATAATTTCCTTTTTGATGATTAGGCAATTTTAACTATCGAAAGTCAAAAATTATTACATGGAGTAGCTGTGTCACATATCGGTCGACATGGGGCCTAGATGCTTCGCCGGTTTGATTAATAAATCTGCCCTTGCTCCAGCCAGTGCATGAACTCCTCGACATTCAAGCATAGTTGCCGTTTAGATTATTAGGCAATTTTGACTGCAAAATACCAAAAATTAGTACACGGATTAGCTGTGGCACATATCGCTCGGCATGGTGCCTAGATGCTACGCTGTTTAGATTAATAAATCTGGCCTTGCCCCAGCCAGTGCATGAACTCCATGACATTCAAGTATAATTGTCGTTTAGATGATTAGGCAATTTTGACTCCACAAAGCCGAAAATTAGTACATGGAGTGGCTGTGTCACATATCGGTCGGCATGGGGCCTAGATGCTTTGCTGATTCGATTAATAAATCTGCCCTTGCCCTAGACAGTGCATGAACTCCATGACATTCAAGTATAATTGCCGTTTAGATGATTAGCCAATTTTAACTCCAAACGGCCGAAAATTAGTACATGGAGTGGCTGTGGCACATATCGCTCGGCATGGGGCCTAGATGCTTCGCCGGTTTGATTAATAAATCTGCCCATGCCCCAGCCAGCGCACGAACTCCATGACATTCAAGTATAATTGTCGTTTAGATGATTAGGCAATTTTAGCTCCACAAAGCCGAAAATTAGTACATGGAGTGGCTGTGGTACATATCGGTCGGAATGGGGCCTAGATGCTTTGCCGATTGGATTAATAAATCTGCCCTTGCCCTAGCCAGTGCATGAACTCCATGACATTCAAGTATAATTGCCGTTTAGGTGATTAGGCAATTTTAACTCCAAAAAGCCGAAAATTAGAACATGGACTAGCTATGGCACATATCGCTCGGCATAGGGCCTAGATGCTTCGCCGGTTAGATTAATAAATCTGCCCTTGCCCCAGCCAGGGCATGAACTCCATGATATTCAAGTATAATTTCCGTTTAGATGATTAGGCGATTTTAACTCCAAAAAGCCGAAAGTTAGTACATGGAGTGGCTGTCGCACATATCGGTCGGCATGGGGCCGGGATGCTTCGCCAGTTAGATTAATAAATCTGCCTTGCCCCAGCCAGCGCATGAACTCCATGACAATCAGGTATAATTGCCTTTTTGATGATTAGGCAATTTTAACTATCGAAAGTCAAAAATTATTACATGGAGTAGCTGTGTCACATATCGGTCGACATGGGGCCTAGATGCTTCGCCGGTTTGATTAATAAATCTGCCCTTGCCCCAGCCAGTGCATGAACTCCTCGACATTCAAGCATAGTTGCCGTTTAGATTATTAGGCAATTTTGACTCCGAAATGCCAAAAATTAGTACATGGATTAGCTGTTGCACATATCGCTCGGCATGGGGCCTAGATGCTACGCCGTTTAGATTAATAAATCTGGCCTTGCCCCAGCCAGTGCATGAACTCCATGACATTCAAGTATAATTGTCGTTTAGATGATTAGTCAATTTTGACTCCACAAAGCCGAAAATCACTACATGGAGTGGCTGTGGCAGGTATCAGTCGGCATGGGGCCAAGACGCCTCGCCGGTTTGATTGATAAATCTGCCTTTGCCCCAGCCAGTGCATGAACTCGATGACATTCAATTATAATTGTCGTTTAGATGATTAGGCAATTTTAACTCCGAAAAGCCAAAAATTAGTACATGGAGTGGCTGTGGCACATATCGGTCGGCATGGGGCCTAGATGCTTCGCCGGTTAGATTAATAAATCTGCCCTTGCCCCAGCCAGTGCATGACCTCCACGACTTTCAAGTACAATTGCCGTTTAGATGATTATGCAATTTTAACACCAAAAAGCTGAAAATTAGTACCCGGAGTGGCTGTGGAACATGTCGGTCGGCAGGGGGCCTAGATGCTTCGCCGGTTAGACTAATAAATCTGCCCTTGCCCCAGCCAGCGCATGAACTCCATGACATTCAAGTATAATTTCCGTTTAGATGATTATGAAATTTTAACTCCACAAAGTCGAATATTAGTACATGCAGTGGCTGTGGCACGTATCGGTCGGCATAGGGCCTAGTTGCTTGGCCGGTTTGATTAATAAATCTGCCTTTGCCCCAGCAAGTGCATGAACTCTATGACATTCAAGTATGATTGCCATTTAGATGATTAGGCAATTTTAGCTCCAAAAACCCGAAAATTAGTACATGGAGTGGCTGTGGCACATATCGGTCGGCATGGGGCCTAGATGCTTCGCCGGTTAGATTAACAAATCTGCCTTTGCCCCAGCCAGTGCATGAACTCCATGACATTCAAGAATAATTGCCGTTTAGATGATTAGGCAATTTTAACACCACAAAGCCGAAAATTAGTACATGGAGTGGCTGTGGCACGTATCGGTCGGCATGGGGCCTAGTTGTTTGGCCGGTTCGATTAATAAATCTGCCCTGCCCTAGCAAGTGCATGAACTCCATGACATTCAAGTATAATTGCCATTTAGATGATTAGGCAATTTTAACTCCAAAAAGATGAAAATTAATACATGGAGTGGCTGTGGCACATATCGGTCGGTATTGGGCCTGGATGCTTCGCCGGTTTGATTGACAAATCTGCCCTTGCCCCAGCCAGTGCACGAACTCCATGACATTCAAGTACAATTGTCGTTCTGATGATTGGGCAATTTTAACCCCACAAAGCTGAAAATTAGTACAAGCAGTGGCTGAGGCGGGTATCAATCGGCATGGGGCCTGGATGCTTGGCCGGTTCGATTAATAAATCTGCCCTTGCCCCAGCCAGTGCATGAACTCCATGCATTCAATTATAATTGCCGTTTAGTTGATTAGGCAATTTTAACTCCAAAAGGCCGAAAATTAGTACATGGATTAGCTGTGGCACATATCGCTCGACAAGGTGGCTAGACGTTTTGCCGGTTAGATTAATAAATCTGCCCTTGCGCCAGCTAGTGCATGAACTCCATGACATTCAAGTATAATTGTCGTTTAGATGATTAGGCAATTTTAACTCCAAAAAGCCGAAAATTAGCACATGGAGTGGCTGTGGCACATATCGGTTGGCATGGGGCCTAGATGCTTCGCCGGTTAGATTAATAAATCTACCCATGCCCCAGCTAGTGCATGAACTCCATGACATTCAAGTACAATTTCCGTTTAGATGATTTTGCAATTTTGACTCCAGAAAGGCGAAAATTAGTGCATGGAGTGACTGTCGCACATATCGGTCTGCAGGGAGCCAAGATGCTTCGCCGGTTAGATTAATAAATCTGCCCTTGCCCCAGCCATAGCATGAACTCCATGACATTCAAGTATAATTCCCGTTTAGATGATTAGGCAATTTTAACTCCACAAAGCTGAAAATTAGTACATGGAGTGGCTGTTGCTGGTATCAGCCGGCATGGGGCCTAGATGCTTCACCGGTTTGATTAATAAATCTGCCCTTGCCCCAGCCAGTGCATGAACTCCGTGACATTCAAGTATATTTGCCGTTTAGATGATTAGGCAACTTTAACTCCAAAAACCCAGAAATTAGTACATGGAGTGGCTGTGGCACATATCGGTTGGCATGGGGCGTAGATGCTTCGCCGGTTAGATTAATAAATCTGCCTTGCCCCATCTAGCGCATGAACTCCACGACATTCAAGTACAATTTTCGTTTAGATGATTATGCAATTTTCACTCCAAAAAGCCGAAAATTAGTACATGGAGTGGCTGTGGCACATATCGGTCTGCAGGGGGCCCAGATGCTTCGCCGGTTAGATTAATAAATCTACCCTTGCCCCGGCCAGAGCATGAACTCCATCACATTCAAGTATAATTGCCGTTTAGATGATTAGGCAATTTTAACTCCACAAAGCCGAAAATTAGTACATGGAGTGGTTGGGGCAGGTATCGGTCGGCATGGGGCCTAGATGCTTCGCCGGTTTGATTAATAAATCTGCCCTTGCCCCAGCCAGTGCATGAACTCCATGACATTGAAGTATAATTGTCGTTTAGATGATTAGGCAATTTTAGCTCCAAAAAGCCGAAAATTAGTACATGGAGTGGCTATGGCACATATCGGTCGGCATGGGGCCTAGATGCTTCGCCGGTTAGATTAACAAATTTGCCCTTGCCCCAACCAGTGCATGAACTCCTTGACATTCAAGTACAATTTCCGTTTAGACGATTAGGAAATTTTAACTCCACAAAGCTAAAAATTAGTACATGGAGTGGCTGTGGCACATATCTGTCGGCTGGGGGCTAGATGGTTCGCTGGTTAGACTAATAAATCTGCCCTTGCCCCAACCAGTGCATGAACTCCTTGACATTCAAGTATAATTGCTGTTTAGATGATTACGCAATTTTAACTCCACAAAGCCAAAAATTAGTACATACAGTGGTTGTGGCACGTATCGGTCAGCATGGGGACTAGTTGCTTCGCCGGTTCGATTAATAAATCTGCCTTTGCCCCAGGAAGTGCATGAACTCCCCAACATTCAAGTATAATTGCCATTTAGATGATTAGGCAATTTTAACTCCAAAAACCCGGAAATTAGTACATGGAGTGGCTGTGGCACATATCGGTCGGCGTGGGGCCTAGATGCTTCGCCGGTTAGATTAACAAATCTGCCTTTCCCCTAGCCAGTGCAAGAACTCCATGACATTCAAGAATAATTGCCGTTTAGATGATTAGGCAATTTTAACTCCACCAAGCCGAAAATTAGTACATGGAGTGACTGTGGCACGTATCAGTCGGCATGGGGCCGAGTTGCTTGGCCGGTTCGATTAATAAATCTGTCTTGCCCCAGCAAGTGCATGAACTCCATGACATTCAAGTATAATTGCCATTTAGATGATTAGGCAATTTTAACTCCAAAAACCTGAAAATTTATACATGGAGTGGCTGTGGCACATATCGGTCGGCATTGGGCCTAGATGCTTTGCCGGTTTGATTAACAAATCTGCCCTTGCCCCAGCCACTGCACGAACTCCATGACATTCAAGTACAGTTGCCGTTTCGATGATTAGGCAATTTTAACTCCACAAAGCCGAAAATTAGTACAAGCAGTGGCTGAGGCACGTATCGATCGGCATGGGGCCTAGATGCTTGGCCGGTTCGATTAGATGATTAGGCAATTTTAACTCCAAAAGGCCGCAAATTAGTACATGGATTAGATGTGGCACATATCGCTCGGCAAGGGGCTTAGATGTTTCGCCGGTTAGATTAATAAATCTGCCCTTGCGCCAGCTAGTGCATGAACTCCTTGACATTCAAGTATAATTGTCGTTCAGATGATTAGGCAATTTTAACTCCATGAGTACATGGAGTGGCTATGGCACACATATCGGTCGGCATGGGGCCTAGATGCTTCGCCGGTTATATTAATAAATCTACCCTTGCCCCCGCCAGTGCATGTACTCCATGACATTCAAGTACAATTTCCGTTTAAAAGATCATGCAATTTTGTCCCCAAAAATCCGAAAATTAGTACATGGAGTGGCTGTGGCACATATCGGTCTGTAGGGGGCCTAGATGCTTCGCCGGTTAGATTAATAAGTCTGCCTTTGCCCTAGCCAGAGCATGAACTCCATGACATTAAAGTATAATTTCTGTTTAGAAGATTAGGCAATTTGAACTCCACAAAGCCTAAAATTTGTACATGGAGTGGCTGTGGCTGGTATCGGTCGGCAAGGGGCCTAGATGCTTCGCCGGTTTGATTAATAAATCTACCCTTGCCCCAGCCAGTGCATGAACTCCATGACATTCAAGAATAATTGTCGTTTAGATGATTAGGCAATTTTAACTCCAAAAAGTCGAAAATTAGTACATGGAGTGGCTGTGGCACATATCGGTCGGCAAGGGGCCTAGATGCTTCGCCGGTTAGATTAATAAATTTGCCCTTGCCCCAACCAGTGCATTGACTCCATGACATTCAAGTACAATTGCCGTTTAGATGATTAGGCAGTTTTAACTCCAAAAAGCTGAAAATTAGTACATGGAGTGGATGTGCCACGTATCGGTCGGCAGGTGGCCTAGATGCATCGCCGGTTAGATTAATAAATCTACCCTCTCCCCAGCCCGTGCATGAACTCCATGACATTCAAGTATAATTGCCATTTAGATGATTAGGCAATTTTAACTCCACAAAGCCGAAAATTAGTACATGCAGTGGCTGTGGCACGTGTCGGTCGGCATGGGGCCTAGTTGCTTGGCCGGTTCGAATAATAAATCTGCCCTTGCCCCAGCAAGGCATGAACTCCATGACATTCAAGTATAATTGCCATTTAGATGATTTGGCAATTTTAACTCCAAAAACCCGAAAATTAGTACATGGACTGGATGTGGCACATATCGGTCGGCATGGGGCCCAGAGGCTTCGCCGGTTAGATTAAGAAATCTGCCTTGCCCCATCCAACGCATGAACTACGTGACATTCAGGTATAATTCCCGTTTAGATGATTAGGCAATTTTTACTCCCGAAAGTCAAAAATTAGTACATGGAGTAGCTGTGTCACATATCGGTCGGCATGGGGCCTAAATGCTTCGCTGGTTTGATTAATAGATCTGCCCTTGCCCCATCCAGTGCATGAAGTCCATGACATTCAAGTATAATTGCCGTTTAGATGATTAGGCAATTTTAACTCCAAAAGGCCGAAAATTAGTACATGGAGTGGTTGTGGCAGGTATCGGTCGGCATGGGTCCTCGACGATTCGCCGGTTTGATTAATAAATCTGCCCTTGCCCCAACCAGTGCGTGAACTCCATGACATTCAAGTATAATTGTCGTTTCGATGATTAGGCAAATTTAACTCCAGGAAGCCAAAAATTAGTACATGGACTGGCTGTGGCACGCATCGGTCGATATGGGGCCTAGATGCTTCGCCGGTTAAATTAATAAATCTGCCCTTGCCCCAGCTAGTGCTTGAACTCCACGATATTCAAGTACAACTGCCGTTTAGATGATTAGGCAAGTTTGACTCCAAAAAGTCGAAAATTAGTACATGGAGTGGCTGTGGCACGTATCGGTCAGCATGGGGCCTGGATGCTTCTCCGGTTTGATTAATAAATCTACCCTTGCCCCAGCCAGTGCATAAACTCCATGACATTCAAGTATAATTGCCGTTTAGATGATTAGGCAATTTTAACACCAAAAAGCCGAAAATTAGTACATGAAGTGGCTGTGGCACATTTCGGTTGGCATGGGGCCTAGATGCTTCGTCGGTTAGATTAATAAATCTGCCCTTGCCCCAGCGAGTCCATGAACTCCCTGACATTCAAGTACAATTTCCGTTTCGATGATTAGGCAAATTTGAATCCAAAAAGCTAAAAATTAGTACATTGAGTGGCTGTGGCACATATTGGTAGGCAGGGGGGCTAAATGCTTCACCGGATAGATTAATAAATCTGCCCTTGGCCCAGCCAATGCATGAACTCCATGACATTCAAGTATAGATAATTAGGCAATTTTAACTCCACAAAACCAAAAATTAGTACATGCAGTGGCTGTGGCACGTATCGATCGGCATGGGGCCTAGATGCTTGGCCGGTTCGATTAATAAATCTGCCCTTGCCCCAGCAAGTGCATGAACTCCATGACATTCAAGTATAATATCCGTTTAGATGATTAGGCAATTTTAACTCCAAAAACCCAAAAATTTGTACATGGAGTGGCTGTGGCACATATCGGTCGGCATGGGGCCGAGATGCTTCGCCGGTCAGATTAATAAATCTGCCTTGCCTGAGCCAGCGCATGAACTTCACGACATTCAGGTATAATTGCCGTTTAGATGATTATGCAATTTTAACTACAGAAAGTGAAAAATTAGTACATGGAGTAGCTGTGTCACATATCGGTCGACATGGGGCCTAGATGCTTCGCCGATTTGATTAATAAAACTGCCCTTGCCCCAGCCAGTGCATGAACTCCTCGACATTCAAGTATAATTGCCGTTTACATGATTAGGCAATTTTAACTCCAAAATGCCGAAATTTAGTACATGGATTAGCTGTGGCACATATCGGTCGGCATGGGGCCTAGATGCTTCGCCGTGTAGATTAATAAATCTGCCCTTACCCCAGCCAGTGCACGAACTCCATGACATTCAAGTATAATTGTCGTTTAGATGATTAGGCAATTTTCACTCCACAAAGCCGAAAATTAGTACATGGATTGGCTGTGGCACATATCGGGCAGCATGGGGCCCAGATGCTTCGTCGGTTAGATTAATAAATCTGCCCTTGCCCCAGCCAGTCCATGAACTCCATGACATTCAAGTACAATTTCCGTTTAGATGATTTGGCAGATTTGATTCCAAAAAGCTGAAAATTAGTACATGGAGTGGCTGTGGCACATATCGGTAGACAGGGGGGCTAAATGCTTCACCGGATAGATTTATAAATCTGCCCTTGCCCCAGCCAGTGCATGAACTCCATGGCATTTAGGTATAGATGATTAGGCAATTTTAACTCCACAAAACCACAAATTAGTACATGCAGTGGCTGTGGCACGTATCGATCGGCATGGGGCCTAGATGCTTGGCCGGTTCGATTAATAAATCTGCCCTTGCCCCAGCAAGTGCATGAACTCCATGATATTCAAGTATAATATCCGTTTAGATGATTAGGCAATTTTAACTCCAAAAACCCGAAAATTTGTACATGGAGTGGCTGTGGCACATATCGGTCGGCATGGGGCCGAGATGCTTCGCTGGTTAGATTAATAAATCTGCCTTGCCCGAGCCAGCGCATGAACTCCACGACATTCAGGTATAATTGCCGTTTAGATGATTAGGCAATTTTAACTACAGAAAGTCAAAAATTAGTACATGGAGTAGCTGTACATATCGGTCGACATGGGGCCTAGATGCTTCGCCGGTTTGATTAATAAATCTGCCCTTACCCCAGCCAGTGCACGAACTCCATGACATTCAACTATAATTGTCGTTTAGATGATTAGGCAATTTTAACTCCAGAAAGCCGAAAATTAGTACCTGGAGTGGCTGGGGCAGATATCGGTCGGAATGGGGCCTAGATGCTTTGCCGACTCGATAAATAAATCTGCCCTTGCCCCAGCTAGTGCATGAACTCCATGACATTCAAGTATATTTGACGTTTAGGTGATTAGGCAATTTAAACTCCAAAAGGCCGAAAATTAGTACATGGACTAGCTCTGGGACATATCGCTCGGCATGGCGCCTAGATGCTTCGCCGGGTAGATTAATAAATCTGCCCTTGCCCCAGCCAGCGCATGAACTCCATGATATTCAAGTACAATTGCCTATTGGATGATTAGGCAATTTTGACTCCAAAAGTCAAAAATTAGCACATGGAGTGGCTGGGGCACATATCGGTCGGCAGGGGGCCTAGATGCTTCACAAGTTAGACTAATAAATCTGCCCTTGCCCCAGCCAGTGCATGAACTCCATGACATTCAAGTATAATTGCCGTTTAGATGATTTGGCAATTTTAATTCCACAAAGCCGAAAATAAGTACATGGAGTGGCTGTGGCATGTATCGGTCGGCATGGGGCCTAGATGCTTCGCCGGTTAGATTAATAAATCTGACCTTGGCCCAGCCAGTGCATCAACTCCACGATATTCAAGTATAATTGCCGTTTAGATGATTAGGCAATTTTGACTCCAAAATGCCGAAAATTAGTACATGGATTAGCTGTGGCACATGTCGCTCGGCATGGGGCCTAGATGCTTCACCGTTTAGATTAATAAATCTGCCCTTGCCCCAGCCAGTGCACGAACTCCATGACATTCAAGTATAATTGCCATTTAGATGATTAGGCAATTTTGACACCAGAAAGCCAAAAATTAATACATGGAGTGGCTGTGACACATATCGGTCGGCATGGGGCCTAGATGCTTTGCCGATTCGATTAATAAATCTGCCCTTGCCCTTGCCCTAGCCAGTGCATGAACTCCATGACATTCAAGTATAATTGCCGTTTAGAAGATTAGGCAATTTTAACTCCAAAAGGCCGAAAATTAGAACCTGGTGTGGCTGTGGCACATATCGCTCGGCATGGGGCCTAGATGCTTCGCCGGTTTGATTAATAAATCTGCCCTTGCCCCAGCCAGTGCATGAACTCCATGACATTCAAGTATAATTCCCGTTTAGCTGATTAGGCAATTTTAACTCCAAAAACCCAAAAATTAGTACATGGAGTGGCTGTGGCACATATCGGTCGGCATGGGGCGTAGATGCTTCGTCGGTTAGATTAATAAATCTGCCTTGCCCCATCCAGCGCATGAACTCCATGACATTCAAGTATATTTTCCGTTTAGATGATTAGGCAATTTTTACACCAGAAAGTCAAAAATTAGTACATGGAGTAGCTGTGTCACATATCGGTCGGCATGGGGCGTAGATGCTTCGCCGGTTTGATTAATAAATCTGCCGTTGCCCCATCTAGTGCATGAACGCTATGACATTCAAGTATAATTTCCGTTTAGATGATTATGCAATTTTAACTCCAAAAGGCTGCAAATTAGAACATGGAGTGGCTGTGGCACGTATCGGTCGGCATGGGGCCTAGATGCTTTACCTGTTAGATTAATAAATCTGCCCTTGCGCCAGCCAGTGCATGAACTCCATGACATTCAAGTATAATTGTCGTTTAGATGGTTAGGCAATTTAAACTCCAAAAAGCCGGAAATTATTACATGGAGCGGCCGTGGCACATATCAGTCCGCATTGGGCCTAGATGCTTCGCCGATTAGATTAATAAATCTGCCCTTGCCCCAGCCAGCGCATGAACTCCATGATATTCAAGTACAATTGCCTTTTGGATGATTGGGCAATTTTGACTCCAAAAGTCAAAAATTAGTACATGGAGTGGCTGTGGCACATATCGGTCGGCAGGGGGCCTACATGCTTCGCAGGTTAGACTACTAAATCTGCCCTTGCCCCAGCCAGTGCATGAACTCCATGACATTCGAATATAATTGCCGTTTAGATGATTTGGCAATTTTAATTCCACAAAGCCGAAAATAAGTACATGGAGTGGGTGCGGCACGTATCGGTCGGCATGGGGCCTGGATGCTTCACCGGTTTGATTAATAAATCTGCCCTGGCCCCAGCCAGTGCATGAACTCCATGAGATTCAAGTATAATTGCCCTTTAGATGATTGGGCAATTTTAACTCCAAAAAGCCAAAAATTAGTACATGGAGTGGCTGTGGCACATATCGGTTGGCATGGGGCCTAGATGCTTCGTCGGTTAGATTAATAAATCTGCCCTTGCCCCAGCCAGTCCATGAACTCCATGACATTCAAGTACAATTTCCGTTTAGATGATTAGGCAAATTTGATTCCAAAAAGCTGAAAATTAGTACATGGAGTGGCTGTGGCACATATCGGTAGGCAAGGGGCAGAGATGCTTCGCCGGTTAGATTAACAAATCTGCCTTGCCCCAGCCAGCGCACGAACTCCATGACATTCAGGTATAATTGCCGGGTAGATGATTAGGCAATTTTAACTACAGAAAGTCAAAAATTAGTACATGGAGTATTTGTGTCACATATCGGTTGACATGGGGCCTAGATGCTTCACCGGTTTGATTAATAAATCTGTCCTTGCCCCAGCCAGTGCATGAACTCCTCGACATTCAAGGATAATTGTTGTTTAGATGATTAGGCAATTTTGACTCCAACATGTCGAAAATTAGAACATGGATTAGCTGTGGCACATATCGGTCGGCATGGGGCCTAGATGCTTCGCCGATTAGATTAATAAATCTGCCCTTGCCCCAGCCAGCACATGAACTCCATGATATTCGAGTACAATTGCCTTTTGGATGATTGGGCAATTTTGACTCCAAAAGTCAAAAATTAGGACATGGAGTGGCTGTGGCACATATCGGTCGGCAGGGGGCCTAGATGCTTCGCAGGTTAGACTACTAAATCTGCCCTTGCCCCAGCCAGTGCATGAACTCCATGACATTCGAATATAATTGCCGTTTAGATGATTTGGCAATTTTAATTCCACAAAGCCGAAAATAAGTACATGGAGTGGCTGTGGCATGTATCGGTCGGCATGGGGCCTAGATGCTTCGCCGGTTAGATTAATAAATCTGACCTTGCCCCTGCCAGTGCATGAACTCCACGATATTCATGTACAATTTCCGTTTAGACGATTCGGCAAGTTTGACTCCAAAAAGCCAAAAATAAGTACATGCAGTGGGTGCGGCACGTATCGGTCGGCATGGGGCCTGGATGCCTCACCGGTTTGATTAATAAATCTGCCCTTGCCCCAGCCAGTGCATGAACTCCATGAGATTCAAGTATAATTGCCCTTTAGATGATTGGGCAATTTTAACTCCAAAAAGCCAAAAATTAGTACATGGAGTGGCTGTGGCACATATCGGTTGGCATGGGGCCTAGATGCTTCGTCGGTTAGATTAATAAATCTGCCCTTGCCCCAGCCAGTCCATGAACTCCATGACATTCAAGTACAATTTCCGTTTAGATGATTAGGCAAATTTGATTCCAAAAAGCTGAAAATTAGTACATGGAGTGGCGGTGGCACATATCGGTAGGCAAGGGGCAGAGATGCTTCGCCGGTTAGATTAACAAATCTGCCTTGCCCCAGCCAGCGCACGAACTCCATGACATTCAGGTATAATTGCCGGGTAGATGATTAGGCAATTTTAACTACAGAAAGTCAAAAATTAGTACATGGAGTATTTGTGTCACATATCGGTTGACATGGGGCCTAGATGCTTCACCGGTTTGATTAATAAATCTGTCCTTGCCCCAGCCAGTGCATGAACTCCTCGACATTCAAGGATAATTGTTGTTTAGATGATTAGGCAATTTTGACTCCAACATGTCGAAAATTAGAACATGGATTAGCTGTGGCACATATCGGTCGGCATGGGGCCTAGATGCTTCGCCGTTTAGATTAATAAATCTGCCCTTACCCCAGCCAGTGCACGAACTCCAGGACATTCAAGTATAATTGTAGTTTAGATGATTAGGCAATTTGAACCCCACAAAGCCGAAAATTAGTACATGGAGTGGCTACGGCACATATCGGTCGGAATGGGGCCTAGATGCTTTGCAGACTCGATTAATAAATCTGCCCTTGCCCCAGCTAGTGCATGAACTCCATGACATTCAAGTCTAATTGTCGTTTAGGTGATTAGGCAATTTTAACTCCAAATGGCCGAAAATTAGTACATGGACTAGATGTGGCACATATCGCTCGACATGGGGCCTAGATGCTTCGCCGGTTAGATTAATAAATCTGCCCTTGCCCCAGCCAGCGCATGAACTCCATGACATTCAAGTATAATTGCCATTTACATGATTAGGCGATTTTAATTCCAAAAAGCCAAAAATTAGTACATGGAGTGGCTGTGGCACATATCGGTCGGCATGGGGCCGAGATGCTTCGCCGGTTAGATTAATAAATCTGCCTTGCCCTGGCCAGCGCATGAACTCCATGACATTCAGGTATAATTGCCGTTTAGATGACTAGGCAATTTTCACTACAGAAAGTCAAAATTTAGTACATGGAGTAGCTGTGTCACATATCAGTCGACATGGGGCCTAGATGCTTCGCCGGTTTGAATAATAAATCTGCCCTTGCCCCAGCCAGTGCATGAACTCCACGATATTCAAGTATAATTGCCGTTTAGATGATTAGGCAATTTTGACTCCAAAATGCCGAAAATTAGTACATGGATTAGCTGTGGCACATGTCGCTCGGCATGGGGCCTAGATGCTTCGCCGTTTAGATTAATAAATCTGCCCTTGCCCTAGCCAGTGCACGAACTCCATGACATTCAAGTATAATTGCCATTTAGATGATTAGGCAATTTTGACACCACAAAGCCAAAAATTAGTACATGGAGTGGCTGTGAGACATATTGGTCGGCATGGGGCCTAGATGCTTTGCCAATTCGATTAATAAATCTGCCCTTGCCCTAGCCAGTGCATGAACTCCATGACATTCAAGTATAATTGCCGTTAGGATGATTAGCCAATTTTAACTCCAAAAGGCTGAAAATTAGAACATGGTGTGGCTGTGGCACTTATCGCTCGGCATGGGGCCTAGATGGTTCGCCGGTTTGATTAATAAATCTGCCCTTGCCCCAGCCAGTGCATGTACTCCATGACATTCAAGTATAATTGCCGTTTAGATGATTAGGAAATTTTAACTCCAGAAACCCCAAAATTAGTACATGGAGTGGCTGTGGCACATATCGGTCGGCATGGGGCGTAGATGCTTCGTCGGTTAGATTACTAAATC
Organism: Camellia granthamiana; assembly: GCA_036172215.1. NCBI lineage: Eukaryota > Viridiplantae > Streptophyta > Magnoliopsida > Ericales > Theaceae > Camellia > Camellia granthamiana. Next base: position 89,186,498 of record CM069907.1, read on the forward strand.
TGCCTTGCCCCATCCAGCGCATGAACTCCATGACATTCAAGTATATTTTCCATTTAGATGATTAGGCAATTTTTACACCAGAAAGTCAAAAATTAGCACATGGAGTAGCTGTGTCACATATCGGTCGGCATGGGGCGTAGATGCTTTGCCGGTTTGACTAATAAATCTGCCCTTGCCCCATCTAGTGCATGAACTCTATGACATTCAAGTATAATTTCCGTTTAGATGATTATGCAATTTTAACTCCAAAAGGCTAGAAATTAGAACATGGAGTGGCTGTGGCACGTATCAGTTGGCATGGGGCCTAGATGCTTCGCCGGTTAGATTAATAAATCTGCCCTTGCGCCAGCCAGTGCATGAACTCCATGACATTCAAGTATAATTATCGTTTAGATGGTTAGGCAATTTTAACTCCGAAAAGCCAGAAATTATTACATGGAGTGGCTGTGGCACATATCGGTCCGCATAGGGCCTAGATGCTTCGCCGGTTAGATTAATAAATCTGGCCTTGCCCCAGATAGTGCATGAACTCCATGACATTCAAGTATAATTGCCGTTTAGATGATTAGGCAATTTTAATTCCACAAAGCCGAAAATAAGTACATGGAGTGGCTGTGGCATGTATCGGTCAGCATGGGGCCTAGATGCTTCGCCGGTTTGATTAATAAATCTGCCCTTGCCCCACCCAGTGCATGAACTCCCTAACATTCAAGTATAATTCTCGTTTAGATGATTAGGCAAGTTTGACTCCAAAAAGCTGAAAATTAGTACATGGAGTGGCTGTGGCACATATCGGTCGGCAAGGGGCCTAGATGCTTCGCCGGTTAGATTAATTAATCTGCCGTTGCCGCAGCCAGTGCATGAACTCCATGACTTTCAAGTACAATTGATGTTTAGTTGGTTAGGCAATTTTGACTCCAAAAAGCCGAAAATTAGTACATGGAGTGGCTGTGGCACATATCGGTCGGCAGGGGTCCTAAATGCTTCGCCGGTGAGATTAATAAATCTGCCCTTGCCCCAGCCAGTGCATGAACTCCCTGACATTCAAGTATAGATGATTAGGCAATTTTAACTCCAAAAAGCCGAAAATTAGTACATGGAGTGGCTGTGGCACCTATCGGTCGGCATGGGGCCTGGATGCTGCGCCGGTTTGATTCATATATCTGCCCTTGCCCCAGCCAGTGCATGAACTCCATGACATTCGAGTATAATTTCCGTTCAGATGATTACGCAATTTTAACTCCACAAAACCGAAAGTTAGTACATGGAATGCCTGTGGCACATATCGGTCGGCATGGGGTCTAGATGCTTTGCCGATTCGATCAATAAATTCGCCCTTGCACCAGCCAATGGACGAACTCCATGACATTCAAGTATAATTGCCGTTTAGATGATAAGGCAATTTTAACTCCAAAATGCCGAAAATTAGTACATGGATTAGCTGTGTCACATATCGCTCGGCATGGGGCCTAGATGCTTGACCGGTTAGATTTATAAATCCTCCCTTGCCCCAGCCCGCGCATCAACTCCCTGACATTCAAGTATAATTGTCGTTCAGATGATTTGGCAATTTCGACTCCAAAAAGCCGAAAATTTGTACATGGAGTGGCTGCGGCACATATCGGCCGGCATGGGGACGAGATGCTTGGCCGGTTAGATTAATAAATCTGCCTTGCCCCAGCCAACGCATGAACTCCATGACATTCGGGGATAGCTGTCGTTTTGATGATTAGGCAATTTTAACTCCAGAAAGTCAAAAATTAGCACATGGAGTAGTTGTGTCACATATCGGTCGGCATGGGGCCTAGATGCTTCGCCGGATTGATTAATAAATCTGCCCTTTCCCCAGCCAGTGCATGAACTCCCTAACATTCAAGTATAATTTCCGTTTAGATGATTAGGCAATTTTAACTCCAAAAGGCCAAAAATTCGTACATGGATTAGCTGCGGCACAGATCCCTCGGCATGGGGCCTAGATTCTTCGCCGGTTAGATTAATAAATCTGCACTTGCCCCAGCCAGTGCACGAACTCCATGACATTCAAGTATAATTGTCGTTTGGATGATTAGGCAATTTTAACTCCGCAAAGCCAAAAATTAGTACATGGTGTGGCTGTGGCACATATCGGTCGGCATGGGGCCGAGGCGCTTTGCCGATTCGATTAATAAATCTGCTCTTGCCCCAGCCAGTGCACGAACTCCATGACATTCAAGTATAATTGCTGTTTAGATAATTAGGCAGCTTTAACTCCAAAAGTCCGAAAATGAGTACATGGATTAGCTGTGGCACATATCGCTCGGCATGGGGCCTAGCTGTTTCGCCGGTTAGATTAATAAATCTGCCCTTGCCCCAGCCAATGCATGAACTCCATGAAATTCAAGTATAATTGCCGTTTAGATGATTTGGCAATTTTAACTCCAAAAACCCGAAAATTAGTACATGGAGTGACTGTGGCACATATCGGTCGCCATGGGGCCTAGATGCTTCACCGATTCGATTAATAAATCTGCCCTTTCCCCAGCCAGTGCTTGAACTCCATGACATTGAAGTATAATTGCCATCTAGATGAATAGGCAATTTTAACTCCAAAAGGCCGAAAATTAGTACATGGAGTGGTTCTGGCACATATCGGTCGGCATGGGGACTAGATGCTTCGCCGGTTTGATTAATAAATCGGCCCTTGCCCCAGCCAATGCATGAACTCCATGACATTCAAGTATAATTGCCGTCTAGATGATTAGGCAATTTTAACTCGAAAAGGCCGAAAATTAGTACGTGGATTAGCTGTGGCACATATCGGTCGGCAAGGGGCCTAGATGCTTCGCCCGTTTGATTAATAAGTATGCCCTTGCCCCAGCCAGTGCATGAACTCCCTGACATTCAATCATAAATGCTGTTTAGATGATTAGGCAATTTTAACACCAAAACGCCGAAAATTACTACATGGAGTGGTTGTGGCACGTATCGGTCGGCATGGGGCCAAGATGCTTCGCCGGTTTGATTAATAAATCTGCCCTTGCCCCAGGCAGTGCATGAACTCCATGACATTCAAGTATAATTGTCGTTTAGATGATTAGTCAATTTTAACTCCAAAAAGCCAGAAATTAGTACGTGGAGTGGCTGTGGCACATATCGATCGGCATGGGCCCTAGATGCTTCGCCGGTTAGAGTAATAAATCCGCCCTTGCCCCAACCAGTGCATGAACTCCACGACATTCAAGTACAATTGCCGTTTAGATGATTAGGCAATTTTGACTCGAAAAAGCCAAAAATTGGTACATGGAGTGGCTGTGGCACATATCGGTCGGCAGGGGGCCTAGATCCCTTGACGGTTAGATTAATAAATCTGCCCTTGACCCAGCCAGTGCATGAACTCCATCACATTCAAGTATAATTGCCGTTTAGATGATTTGGCAATTTTAACTCCACAAAGTCGAAAATTAGTACATGGAGTGGCTGTGACACGTATCGGTCGGCGTGGGGCCTAGATGCCTCGCCGGTTTGATTAATAAATCTGCCTTTGCCCCAGCCAGTGCATGAACTCCATGACATTCAAGTATAATTCCCGTTTAGATGATTAGGCAATTTTAACTCCAAAAGGCCGAAAATTAGTACATGGAGAGACTGTGGCACATATCGGTCGGCGTGGGGCCCAGATGCTTCGCCAGTTAGATTAATAAATCTACCCCAGCCCCTGCCAGTGCATGAACTCCATGACATTCAAATACAGTTGCCATTTAGATGATTAGGCAATTTTAACTCCAAAAAGCAGAAAATTAGTACATGGAGTGGCTGTGGCACATATCGGTCGGCATGGGGCCTAGATGCCTTGTCGGTTTGATTAATAAATCTACCCTTGCCCCAGCCAATGCACGAACTCCATGACATTCAAGCATAATTGCCGTTTAGATGATTTGGCACCTTTAACTCCCCAAGCCGAAAATTTGTACATGGAGTGGCTGTGGCACATATCAGTCTGCTTAGGGCCTATATGCTTCGCCGGTTACATTAATAAATCTGCTCTTGCCCCAGCCAGCGCACGAACTCCATGACATTCAAGTATAAATGTCGTTTAGATGATTAGGCAATTGTAACTCCACAAAGCCGAAAATTAGTACATGGAGTGGCTGTGGCACATATCGGTCGGCATGGGGCCTAGTTGCTTCGCCGATTCGATTGATAAATCAGCCCTTGCCCCAGCCAGTGCATGAACTCTATGACATTCAAGTATAATTGCCGTCTAGATGATTAGGCAATTTTGACTACAGAAGGCCGAAAATTAGAACATGGATTAGCTGGGGCACACATCGCTCGGCATGGGGCCTAGATGCTTCGCCGGTTAGATTAATAAATCTGCCCTGGCCCCAGCCAGTGCATGAACTCCATGACATTCAAGTATAATTTCCGTTTAGATGATTAGGCAATTTTAAGTGCAAAAAGCCGAAAATTAGTACATGTTGTGGCTGTGGCAAATATCGGTAGGCATGGGCCCTAGATGCTTCGCTGTTTAGATTAATAAATTTGCTCTTGCGCTAGCCGGTGCACGAACTCCATGACATTCAAGTATAATTGTCGTTTAGATGATTAGGCAATTTTCACTCTGCAAAGCCGAAAATTAGTACATGCAGTGCCTTTGGCACGTATCGGTCGGCATGGGGCCTAGATGCTTCGCCGGTTCGATTAATAAAACTGCCCCTGGCCCATCTAGTGCATGAACTCCATGACATTCAATTGTAATTGCCGTGTAGATGATTAGGCAATTTTAACTCCAAAATGCCGAAAATTAGTACATGGAGTGGCTGTGGCACATATCGGTCGGCATGGGGCCTAGATGCTTCGCCGGTTTGATTAATAAATCTGCCCTTGCCCCAGGCAGTGCAGGTACTCCATGACATTCAAGTATAATTGCCGTTTAGATGATTAGGCAATTTTAATTCCAAAAAGCCGAAAATTAGTACATGGAATGGCTGTGGCACATATCGATCGGCATGCGGCCTTGATGCTTCGACGGTTTGATTAATAAATCTGTCCTTGCCCCAGCCAGTGCATGAACTCCATGACATTCAAGTATAACTGTCGTTTAGATGATTAGGCAATTTTAACTCAAAAAAGCCAAAAATTAGTACATGGAGTGGCTGTGGCACATATCGGTCGGCATGGGGCCCAGATGCTTCGTCGGTTAGTTAACAAATCTGCCCTTGCCCCAGCCAGTGCATGAACTCCATGACATTCAGGTACAATTGCCGGCTAGATGACTAGGCAATGTTGACTCCAAAAAGCCGAAAATTAGTGCATGGTGTGGCTGTGGCGCATATCGGTCGGCAAGGGGCCTAGATGCTTCGCTGGTTTGATCTATAAATCTGCCCTTGCCTCAGTCAGTGCATGAACTCCATGACATTCAAGCATAAATGCCGTTTAGATGATTAGGCAATTTTAACTCCAAGAAGCCGAAAATTCGTACGTGGAGTGGCTGTGGCACATATCGGTCGGCATGGCCGCCAGATGCTTCAATCGTGAGATTAATAAATCTGCCGTTGCCCCAGCCAGTGCACGAACTCCCTGACATTCAAGTATAATTACCGTTTAGATAATTAGGCAATTTTGACAGCAAAAAGCCGAAAATTAGTACATGGAGTGGCTGTGGCACATATCGGTCGGCATGGGGCCTAGATGCTTCGCCGGTTCGATTAATAAAACTGCCCTTGGCCAATGCAGTGCATGAACTCCATGACATTCAAGTATAATTGCCGTTTAGATGATTAGGCAGTTTTAACTGCAAAAAGCCGAAAATTAGTACATGGAGTGGCTGTGGCACATATCGGTCGGCATGGGGCCTAGATGCTTCGCCGGTTTGATTAATAAATATGCCCTTGCCCCAGCCAGTGCATGAACTCCATGACATTCAAGTATAATTCCCGTTTAGATTTTTAGGCAATTTTAATTCCAAAACGCTGAAAATTAGTACATGGAATGGCTGTGGCACATATCGGTCGGCGTGTAGCCTTGATGCTTCGCCGGTTTGATTAATAAATCAGCCCTTGCCCCAGCCAGTGCATGAACTCCATGACATTCAAGTATAATTGTCGTTTAGATGATTAGGCAATTTTAACTCAAAAAAGTCAAAAATTAGTACATGGAGTGGCTGTGGCACATGTCGGTCCGCATGGGCCCCAGATGCTTCGCCGGTTAGTTAACAAATCTGCCCTTGCCCCAGCCAGTGCATGAACTCCTTGACATTCAGGTACAATTGCCGGCTAGATGATTAGGCAATATTGACTCCAAAAGGCCGAAAATTAGTACATGGAGTGGCTGTGGCGCATATCGGTCGGCAAGGGGCCTAGATGCTTCGCTGGTTTGATTAATAAATCTGCCCTTGCCCCAGCCAGTGCATGAACTCCATGACATTCAAGCATAAATGCCGGTTAGATGATTAGGCAATTTTAACGCCAAGAAGCCAAAAATTAGTACGTGGAGTGGCTGTGGCACATATCGGTCGGCATGCCCCCCAGATGCTTCAATCGTGAGATTAATAAATCGGCCGTTACCCCTGCCAGCGCACGAACTCCCTGACATTCAAGTATAATTGCCGTTTAGATAATTATGCAATTTTGACTGCAAAAAGCCGAAAATTAGTACATGGAGTGGCTGTGGCACATATCGGTCGGCATGGGACCTAGATGATTCTTTGTTTAGATTAGTAAATCTGCCGTCGCCCTAGCCGGTGCACGAACTCCTTGACTTTCAAGTATAATTGCCGTTAAGATGATTAGGCAATTTTAACTCCGCAAAGCCAAAAATTAGTACATGCAGTGCCTGTGGCATGTATCGGTCGGCATGGGGCCTAGATGCTTCGCCGGTTCGATTAAGAAAACTGCCCTTGGCCCATCCAGTGCATGAACTCCATGACATTCAAGTATAATTGCCGTTTAGATGATTAGGCGGTTTTAACTCCAAAAAGTCGAAAATTAGTACATGGAACGGCTGTGGCACATATCGCCGGTTTGATTTATGAATCAGCCTTTGCCCCAGCCAGTGTATGAACTCCATGACATTCAAGTGTAATTGCCGTGTAGATGACTAGGCAATTTTAACTCCAAAATGCCGAAAATTAGTACATGGAGTGGATTTGGCACATATTGGTCGGCATGGGGCCTAGATGCTTCGCTGGTTTCATTAATAAATCTCCCCTTGCCCCAGCCAGTGCATGAACTCCATGACATTCAAGTATAATTGCCGTTTAGATGATTAGGCAATTTTAATTCCAAAAAGCTGAAAATTAGTACATGGAATGGCTGTGGCACATATCGGTCGGCATGGGGCCTAGATGCGTCACCGGTTAGATTAATTAATCTGCCCTTACCCCAGCTAGTGCACGAACTCTACGACATTGAAGTATAATTGCCGTTTAGATGATTAGGCAATTTTCACTAGACAAAGCCGAAAATTAGTACGTGGAGTGGCTGTGGCACGTATCGGTCGGAATGGGCCTAGATGCTTCGCCGGTTTGATTAACAAGCCCTTGCCCCGGCCAGTGCATGAACTCCATGAGATTCAAGTATAATTTTCATTTAGATGATTAGGCAATTTTAAAACGAAAAAGCCGAAAATTAGTACATGGAGTGGCTGGGGCACATATCGGTCGGCATGGGGCCCAGATGCTTCGCCGGTTAGTTAACAAATCTGCCCTTGTCCAAGCCAGTGCATGAACGCCATGACATACAAGTACAATTGCCGGGTAGAAGATTAGGCAATTTTGACTCCAAAAAGCCGAAAATTAGTACATGGAGTGGCTGTGGCGCATATCGGTCGGCAAGGGGCCTAGATGCTTCGCTGGTTTCATTAATAAATTTGCCCTTGCCCCAGCCAGTGCATGAACTCCATCACATTCAAGTATAATTGCCGTTTAGATGATTAGGCAATTTTAACTCCAAGAAGCCGAAAATTAGTACATGGAGTGGCTGTGGCACATATCGGTCGGCATGGGGCCTAGAGGCTTCGCCGGTTTGATTAATAAATCTGCCCTTGCCCCAGCCAATGCATGAACTCCATGACATTCAAGTATAATTGCCATTTAGATGATTAGGCAATTTTAACTCGAAAAAGCTGAAAATTAGTACATGGAGTGGCTGTGCCACATATCGGTCGGCATGGGCCCTAGATGCTTCACTCGTTAGATTAATAAATCTGCCGTTGAACTCCATGACATTCAAGTATAATAGCCGTTTAGATGATTAGCCAATTTTAACTCCACAAAGCTGAAAATTAGTACATGCAGTGGCTGTGGCACGTATCTGTTGGCAAGGAGCCGAGATGCTTCGCCGACTCGATTAATAAATCTGCCCTTTCCCCAGCCAGTGCAGGAACTCCATGACATTCAAGTATAATTGCCGTTTAGATGATTAGGCAATTTTAACTCCGAAAAGCCGAAAATTAGTACATGGAGTGGCTGTGGCACACATCGGTCGGCATGGGGCCAAGATGCTTCGCCGGTTAGATTAATAAATCTGCCTTGCCCAAGCTAGCGCATGAGCTCCATGACATTCAGGTATAGTTGCCGTTTAGATGATTAGGCAATTTTAACTCCAAAAAGTTGAAAATTAGTACATGGAGTAGTTGTGGCACATATCGGTCGGCATGGGGCCTAGTTGCTTCGCTGGTTTGCTTAATAAATCTGCCCTTGCCCCAGCCAGTGCATGAACTCCATGACATTCAAGTATAACTGCCATTTAGATGATTGGGCACTTTTAACTCCACAAAGCCGAAAATTAGTACATGGAGTGGCTGTGGCACATATCAGTCTGCTTAGGGCCTATATGCTTCGCCGGTTGGATTAATAAATCTGCCCTTACCCCAGCCAGTGCACGAACTCCATGACATTCAAGTATAATTGTCGTTTAGATTATTAGGCAATTGTAACTCCACAAATCCGAAAATTAGTACATGGAGTGCCGTGGCGCATATCGGTCGGCATGGGGCCTAGATGCTTCGCCGATTCGATTAATAAATCAGCCCTTGCCCCAGCCAGTGCATGAAATCTATGACATTCAAGTATAATTGCCGTCTAGATGATTAGGCAATTTTAACTCCAGAAGGCCGAAAATTAGTACATGGATTAGCTGTGGCACATATCGCTCGGCCTGGGGCCTAGATGCTTCGCCGGTTAGATTAATAAATCTGCCCTTGCCCCAGCTAGTGCATGAACCCCGAGACATTCAAGTATAATTACCGTTTAGATGATTAGGCAATTTTAACTGCAAAAAGCCAAAAATTAGTACATGGAGTGGTTGTGGCACATATCGGTCGGCATGTGACCTTGATGCTTCGTTGTTTAGATTAATAAATCTGCCCTTGCCCTTGCCCTAGCCGGTGCACGAACTCCATGACATTCAAGTATAATTGCCGTTTAGATGATTAGGCAATTTTACCTCCGCAGAGCCGAAAATTTGTACATGCAGTGCCTGTGGCACGTATCGGTCGGCATGGGGCTTAGATGCTTCGCCGGTTCGATTAAGAAAACTTCCCTCGGCCCATCCAGTGCATGAACTCCATGACATTCAAGTATAATTTCCGTTTAGATGATTAGGCAGTTATAACTCCAAAAAGCCGAAAAATAGTACATGCAGTGGCTGTGGCACGTATCGCCGGTTTGATTTATAAATCTGCCCTTGCCCCTGGCAGTGCCTGAACTCCATGACATTCAAGTGTAATTGCCATGTAGATGATTAGGCAATTTTAACTCCAAAATGCCGAAAATTAGTACATGGTGTGGCTGTGGCACATATCGGTCGGCATGGGGCCTAGATGCTTCGCCGGTTTGATTAATAAATCTACCCTTGCCCCAGCCAGTGCGGGAACTCCATGACATTCAAGTATAATTGCCGTTAGATGATAAGGCAATTTTGTTTCCAAAAAGCTGAAAATTAGTACATGGAATGGCTGTGGCACATATCGGTCGGCGTGGGGCCTAGATGCTTCGCCGGTTTGATTAATAAATCTGCCCTTGCCCCAGCCAGTGCACGAACTCCACGAAATTGAAGTATAATTGTCGTTTAGATGATTAGGCAATTCTAACTCGACAAAGTCGAAAATTAGTACATGAAGTGGCTGTGGCACGTATCGGCCGGCATGGGGCCTAGATGCTTTGTCGGTTTGATTAATAAATCCGCCCTTGCCACAGCCAGTGCATGAACTCCATGACATTCGAGTATAATTTGTCGTTTAGATGATTAGGCAATTTTAACTCGAAAAAGCCGAAAATTAGTACATGGGGTGGATGTGGCACATATCGGTCGGCAAGGGGCCCAGATTCTTCGCCGGTTAGTTAACAAATCGTCCCTTGCCCCAACCAGTGCATGACTCCATGACATTCAAGTACAATTTCCGGGTAGATGAGTAGGCAATTTTAACTCCAAAAAGCCGAAAATTAGTACATGGAGTGGCTGTGGCACATATCGGTCGGCAAGGGGCCTATATGCTTCGCTAGTTTGATTAATAAATCTGCCCTTGCCCCAGCCAGTGCATGAACTTCATGACATTCAAGTATAATTGCCGTTTAGAAGATTAGGCAATTTTAACTCCGTGAAGCCGAAAATTAGTACACGGAGTGGCTACGGCACATATCGGTCGGCATGGGGCCTAGAGGCTTCGCCGGTTTGATTAGTAAATCTGCCCTTGCCCCAGCCAGTGCATGAACTCCATGACATTCAAGTATAATTGCCATTTACATGATTAAGCAATTTTAACTCCAAAAAGCGAAAAAATTAGTACATGGAGTGGCTGTGGCACATATCGGTCGGCAGGGGCCCTAGATGCTTCACTCGTTAGATTAATAAATCTGTCGTTGCCCCAGCCAGTGCACGAACTCCATGACATTCAAGTATAATTGCCGTTTAGATGATTAGGCAATTTTAACTCCACAAAGCTGAAAATTAGTACGTGCAGTGGCTGTGGCACGTATCGGTCGGCGTGGAGCCTAGATGCTTCGCCGGCTCGATTAATAAATCTGCCCTTGCCCCAGCCAGTGCATGAACTCCATGACATTCAAGTATAATTGCCGTTTAGATGATTAGGCAATTTTAACTCCGAAAAGCCAAAAATTAGTACATGGAGTGGCTGTGGCACATATCGGTCGGCATGGGGCCAAGATGCTTCGCAGGTTAGATTAGTAAATCTGCCTTGCCCCAGCCAGCGCATGAACTCCATGACATTCAAGTATAACTGCCGTTTAGATGATTAGGCAATTTTAACTCCGAAAAGCCGAAAATTAGTACATGGAGTGGCTGTGGCACATATCGGTCGGCATGGGGCCAAGATGCTTCGCAGGTTAGATTAATAAATCTGCCTTGCCCCAGCCAGTGCATGAGGTCCATGACATTCAGGTATAGTTGCCATTTAGATGATTAGGCAATTTTAACTCCAAAAAGTCGAAAACTAGTACATGGAGTAGTTGTGGCACATATCGGTCGGCATGGAGCCTAGATGCTTCGCTGGTTTGATTAATAAATCTGTCCTTGCCCCAGCCAGTGCACGAACTCCATGACATTCAAGTATAACTGCCGTTTATGCACCTTTAACTCCACAAAGCCGAAAATTAGTACGTGGAGTGGCTGTGGCACATATCAGTCTACTTAAGGCCTATATGCCTCGCCGGTTAGATCAATAAATCTGCCCATGCCCAAGCTTGTGCACGAAGTCCATGTCATTCAAGCATAACTGTCGTTTAGATGATTAGGCAATTGTAACTCCACAAAGCCGAAAATTAGTACATGGAGTGGCTGTGGCACATATCAGTCGGCATTGGGCCTGGATGCTTCGCCGATTCGATTAATAAATCAGCCCTAGCCCCAGCAAGTGTATGAACTCTATGACATTCAAGTAAAATTGCCGTCTAGATGATAAGGCAATTTAACTCCAGAAGGCCGGAAATTAGTACATGGATTAGCTGTGGCACATATCGCACGGCATGGGGCCTAGATGCTTCGCCGGTTAGATTAATAAATCTGCCCTTGGCCAAGCCAATGCATGAACTCCATGACATTCAAGTATAATTGCCGTTGAGATGATTAGGCAATTTTAACTGCAAAAAGCCAAAAATTACTACATGGAGTGGCTGTGGCACATATCGGTCGGCATGGGCCCTAGATGCTTCGCTGGTTAGATTAATAAATCTGCCCTTTGGCTTAGCCGGTACACGAACTCCATGACCTTCAAGTATAATTGCCGTTTAGATGATTGTGCAATTTTCACTCCAAAAAGCAGAAAATTAGTACATGGAGTGGCTGTGGCACATATCGGTCAGCATGCGGCCTAGATGCTTCGTCGGTTTGATTAATAAATCTGCCCTTGATCCAGCCAACGCCTGAACTCGATGACATTCAAGTATAATTGTCATTTCGATGATTAGGCAATTTTAACTCCACAAAGCTGAAAATTAGTACATGCAGTGGCTGTGGCACGTACCGGTCGGCATGGGGCCTAGATGCTTCGCCAGCTCGATTAATAAATCTGTCCTTGCCCCAGCCAGTGCATGAACTCCATGACATTCAAGTATAATTGCCGTTTAGATGATTAGGCAATTTTAACTCCGAAAAGCGAAAATTAGTACATGGAGTGGTTGCGGCACATATCAGTCGGCATGGAGCCTAGATGCTTAGCCGTTTATATTAATAAAACTGCCCTTGCCCCAGCCAGTGCACGAACTCCATGACATTCAACTATAATTGCCGTTCAGATGACTAGGCAATTTTAATTGCAAAAAGCCGAAAATTAGTACACGGAGTGGCTGTGCCACATATCGGTCGGCATGGCCCCCAGATGCTTCGCGGGTTAGATTAATAAAGATGCCCTTGCCCTAGCCGGTGCAAGAACTCCATGACATTCAAGTATAATTGCCGTTTAGATGATTAGGCAATTTTAACTCCAAAAAGCCGAAAATTAGTACATGGAGTGGCTGTGGCACATATCGCCGGTTTGATTGATAAATCTGCCCTTGCCCCAGCCAGTGCGTGAACTCCATGACATTCAAGTGTAATTGCCGTGTAGATGATTAGGCAATTTTAACTCCAAAATGCCGAAAATTAGCACATGGAGTGGCTGTGGCACATATCGGTCGGCATGGGGCCTAGATGCTTCGCCGGTTTGATTAATAAATCTGCCCATGACCCAGCCAGTGCACGAACTCCATGACATTCAAGTATAATTTCCGTTTAGATGATTAGGCAATTTTAACTCCACAAAGCCGAAAATTAGAACATGCAGTCGCTGTGGCACGTATTGGTCGGCATGGGGCCTAGATGCTTCGCCAGCTCGATTAATAAATCTGCCCTTGCCCCAGCCAGTGCATGAACTCCATGACATTCAGGTATAATTGCCGTTTAGATGATTAGGCAATTTTAATTCCGAAAAGCCGAAAATTAGTACATGGAGTGGCTGTGGCACATATAAGTCGGCATGGGGCCTAGATGCTTAGCCGTTTAGATTAATAAATCTGCCCTTGTCCCAGCCAGTGCACGAACTCCATGACATTCAACTATAATTGCTGTTTAGATGATTAGGCAATTTTAACTGCAAAAAGCCGAAAATTAGTACATGGAGTGGCTGTGCTACATATCGGTCAGCATGGGCCCTAGATGCTTCGCTGGTTAGAATAATAAATCTGCCCTTGCCCGAGCCGGTGCACGAACTCCATGACATTCAAGTATAATTGCCGTTTAGATGACTAGGCAATTTTAACTCCGCAAAGCCGAAAATTAGTACGTGCAGTGCCTGTGGCACGTATCGGTCGGCTTGGGGCCTAGATGCTTCGCCGGTTCGATAAATAAATCTGCCCTTGGCCCATCCAGTGCATGAACTCCGTGATATTCAAGTATAATTGCCATTTCGATGATTAGGCAATTTTAACTCCAAAATGCTGAAAATTAATACATGGAGTGGCTGTCGCACATATCGGTCGGCATGGGGCCTAGATGCTTCACTGGTTTGATTAATAAATCTGCTCTTGCCCCAGCCAGTGCATGAACTCCATGACATTCAAGCATAATTTCCGTTTAGATGATTAGTCAATTTTAACTCCAAAAAGCCGAAAATTAGTACATGGAGTGGTTGTGGCACATATCGGTCGGCATGGGGCCTAGATGCTTCACCGGTTTGATTAATAATTCTGCCCTTGCCCCAGCCAGTGCATGAACTCCACGACATTCAAGCATAATTGCTGTTTAGATAATTAGGCAATTTTAACTCCAAAAAGCCGAAAATTAGTTCATGGAGTGGCTGTGGCACATATCGGTCGGCATGGGGCCTAGATGCTTCGCCGGTTAGTTAGTAAATCTGCCCTTGCACCAGCCAGTGCATGAACTGCATGACATTCTAGTACAAGTGCCGTTCAGATGATTAAGCAATTTTGACTCCAAAAAGCCAAAAATCAGTACGTGGAGTGCTTGTGGAACATATCGGTTGGCATGGGGCCTAGATGCTTCGCCGGTTTGATTAATAAATCTGCCCTTGCCCCAGCCAGTGCATGAACTCCATGACATTCAAGTATAATTGCCGTTTAGATGATTAGGCAATTTTAACTCCAAAAAGCAGAAAATTAGTACATGGACTGGCTGTGGCACATGTCGGTCTGCATAGGGCCTAGATGCTTCGCCGGTTTAATTAATAAATCTGCCCTTTCCCCAGCCAGTGCATGAAATCCATGACATTCATGTATAATAGCCATTTAGATGATTAAGCGATTTTAACTCCAAAAAGCTGAAAATTAGTACATGGAGTGGCTGTGGCACATATCGGTCGGCATGGACCCTAGATGCTTCACTGGTTAGATTAATAAATCTGCCCTTGCCCCAGCCAGTGCACGAACTCCATGACATTCAAGTATAATTGCCGTTTAGATGATTAGGCAATTTTAACTCCACAAAGTCAAAAATTAGTACATGCAGTGGCTGTGGCACGTATCGAGCGGCATTGGGGTTAGATGCTTCGCTGGCCCGATTAATAAATCTGCCCTTGCCGCAGCCAGTGCATGAACTCCCTTACATTCAAGTATAATTGCCGTTTAGATGTTAAGCAATTTTAACTCCGAAAAGCCAAAAATTAGTACATGGAGTGGCTGTGGCACATATCGGTCGGCATGGGGCCAAGATGCTTCGCCGGTTAGATTAACAAATCTACCTTGCCCCAGCCAGTGCATGAGCTCCATGACATTCAGGTGTAATTGCCGTTTAGATGATTAGGCAATTTTAACTCCAAAAAAACAAAAAATTAGTACATGGAGTAGTTGTGGCACATATCGGTCGGCATGGGGCCCAGATGTTTCGCCGGTTTGATTAATAAATCTACCCTTGCCCCAGCCAGTGCATGAACTCCATGACATTCAAGTATATCTGCCGTTTAGATGATTTGGCAGTTTTAACTACACAAACCTGAAAATTAGTTCACGGAGTGGCTGTGGCACATATCAGTCGGCATGGGCCCCAGATGCTTCGCGGGTGAGATTAATAAAGATGCCCTTGCCCTAGCCGGTGCAAGAACTCCATGACATTCAAGTATAATTGCCGTTTAGATGATTAGGCAATTTTAACTCCAAAAAGCCGAAAATTAGTACACGGAGTGGCTGTGGCACATATCGCCGGTATGATTTATAAATCTGCCCTTGCCCCAGCCAGTGCGTGAACTCCATGACATTCAAGTGTAATTGCCGTGTAGATGATTAGGCAATTTTAACTCCAAAATGCCGAAAATTAGCACATGGAGTGGCTGTGGCACATATCGGTCGGCATGGGGCCTAGATGCTTCGCCGGTTTGATTAATAAATCTGCCCATGACCCAGCCAGTGCACGAACTCCATGACATTCAAGTATAATTTCCGTTTAGATGATTAGGCAATTTTAACTCCACAAAGCCGAAAATTAGAACATGCAGTCGCTGTGGCACGTATTGGTCGGCATGGGGCCTAGATGCTTCGCCAGCTCGATTAATAAATCTGCCCTTGCCCCAGCCAGTGCATGAACTCCATGACATTCAGGTATAATTGCCGTTTAGATGATTAGGCAATTTTAATTCCGAAAAGCCGAAAATTAGTACATGGAGTGGCTGTGGCACATATAAGTCGGCATGGGGCCTAGATGCTTAGCCGTTTAGATTAATAAATCTGCCCTTGTCCCAGCCAGTGCACGAACTCCATGACATTCAACTATAATTGCTGTTTAGATGATTAGGCAATTTTAACTGCAAAAAGCCGAAAATTAGTACATGAAGTGGCTGTGCTACATATCGGTCAGCATGGGCCCTAGATGCTTCGCTGGTTAGAATAATAAATCTGCCCTTGCCCGAGCCGGTGCACGAACTCCATGACATTCAAATATAATTGCCGTTTAGATGACTAGGCAATTTTAACTCCGCAAAGCGGAAAATTAGTACGTGCAGTGCCTGTGGCACGTATCGGTCGGCTTGGGGCCTAGATGCTTCGCCGGTTCGATAAATAAATCTGCCCTTGGCCCATCCAGTGCATGAACTCCGTGATATTCAAGTATAATTGCCGTTTCGATGATTAGGCAATTTTAACTCCAAAATGCTGAAAATTAATACATGGAGTGGCTGTCGCACATATCGGTCGGCATGGGGCCTAGATGCTTCACTGGTTTGATTAATAAATCTGCTCTTGCCCCAGCCAGTGCATGAACTCCATGACATTCAAGCATAATTGCCGTTTAGATGATTAGTCAATTTTAACTCCAAAAAGCCGAAAATTAGTACATGGAGTGGTTGTGGCACATATCGGTCGGCATGGGGCCTAGATGCTTCACCGGTTTGATTAATAATTCTGCCCTTGCCCCAGCCAGTGCATGAACTCCATGACATTCAAGCATAATTGCCGTTTAGATAATTAGGCAATTTTAACTCCAAAAAGCCGAAAATTAGTTCATGGAGTGGCTGTGGCACATATCGGTCGGCATGGGGCCTAGATGCTTCGCCGGTTAGTTAGTAAATCTGCCCTTGCACCAGCCAGTGCATGAACTGCATGACATTCTAGTACAAGTGCCGTTCAGATGATTAAGCAATTTTGACTCCAAAAAGCCAAAAATCAGTACGTGGAGTGCTTGTGGAACATATCGGTTGGCATGGGGCCTAGATGCTTCGCCGGTTTGATTAATAAATCTGCCCTTGCCCCAGCCAGTGCATGAACTCCATGACATTCAAGTATAATTGCCGTTTAGATGATTAGGCAATTTTAACTCCAAAAAGCAGAAAATTAGTACATGGACTGGCTGTGGCACATGTCGGTCTGCATAGGGCCTAGATGCTTCGCCGGTTTAATTAATAAATCTGCCCTTTCCCCAGCCAGTGCATGAAATCCATGACATTCATGTATAATAGCCATTTAGATGATTAAGCGATTTTAACTCCAAAAAGCTGAAAATTAGTACATGGAGTGGCTGTGGCACATATCGGTCGGCATGGACCCTAGATGCTTCACTGGTTAGATTAATAAATCTGCCCTTGCCCCAGCCAGTGCACGAACTCCATGACATTCAAGTATAATTGCCGTTTAGATGATTAGGCAATTTTAACTCCACAAAGTCAAAAATTAGTACATGCAGTGGCTGTGGCACGTATCGAGCGGCATTGGGGTTAGATGCTTCGCTGGCCCGATTAATAAATCTGCCCTTGCCGCAGCCAGTGCATGAACTCCCTTACATTCAAGTATAATTGCCGTTTAGATGTTAAGCAATTTTAACTCCGAAAAGCCAAAAATTAGTACATGGAGTGGCTGTGGCACATATCGGTCGGCATGGGGCCAAGATGCTTCGCCGGTTAGATTAACAAATCTACCTTGCCCCAGCCAGTGCATGAGCTCCATGACATTCAGGTGTAATTGCCGTTTAGATGATTAGGCAATTTTAACTCCAAAAAAACAAAAAATTAGTACATGGAGTAGTTGTGGCACATATCGGTCGGCATGGGGCCCAGATGTTTCGCCGGTTTGATTAATAAATCTACCCTTGCCCCAGCCAGTGCATGAACTCCATGACATTCAAGTATATCTGCCGTTTAGATGATTTGGCAGTTTTAACTACACAAACCTGAAAATTAGTTCACGGAGTGGCTGTGGCACATATCAGTCGGCATGGGCCCCAGATGCTTCGCGGGTGAGATTAATAAAGATGCCCTTGCCCTAGCCGGTGCAAGAACTCCATGACATTCAAGTATAATTGCCGTTTAGATGATTAGGCAATTTTAACTCCAAAAAGCCGAAAATTAGTACACGGAGTGGCTGTGGCACATATCGCCGGTATGATTTATAAATCTGCCCTTGCCCCAGCCAGTGCGTGAACTCCATGACATTCAAGTGTAATTGCCGTGTAGATGATTAGGCAATTTTAACTCCAAAATGCCGAAAATTAGCACATGGAGTGGCTGTGGCACATATCGGTCGGCATGGGGCCTAGATGCTTCGCCGGTTTGATTAATAAATCTGCCCATGACCCAGCCAGTGCACGAACTCCATGACATTCAAGTATAATTTCCGTTTAGATGATTAGGCAATTTTAACTCCACAAAGCCGAAAATTAGAACATGCAGTCGCTGTGGCACGTATTGGTCGGCATGGGGCCTAGATGCTTCGCCAGCTCGATTAATAAATCTGCCCTTGCCCCAGCCAGTGCATGAACTCCATGACATTCAGGTATAATTGCCGTTTAGATGATTAGGCAATTTTAATTCCGAAAAGCCGAAAATTAGTACATGGAGTGGCTGTGGCACATATAAGTCGGCATGGGGCCTAGATGCTTAGCCGTTTAGATTAATAAATCTGCCCTTGTCCCAGCCAGTGCACGAACTCCATGACATTCAACTATAATTGCTGTTTAGATGATTAGGCAATTTTAACTGCAAAAAGCCGAAAATTAGTACATGGAGTGGCTGTGCTACATATCGGTCAGCATGGGCCCTAGATGCTTCGCTGGTTAGAATAATAAATCTGCCCTTGCCCGAGCCGGTGCACGAACTCCATGACATTCAAGTATAATTGCCGTTTAGATGACTAGGCAATTTTAACTCCGCAAAGCCGAAAATTAGTACGTGCAGTGCCTGTGGCACGTATCGGTCGGCTTGGGGCCTAGATGTTTCGCCGGTTCGATAAATAAATCTGCCCTTGGCCCATCAAAGCTAGGGTTTCATCTTCTCTCTCTTTTCATCAAGCTTGAGGTAAGGACACTCTTGAGTTATATATGCAAGTTTTGCTATTTGATGATGGTTTAAAGAGTTTTCTTCTAGCTCCTTGTTGATTCCAATCTTCTGTTTCAAAAATGTAGAGAGTTTTAAATGTGGGTTGTATCTCAACTCTTTTATAAATCCTCGAGGGGTTTTCCTTAGAGATATATATATGTGTGTGTGTGTGTGTGTGTGCGTGTGTGTGTGTTTAGGTAAGTTTTTGGTTGATTTTATAACTCTCCTTGGAAATTTCGAAAATGGGTTTGGTGGCTCAAGGGATTGATGATTTTTTTTTGTAAAACAAACTCTATCTTGTATTCATTTAGAGATTTTCTTGAAATTTTGGACAACATGAGTTGAGATTGAAGTGTGTGATGAGATTTTATAAAAGAGATGAACAATGTGAGGGTTTTTGTAAAACCGAGGAAATTGGGGCTTTTTGAAAATATGGAAAATCCATGGAATAAACTTGTTTTCTTGTGGCAAAATGGGTGAGTGAGTGTAGAATTCACATCTTGGTAAGAGAAGTGGTAATCTCCTTGATATAAAAAAATGGAGGATTTATTTCCAAGTTGTTGTTAGATGCATGACCAATATTTAATTGTGAAATGGTAATTGTTGTGCATAATGGATTGTGAGAATTATGAATGGTGGAGGTTAGTATTTGAAAACCTCACATGTGGCTTCGAAAGGATTAAATTGATGAGAGATTGATGTTGTGTGTTGAAGACACATGGTTATCTTGGGAAAGAGCAATGAAAAGAGGTAATGGAAAATGTGATTGTTGGCATTGTTGTAGAGATTTTGAACATGGTGGAAATGTTATGAATTGTGGAAAATCATTGCATTGCATATTCATTCAATTATTATTTATGCATTGTAAATTTTGATGGAAGATATTTATTTCATGAAAGAAAATAACGTTGTGATATGAATTATGGAAATGTGTAAGGGGTAAATATGGTGGTAAGTCGGATTAGGGGGTGTAGATGAATTTTGTTAAGTTGGCCTGAGTGTCCATGGTGAAAGACCAGAAAACCGTGCGGATAGGTGTCGAGCCTTCCGGTTAATACTGGTAAAAATGATAGTTTGGTAGTACTCGTAGAGTCTACTTGCAGACACCAGCCTAGGGATTATCAGTGTCGTATTTACCAACCCTCGGTTGATTAAAATTGAAAGTTTTGAAATGCGTTGAGATTGTAAGCTTTTATTGAAATATGGAAATCTTTAAGAAAAGCATGAAATGATATTTCTTGAAAGGAGCATGTCTTAGCATTGACACTGCATTTTTATTGAGAATTGCATAATTGTATATACTTTGTTAGAATTCTTTACTGGGCTTTATGCTCACCCCTATAGGACTTTGGTGCAGGTACAGACGAGGTGATCCCGCCAAGTTGAGGGCACGGATAATTGTAAAGAGTACGTAGCTCTTATTTTGTTGTGATCTTCTTTGAGCCAAGGGCTAATGTGTTTGGATCTGAGAGACCATTTATGTAACCGGGCTATTGCCTTGGAAGATGTAAGCCCATAAGGGCATTTATTTGTTTTGAGATTTAGATGTTTCATATGCTATAAATTCATGTGTTCTTTTAATTCGTTGGACTGTATATCGCAAATGGAACTTTTGTATTTAATCCATTTATTATGTATGAGATGATGGAAGGATTATTGTTATAGATTAGTCAATGTTCATTAGTATGGTAGTTCATGTTGAATTATTTTAGGGCGTTACAACTTGGTATCAAAGCTACCGGGTTTGAATACTTGGGACTCGCAGGAAGTGGTTGCTATACCACAATGGGTTCGTTTCGCATGATTAGGAAATGTTTTGTCTATGTGATTATGTGATAGTATGCTTATGTGACTATGTGGGTATGAGATTAGACCTTTGGGGTGTTATTTGCGGCTATTAGATTCCTTGAGGTCTTATTCGAAGGGTACTTGATTAATGCTCATTCTACTAAGAATTCTTGGTTTCTCATGGGACGAATCTTATCACTAAAGGATAATTCATATGTGCTTATGTGATTATGTGCTTATGTGGAGTGAATTGAATTGTTTGTGTGTTAGAATGTATATAATTGCATTATTTTAATGTGTGAGGCAAGTTGTGAGCACATTTGGAATTATATGCTAAGTTATCTATTTTGTTTCTTAATTAGGATGTCGGGGAAGATTCGAGCATGTGGAAATAGAGGATGGATGAGTAATAGGATTGTTAATAGGGGCATGGCGGTTCCCCTAGCACTTGTTGTTATAGCATCGGTTGTCGGCGGGGAAGTTGCACGCGAGGTTGTGAGAGCGATACAAGATGCTTTAGCTCGCAATGAGGGGGAAAACCGGCGTACCCTCAAGCTTACTAGGGAGTTTCTTCGCTCCAATCCACCGAAGTTTTGGGAGAGGTAAGACCGCTGGAGGCGGAGAGTTGGTTGGAACAGATTACCAAGACTCTTGACATGCTCAGAGTCGAGAACGAGGGGTTGAGACTTTCTTTGGCGACCTTCCAGTTGAAGGGAGGTGCGAATTATTCGTGGAAGTATGTGAAGGGTACCACAGGTGCCACGTGTGTTGCGTTTACCGTGGCCTTCTTGGCCAAGTATTTCCCTCATTCTGCTCGGGAAAGGTTAGGGGAACAGTTTGTTGAGTTGCGTCAGGATGTTATTCCTTTGGCTCAGTTTGAGAGGAGATCATTAGTTTGTCGAGATTTGCTCCAGAAATGGTGGCAACAGAGGAGCGCCGTTGTTATGAGTTTGAGAGGCGGTTGCGTGATGATATCCGGGAGAAGGTGGTTGGATCTATGTGGAAGAATTATTTTGATCTAGTTGAGGTGGCGGCCCAGGCAGAGGGTTAGGTTAGCAGTGTTGGTCGAGTTAGGGAGGAGGCCACTTTGGTAACTCCTACAGTTCATAAGCACACTAGACTTAGCAAGAGATGGAGGTGAGCGCATTCCCACCCCCAGACTCGGTCCTTATTTTCATCAGGGGTTTCTAGCTCATCCGTTTGGGGATCCAGTGAGGTTCAGGCTCTATATTAGGTTCAGAGTTGGTAGGCCGTTGTTTGTTTTGATTGTGGTCAATGGGGCCATGTTAGACGTTTTTTCCCTTTACGTGTAGATTCTTCTGGTGTTTCAGAATCTAGTCAGACTTTGTCCCATCAGTCCAGTCGGGGACGTTATCAGTATCAGACCTGAAGAGGCCAGGCTTCGAAAGTTTCGCGAGGGTCGACCTGTAAACCAGCACGGTAGTATCACCCTTGAGATGGACTTTTGTTTTAGAGACCTATGTTATAAATTGTGAAACTTTTGTGATTGATCGATGTGTTGTAGGATGCTAAGGCATCGTAGTTATGTGTTGTGTATGTATTGTTCTTTGTTACCCTCATGTGTTGGGGCTTACTAATGAAACTTGAATTCCTTGTTATGTATGGGTAAATGGAATTGGTTATCCTAGTACTAGTGTATATCAACGGTACAAATTTGTGATGGCCTTTGATTCTTGATTAGTTTAGAAATTGTTGGTGGAAATTGAGAAGTCTGCGGAATTTTTGTGACAAACGTAGAGTTAGGGTGAGGGCCAAAATTTAAAAAGCCTTATTGAGTTATGTTTGAGGAAGTGTGAGACCTTAGAGTTTTGTGAAGGTTGGTGGAAGTGATGTGGGAATGTCTAGGAAGTGTGAGATTCGCATCTCGGAGGAGTAATGAATGGTTGGTGTTTTTAGGTAACGAGTGTACCCTTGGTAAGAATTATCTTGGGTAACTTAGTTCGTGTGATCACCGTTGACCTACTCCGTCTTGTGTTGGGTATAAGAGTGCTTTGGCCATTTAGGCGTGTGAATAGAATTCCCTTGGAAATGGTATGTAGGTGTTTGAAGACCGGGAGCGGAAACTCTCGGGTGATTAGTCAAGTTGAGTGGTATGAAAGTGGGTGACAAATAGTCACTTTAGAATGGTTTAGATGTGGGTTGTAAAGTTGAGCATTTGGAAAAATCAGTACATTGTAGATAGAAGGCGGCGTGGTGCCGTGGGGTGTGCTTAGGGCGTTGAGCCTGTCGTATGTGTGTGGTTATTGGTGTGCGCGTCTCTGTATACGTTTTGAAGCCCGTGAATCGGGGTAGAGTGTTAGCTTCTTGATTTGGAATACTAATACGTCTTCGGGCATAGTTGGTCCTTCTTGGTTAATGTTTGTGTTGGTATGGAACCTTTGGAGTTTGGAAAGTTGTGTGTTACATTGTTTCTTTTAGCACCATGTTACTTCTACTTGTTGTGGTTGTGAAAATGTAATTTCCGCATTCTGGAAGTCACTGTAGGGGTGGTGGATGCGATTGGATGATGGTTGGGATTCACCGGTTGTTTGTTGGGAAGATAAATTGATTAGTGAGTGTTGGTTTTTCAAAACTTTCATGGCATTTCTATTTCAACTAAAACCCTTGGGGTGAGATTTTAAGGCATGCTTTGGGAAAATAATTACAAAATAAATTTATTTTTACTTGAAGTTTATAACACAAAATCCTTCATTCAAAAAAAAAAAAAAGAAAAAAAAATTCAAGTAAAATTTTGGAGAAAATGTATAAATAAGAAAAAGAATTTTCTTTTAAGATGACAAAAACAATCCTTATTTTAGCTAGTTTATATGATCATGTCGTTATCTTGTGTGGATAATAACTTGCGTGGTAATAATAATGTTATTAGCCGAACGATATGGTATAATTGTTGTATCCTGTTAATCAATATTGTGAAAATGCTATGTTATGTTGTTACGGCTATGGCATCACCATGTGGGTGATGGGTGTTGTTGGTTAACGATAGAGATCTGCCGGTTGTTACGGTGGAGCAGAAATTAAAAATGAACGGATTTTGGATTTTGCTTGAAAGGAAGAAAATGCATTTTTAACTTGTGATCGATGTGCGTTTGGAACCTTTTGGTAGATGTTTTGCATGTACAGAGATGACCTTTACCAATAATTGAGAAAAATATGAAAACCTTCTTTTGGAATTGAGCTGTTAATTATTGTACCTTTATGGTTGTGATGGTGTAACCACTTTAATTGTATTTCTAAATCTTGAGTTTTGTACATTCGGTTATGTGGGTTGTTGGGCGTTGTAAGAACTTGTTAGACCGGTGTCTTGTCTTGAGCCGAGTTTTGTTGTAACCTTCTCCTTAAATGAGGTAACCAAGGATCTAGTGGTGAAAATCTAATTCCCACCTAGTTCGAGTGCTAAGCGTGGAGAGTGTTTGGGCTAGTGGTGGTGGATACCCGTGGCGTGCGTATTGTTGCCGTGGTTGTTTGTTGTTCTAGTCTCATAGACCTAGTGAGTGGTGTGAATTGAGGAGATATCTGTGACCCTTTCCTTGTGTTCTTGACTAATTTGGTATCCTTGGCGTTCCTAGAGTCGGGGTAGTATTTCAAATTTGGTTGTGGTCGGAAGTTGGTGTTGTGTTTCCTTTGGTTGGTTGGGAGGTCTTCGTTGGCACCGTTTTAGGCCTTGTAGGGCTGACCTTGTAGGTCACCAATTTGTTGGGCCGAGGTGGGGGATGCACCGTTGTTGGGCCTGGAAATTGTCAGGGAGACAACCGAGAAAGTTGTTCTCATCCAAAAGAGGTTAGCTACAACCCAAAGCCGATAGAAAAGTTATGCCGAAAAGAGGAGACGACCTTTGTTCGTTGAAGTGGGCGATCATGTGTTCCTTAAGATCTCACCTAGGCGAGATTTGATGAGGTTCGGTAGAGTGGTAATTTGTCTTCGAGGTTCATTGGGCATTTTGGGATATTAGAGAGGATTGGGGAGGTGGCATACCTGTTCGAATCTTAGATACCCGAGAACAAATGCGAGGAGGCAAAACCATACCATTAGTGAAGGTGTTGTGGAGACACCACGGAGTGGAGGAGGCTAAGTGGGAAAGGGAGGTGGAAGTCTGCTCCGAGTATCAGGATTTATTTGAGCATGCTGAGTTGCTTTCTTTACTTGTAATGTTCCCTAGTGTTTGAGGGAAAAAGTGTTGAAATGTTGATCACATGTTGTTGTATGTATTGCCGATTTGAGCATGATGTTATGGAAAGATAATATATTGTTCTAGAAGTTTCATTTTGTTTCTAGTTTGAATGATTGTGATTGGTGAAATGCTGATGAAGAAAGAGGTAAATGCTGATTAATATAAATGTTGCGACTCAGTAACGTTGTTAAAAATGATTATGTTGTTAGAATACTCTTGCGTGGTGAGTTCATTTAATTTTAGAGAGTTTATTCAAATTTCGAGGACGAAATTTCCTAAGGTGGGGAGGTTGTGACGATCGGGTCCTTGTTTCCTCTCCCTTTTTTTTTCTTCTTCTTCACTCTGTTCTTTCGCTCTCGTTGAGTTTGAAGACGTCGAAAAATTTGTTCCAAATAAAGTTCTTATTCTTGTTTCCATTCGATGATTGAATTTCACTTGTTCCAGAGAGTGCGGGGTCAGGTCCGGAGTGACCGGGAGCGAAGCTTGATTTTTCTTGGTTGCTGGGCTAGGGCCGCACGTGCGGGGGCCTAGGGCCGCACGTGCGGGAGGCCAAGCCGCACGTGCAAGAAGAGGGGAGTTGGGTGAGTTGCACACTGCCTAAAAGGCAGGTGCGGGCTGAGGTGCGGCAGGACCACCACACGTGCGGGGGTGAGGGCCGCACAAGCGGGGAGGGCGCTCCGCACATGCGAGGATGGGTGCTGCACGTGCGGCAGTCTGGGTAGATCCGTGGCTCTGTTTTTTTTCTCCTCTTTCGGGCTGTTTGTATATGATTTTATTATATCTCTCTCTCACTCTAAACCCTATTTCTCTCCTCCCTCTCTCTAGAAAATATCATCAAACACCAAAACTCTTTGATCCTTGCAATCTTTGGGCCAAGATCTTTATCATCTTCCTCTAAATCCTGAAGATCAAGAACTAGAGCTTCTCTTGGTGTTGTGGAAGGTTGAAGAATCTTTCATCAAAGCTAGGGTTTCATCTTCTCTCTCTTTTCATCAAGCTTGAGGTAAGGACACTCTTGAGTTATATATGCAAGTTTTGCTATTTGATGATGGTTTAAAGAGTTTTCTTCTAGCTCCTTGTTGATTCCAATCTTCTGTTTCAAAAATGTAGAGAGTTTTAAATGTGGGTTGTATCTCAACTCTTTTATAAATCCTAGAGGGGTTTTCCTTTGAGATATATATATGTGTGTGTGTGTGTGTGTGTGTGCGTGTGTGTGTGTTTAGGTAAGTTTTTGGTTGATTTTATAACTCTCCTTGGAAATTTCGAAAATGGGTTTGGTGGCTCAAGGGATTGATGATTTTTTTTTGTAAAACAAACTCTATCTTGTATTCATTTAGAGATTTTCTTGAAATTTTGGACAACATGAGTTGAGATTGAAGTGTGTGATGAGATTTTATAAAAGAGATGAACAATGTGAGGGTTTTTGTAAAACCGAGGAAATTGGGGCTTTTTGAAAATATGGAAAATCCATGGAATAAACTTGTTTTCTTGTGGCAAAATGGGTGAGTGAGTGTAGAATTCACATCTTGGTAAGAGAAGTGGTAATCTCCTTGATATAAAAAAATGGAGGATTTATTTCCAAGTTGTTGTTAGATGCATGACCAATATTTAATTGTGAAATGGTAATTGTTGTGCATAATGGATTGTGAGAATTATGAATGGTGGAGGTTAGTATTTGAAAACCTCACATGTGGCTTCGAAAGGATTAAATTGATGAGAGATTGATGTTGTGTGTTGAAGACACATGGTTATCTTGGGAAAGAGCAATGAAAAGAGGTAATGGAAAATGTGATTGTTGGCATTGTTGTAGAGATTTTGAACATGGTGGAAATGTTATGAATTGTGGAAAATCATTGCATTGCATATTCATTCAATTATTATTTATGCATTGTAAATTTTGATGGAAGATATTTATTTCATGAAAGAAAATAACGTTGTGATATGAATTATGGAAATGTGTAAGGGGTAAATACAGTGGTAAGTCGGGTTAGGGGGTGTAGATGAATTTTGTTAACTTGGCCTGAGTGTCCATGGTGAAAGACCAGAAAACTGTGCGGATAGGTGTCAAGCCTTCCAGTTAATACTGGTAAAAATGATAGTTTGGTAGTACTCGTAGAGTCTACTTACTGACACCAGCCTAGGGATTACTAGTGTCGTATTTACCACCCCTCTGTTGATTAAAATTGGAAGTATTGCAATGTGTTGAGATTAGAATCTTTTATTGAAAAATGGAAATCTTTAAGAAGCATGAAATGATATTTCTTTAAAGGAGCATGGCTTAGCATTGACACTTGCATTTTTATTGAGAATTGCATAACTGTATATACTTTGTTAGAATTCTCTACTGGGCTTTATACTCACCCCTATGGGACTTTGGTGCAGGTAAAGACGTGGCGATCCTGCCAAGTTGAGGGCGCGGATAATTGAAAAAGAGTACATAGCTCTTATTTTGTTGTGATCTTCTGTGCGCCATGGGCTAATTTATTTGGGTCCGAGAGACCATTTTGTGTAACCGGGCTATTGCCTTGGAAGATGTAAGCCCATAAGGGCATTTATTTGTTTTGAGATTTAGATGTTTCATATGCTATAAATTCATGTGTTCTTTTAATTCGTTGGAATGTATATCACAAATGGAACTTTTGTATTTAATCCATTTATTATGTATGAGATGATGGAAGGATTATTGTTATAGATTAGTCAATGTTCATTAGTATGGTAGTTCATGTTGAAGTATTTCGGGGCATTACATCGGGACTTTCACCCTGGACACTCCGGCCAACTTAATTTTCAATGGAGTCCGTCCCTTATCTCCTTCCAAACAATGGAGTACATCCCCTATCTCCTCTCAAGCAATGATATATATACAATGTATTTAAAAACGTTGTCATATACAATGACTAACCAAATCACATATTTAAAGATTTAATCAAACCGTCATATTCAATGACATAATTCAATTGATTAGTTTCAATTCACCTAATCCACATGCAGTTTCTACAACAATCATTCCTATCCTCCACCGATAGCCCAAAATAGATATTTCTAAACAGATATATAATCCATCAACAGATAATTTATCAAATTTCCATAGGTGAGTGATTTAACAAATCCAACTACACCATTTAATTGTAAACCCTTCTAATTTCATATTTCCCTTGTCAATTTCATTATTTATACAAAATAATTTATTTAGTGCAAATTAGGGCAGGTTTCCTCCCTCCTCTTTTTTTTTTTAAAAATATTGACCCCAAGACCCAATTTTACCAATTATACTCAAGTAACATCATAGTCAAAACCTCACATACATATATGGAGCCAAATATAGAAAACCCCATTTTCGAAATTCAAATCCAAACCCTAACTTCACCCAAATCTTCCCAAATCCCACCATTTATACAAAATGACAAAACCTAGGTTGAAACCCATATCAAATAGTAGAATATCCCTACCTCAAATATAGAAGCTCAAAGAGGAAGAAGGAGAATCTCAAAAATGCCCAAAATCAAGCTTTACTCGGATGGAATGGAAGCCCACAAGATGCTACACCTTTTTCTCAAAGGAAATAGAGTAGAAACTCGTAGATTCTAAGGGATTTGTAGAGAGAAGTTGGATTTTAGAGAGAAAGGGAGCCGGATTAGGGTTTTTAGTAAAAAGGGAAATCAAAAAGTGAAGTAAAATGACCCAGTAGCGAACTAATATATGTGGTCTTCGATCGAACGAAGGATTTTTCGCTCGAGCGACCAGACACAACAAGTAACCTCGCTCGAGCACAAAAAGCCTCGCTCGAGTGTAGAATACAAAGTTTCAGAAGTTTACAGACGCACACGCTCGCTCGAGTGCAAGAAGCCTTGCTCGAGCGTATAATACATACCTTTTGGTATTTCACAGAAGCACACCCTCGCTTGAGCAAGAAACCTCACTCGAGCAAATGAACAAATAACACAAGGCTTGCTTGAGCACAAGAAGCCTCGCTAGAGCGAAGAACTTCATCTTTCCCAGAAATGCTGCGTCTAGAAGGAAACCTGAGAACTCCTAATTCTTGCTCGAGTGCAAGAAACCTCGCTCGAGCGAAGAGGCCAAAATTTGGGCAACAACAATCTAACCCAACTAACAACCAACATATTCCAAACTCGCCCAACAAGTTCTAAAACTCAAATACAAAGGGTCAAAGGAGAAAAACCTGACATGGACACAATATTCAATCACAGAACCCGAGCCTAGAACACAATGAAGGCTGGGGCAAAACCGGGATCACTATACATATTTTTACATTATTTAATATATAAATAATTAAACAAGCTGAGTTTTAGTATGTTTGGACTTATTTATTAAAATTTTAACAAGTTTGAGCTCAAACTCGAACGGAAATTATTTATTTATTTATTTTTTTTTTATGAACCGAGTTCGAACGAGCTCTTATCAAACCGAATTCGAATCTGTTCACGAACAGTTCTATTCGTTTGTTGCCCTAATATTATCTCATTCATTTAATTGAATACTATACTGCATGCGTAAGAAAGATTGTTAATTATTTTGTTTGAGTGTTTTACATAGAGATTATTAGGCAATCTATGACCATATTTTTGTAATGGAGCTCATTATTGTGGTGGGTCTCATTATATTTTTTTTAAGTATAAGATTTTTTGTTTACATTTTATAGTTGCGGCTAATATTCTTATATGACAAGTTATTTTCATCAAGATTTAAATATTTTGATTATATTTTTATTGAATAAAATACACTTATGGTTGCTAAAGTATGCATTATATGTCATTTTAATCCTTCAAATTTCAATTTTATCATTTTGTCCATGTAATTTTCTATTTGAGTCAAATTGGTTCAATTCCAAACGGCCATTTCAATCATAAACAAAAATACTTATAAATTTCAACAATGGCCCCCAAAGTAAAAATTTAGTGTCATTTTAGTTCTTAAAGTTTTAATTTTGTCAATTTTATGTCTCAATATTATAAGGTCATGTTTCATCTTTTTTTTTTCATTAATGTTTGCGAGATCAAATTGACAAAATTAAAAATTTTAAGAACCAAAATGACACAGACCACATACTTTAGGGACCATATGTTCATTTTAGTATCCTTCCGTTAACTAATGAGACAATCCATTTGAAATTGGACTAAATTGACCCAACCTAAAAATTTTAAGGACCAAAGTAACAATTTTTTTTCTTGGATAACCGAGTGCTCGAACCAGCTTACGCGTATCTCGACTAATAACTGTAAATGTATTATATTTTATTTTTATGCTTAGCAATTATTACATGTGTAATGCCAAAAATGTATATATATTTAGAGTGAGCTGTTGCTGTTGCACCCTTAAGAAGGTGTATATATGTATATATTCTCTATTTTCAATTTTTTGAAAGCCACCCAAATTGTTAGATTCGATAATGGTTAGCAAAGGAAGTCTTGGTAGATGGATCCCAGTGGTGAAGCAAAGAGGAAGGCAAGTAAATCATAACTCGTGGTCTAAAGGTCGAAGAGCAAGCTTGTTTACACTTTTCGTGGACAACTTTCTTGAATCCATGGCACTAAGGAACCTGTATGATTTGTTCACCAAGTTTGGCACGGTCAAGGACGTCTTCATACCACAAAAGAGGAGGAAAGCAACAAACTCACGATTTGGGTTCGTACGTTATGACTACTCTATTGCAGCTAATGTTGCAGAACAAAAAGCAAATGGCTTGTGGGTAGATGACAAATCTCTGTCAGTCAAAATCGCAGCGTATGATAAACACACGGAGGCAAGGCAGCGGTTGAAACCCCCAACAACCAGACAAACAGTGGGAAGGAACACATCTGTTATGGCAAATAGCAACAACTGGAACCATGGCATTGATGGAAGATCGTTCGCAGAAGTTATCTAAGGAGATCAACCCAGATCTCCTCTGAAGACAACTATCAGAGTAGAAGAGATAGGTAATGGTTGGCTTTATGAGAGCATGATTATGAGACTCAAATCAGATCATACTATTTTGCAAGCGAAAAATGAACTCATCAAAATAGGAGAGTAGAATGTGCTGGTAAGAGAAGGAGGAGGGCGAGATGTGTTTCTCTCATTCCTTTCCAAAGAAGACTTGATGAGTAAAAAGTCTATGTTTATGGCTGGTGAGAGTACATCAGTGTGGAGTCCTGGTATGCACCTTCAGCAAGAGAGACATGTTTGGATTAGCTGTTTTGGGGTACCCCCTAACCTATGGAACTCAAATACCTTCAAGAAGATAGGAAGACTATGAGGGGAGATGGTATTCTTAGATGGTGATATCGATACACCAAAATCATTTCGATGTGGCAGATTCAAAATAGTTACAAATGTTATGGATCCGATAAATATAGGCATCAACCTAGAGTGCAAAGGAAGAGTTTATCCCATAAGAGTATTTGAAGAGCAGAGTGCAGAAGATGGTAGCATCAGCTATAAAGAAACACCATCTAAGGAGCCAGTTGAAGCTGCCTGCTCCAAAGTTAATGGCGTAATCCAACTCATTCAAAACAACAACTCAGAGGAAGAAGATGGTGACAAAGCAGATGAAATGGCAAGAGCGTTTGATATGGCCAATGAGGTTATGACATCTAGGATGAAGACTAGGGACGAGCTGGCTGTAAATGGCAGCTAGAGCAATGCATCAGCAGTGGCAGAGACTATAGATTGCGGGGGAAATTCAAATAAAGAGGGCACATGTGTAGCTAAATCATTATTGCCAGTGGTAAGCCTACACCAAAGGTGTAATCATTTTGCTCAAAAAGGTGTAGAAGAGTAGCTAGTTGTGGACAACCTATAGCAAAGTGTAGACTGTAATCATGGTCGTCAAAAAAGATTTCTATAGTCCCTTCAATAGATGGACAGGCTCTCACCCCAGGCTTTATTCAGAGTCTTAGTGAGCCTCTAAAGGAAAGACCTGGCATTTGTATAGAGGTTGCTTTAGGTTATGATTAAACTGGGCTACAGCCCACTAAGTTAGCCCATTTGAAACTGCAGCCCATTGGGCCCTCTAATGTTGGATTAAATATCCTAGTAGTGAAGCCAATGTGTGGAGCATCAGGGGTGAGTTCACCGCCTAAGGCTAATGACATAATCAGCCCATCCATTTCAGGTTCTGTCAGCAATCGTATTAAGAAAGGTAAAAGGAAAGGTACCAGAAGTGATGGGATTAAGCACTCTCTGCTTGTGGGTATATTCTCTGGATTTGCTAGAAGAATAGGGCACAAAGGGCAGGATCAAGCAAAGGCATCACCAGAGGAACAAGATCTAGATCATTAGTTGTTCCTTCTTCATCCAACCATATTCCAGAATCAATTCAGACCTCTTTTGCAAAGGATATTCTTCAAGAGGCTCTTGCAACATTATAGGTAGGGAAAAGGTTGGGGTTTGATGACAAGGGGCAGGAATTTGAGGTCATCGAGAAATTCACACACATGGAGGAGC
Organism: Camellia granthamiana; assembly: GCA_036172215.1. NCBI lineage: Eukaryota > Viridiplantae > Streptophyta > Magnoliopsida > Ericales > Theaceae > Camellia > Camellia granthamiana. The sequence continues at coordinate 89,219,142 of CM069907.1, forward strand.
AGGAAAATGAGAGATTGGTTCGAGGGACTGGTATTGTGGAATAACCAACTTCGCATTGGGTGCAACCTGGGGTACAGCTGTTTCAAATGAAGACTCTAAGTTGGAATATCAGAGGTATAGAAAGGCCTTAAAAGAGGAGGAAAATCAGAAAGATTTTGTCTGATAGGTCAATAGATATGGCTCTGTTTCAAGAAACAAAACAATCAAGCATTACAAACTTGTTAGTAAAAAGTATTTGGCCTAGAGATAAGATGGAGTTCATGATTGTAGATGCTGCAGGTCTGGCTGGTGGATTAATTAGCATCTAGGATCTTGAAGTCTTCCAACTCTCAGATTGTTGTAGCAGTAGAAACTTTATTCTATTATCAAGTAAGATTCACAATTCTTTTGATTGTGTAATTGTCAACACCTATGCTCCAAATGATGTAATAAGGAGAAGGGAATTATGGGTGACCCTACTAAATCTGAAAACATCCTTCACAAAACCATGGTGCCTTGGTGGAGATGTCAATGAAATTAGAACTGTATGAGAAAGAATAGGAGTTTCATGCAGGGATAGAGGCATGCAAGAGTTTAATGATTTCATTGATAATTGTGAGGTGGTAGATGTTCAAATGCTAGGAAGAAAATTCACTTGGTGCAATGCTCTTGAGGGGAATAAGTGGAGTAAAATAGATAGGTTTCTTATTAGCCCTGAGTGGTTGGTGAGATATAAACTCAAACTTTGGGGTTTCTCCAGATCTGTATCTGACCACTGCCCACTTCTACTCATTGAGGATGGAAAAGACTGGGGGCCTAAACCATTCAAATTTCTGAATGCATGGCTCTTACACCCAAATCTGGTTTCTATGGTGGAGAGCAATTGAAGAGAATTACAGCTAAGTGGGTCTGCGGGATTCATTCTGAAGAGGAAATTGCAGTCTCTGAAGTTGGCCTTGAAAAAATGGAACCAAGGGATTTATGGTAATGTTGCTAACAAATTAAAAGACTCTGAATCTGCTCTCCATGACCTTGATCTGAAAGCTGAAACAAGGCCTTTGGATGAGGGTGAGTTGAGGCTGCAAAGAAAGAAAAGAAATTAAATGTGGACATTGAGTAGGAAGTTGGAATGGGAATGGGTTCAAAAATATAGGATGGACTGGAATCTAAAAGAAGATAGGAACACCAGATTTTTTCATGTCATCGCCAGTAGTAGACAAACCAAAAACACTATCAACTCCATCATAGTAGGGCATGTGATTTTTGAGGAGCCAAATTCTGTCAAGAATGAGGTGTGGCACCATTTTTCAAACCTTTTCAAAGATGATTGGAAGCAGAGACCAATCTTAACAGGGGACTTCAAGAGTGTTAGGCTTAGTACCTACTTTCATATGCTTGAAGCAGATTTTTCTGAAGAAGAAATCTAGGCAGCAGTAAGTGATTCTAATGGAAGCAAAACCCTAGGACCAGATCTATTCAATTTGATGTTTTTTCAGAAATTTTGGAAGGCGCTTAAAGATGAAGTCCTCAAATTTATGAAAGAGTTCCAAGATAGTGGCAGATTGACCCCAGGATTGAATAGTTCATTCATTACTCTCATCCCAAAGAAGCAGAAAGCTGTAACTCTCAATGAATACAGACCTATAAGTTTGATTGGCTCTATCTACAAAGTACTTTCTAAAGTCCTAACAAATAGGCTTAAGCAAGTCATGCCTTTGATAATTGGTGATTAACAATATGTTTTTTTGAGAGATAGAAACATTCTTGATGGAGTCTTGATTACAAATGAAGTTGTGGATGTCTAGGTCAAATCCAAGAAGCCATGGTTTCTTTTTAAATTAGACTTTGAGAAGGAATTTGATTCCATCAACTGGAATTTCCTTTTTTCAATGTTAACAAATTTTGGGTTTGGCGAAAAATGGATCTCATGGATTCAGGATTGTGTCTCTACTATTAGAATTTCAATACTTGTCAGTGGTTCTCCAACCAAGGAGTTTAGCCCCTAGAAAGGGCTCAGACAAGGTGACCCCTTATCATCATTCCTATTCAATTTGGTTGTTGAGGCATTAAATATACTCCTCCAGAGAGCTATGGAGCTGAGATTGCTCAAAGGAGTATCTGTTGGGACCAATAATATGCAGCTATCTCACCTACAATTTGCAGATGATTCCTTTCTATTCTATGAAGTTGAGCTATCAGAAGTGCTTAACTTGAAAAGAATCCTCAGGTGCTTTGAAGTGGCATCAGGTCTTAAAATCAACTACCATAAAAGTGTGGTTTGTGGGATTGGCATCTCTGATTCTGTCCTTGCTAAGTTTGCTTCACTCTTGAACTACAGGACTAAAAAACTTCCAATCAAGTATCTAGGATTGCCTTTGGGTGCTAATCCTAGGAGAAAGAAAAATTGGAAACCAGTTGCTGATAAGTTTAAACTGAGACTAGCTGGTTGGAAAATGAGTCTACTTTCCTTTACAGGTAGATTAACCTTGGTGAAAGCAGTGTTGTCAAGTTTACCTATGTACTACTCGTCTTTATTTAGGCTGCCTGAAGGAATTGCTAAGGAGATAGATAAAATTCATGCCTCATTCGTATGGGGAGGCACAGATCTGAAACGAAAAATCCATCTAGTGAAATGGTTAGAGGTAACTAAGAGTAAGAAGCAGGATGGGTTGGGCATAAGAAGAATTAGAGATGTGAAAATGTGCCTACTCCTACAGTGGTTGTGGAGATTTGCTTTTGAACCAGACTCATTATGGAAAAGGGTTATATACAGTAAATATTGTTTCCTTGGAGGGAAATGGTTTCCAAACCTTGGTCTAAGCTTCATATCCTCTAACATTTGGAATGACATAGTGGCAGCAATTGAGCAGAATCGGTCTCTTTTACCATACTATGTTAGTAACCTTCAGTTAAAGGTGGGAAATGGTTGTCGAATAAGGTTCTGGTATGATTCTTGGTGTGAAACTCTTTGCCTAAAAGATGAGTTCCCTCAGCTATTTAGTTTGTCTTTAAATAAGAAAGGTTTGCTTAAGGACTTTGTGGAAATATCTGACCTCTCTAAGAACTGGTTGTTCACCTTTAGGAGGCCTCTTTTTGATTGGGAAAAGAATGAACTTCTCAGACTCAATGGTATCTTATCTTCAGCCCCTTCCTTGCATTTAGAGACCTAGGACAGTGCAGTTTGGAGAGTAGCCAAGCTAGGCCAAACTCTTGTATCTGATCTTTACAACCATACCAATAGTGTCTTTGGAGGTACTAATAGATCTAGTCAACTAGTGTGGATCAAGTATCTTCCTCCCAAAGTGTAATTCTTTGGTTGGCTTGCATGGAAGCACAAGATCAAAACTTCTGTATTCTTACAGCGGATTGGAGTTTTGGATAGATCTGCCTCTACCTTGTGCATCTTTTGCAAATCTCAGCAGGTAACAATTGAGCATGTTCTAATCCTTTGTCCTCTGGTGTGGAGAGTCTGGACTGGGCTGCTGTAGTGGTGGAGGGTTACTTAGGTAGTTCCTGACTCTGCTCTTGGTCTGCTACAATGGTGGTCAGGGTACTACTGTTGGAAATCTAAATGGTGAATTTGGCATGCCATACCTCTGGTGACTCCTTGGTCGATCTGGAAACACAGAAATGATTGCTTCTTTCAAACTTCCCAACCAAAACTACAGGAGTTGCAAGAGCTGATCATCATCAGACTTGCTATCTGGCTAAAGGTAGCTTCCAAGGAGTTTCATTTTTCGATTATTGACTTCCTTTATAACATCTCAGGTGTGAGGAATTGTATTCAAGGCTAGTGGGGTTGATCATTGCTCTTGACCTGTTTATTTGCTTTGTTGTTTTGTGATGCCCTGCTATTGATGGGATGATCTTGTGCATTGTGTGAGGGATGGTTTTGTTGGCCTGGCCTTAAGGTTGTTTTCTCATCAACTTTGAGGTGTGCTAGCATTGTTTTCGTCCATCTCTTCGTCATTTCTTATGTTTGTATGGTTTCATCTTCAATAGAAGGCCGTTTTGCTGTTAAAAAAAAAAATGTATATATTCTACCACAACATACGTAAAATACCAATAGCATTCCATAGCATACACCACAACAAGCCATAATTTTTTTTTTCTCAAAATAATTTGTAACATTTACCGCTACAGATGGTTTTTAACATTTACCCCACATCATTTATACCATAACCGCAATGGTTCGTAATATTCATTTTAGTTTGTAATTTTCACCACTATGTGGCATAACACATTCCAAACATTTGTAACTTTCATTATAAAAATCTATATGAACATTTGAATTTACTAAGTGTTCGCGATTTGATAATGCTATTGAAGTTTAATATTGTAAAAATCATAAGCATTCAATGCTTTATATTTTAAAAAGTCACCCATCCTCTTTGTAGACATCAAAGAGATGGAGCTTATAAGATAATGGCAGGCCATCAATGCCATCAATTATTTGAACAAATACTACTTATATTAAACATAGAAATTAAAAAATAAAAATAAAAATTGAGTCAACAATTTGTTAAGCGAGGTACACTAGGTGTAGTTAAAAAGGATGTTCCACAAGCATTATAGCAAAAGGAAAAGGTTTTATTTTTAGGAACTGAAGAATATATGTTAACTCTGTCTATTACAATGTTTGTGCAAGCTTGGCTTTCACCGCATCTCAAATTAATTACTTTGCCACTAATAGAAGATCCACCCATATTCTTATATGTCACTTTGCTTATTTGCACTGTTGATGTCTTAAGTATGAATCATATTAACATCAAAATAGTATGTTAGTTCTTTAATTTGTCACATAGAATTATGTGGAAAGGCTTGAAATTCTTCTTAAAATTTGAAAATTTATTGTTTTTACCTCATTTCTGCAAACTTTATTTGCTTGATGATCACAATAGTATTGGTTAATGATGATGGGATTCTCAACTTCAAAAAGTGTCAGCTCTTCAAAAGTGATATTCCTTGCATACCCTAATCCCCCCTAAAAGGACATATGCTTATTTTAAAAAATAGAAATAAACATATCTTTAAATATGTGAATGACAAAGTTTTATATGACGATGTTTTGTACATATATGTATGCATGTCGATAAATATTTGCATATGTGCCATGTCTTGATCCTTGCTCCATTTGTAGTTTGATTTAATATACAATTTCGCACATATACCTCATCTACAGTTTCATAAACCCCACTCCTTGAGCCCAAGCTTCCCACACTAAAGAGAGAGAGAGAGAGAGTTTCATTAGTCTATTTATAAGGGAAAATAATATAAAAACAAAAAATAAATAAATAAATAAAATCAGTAAAATGTATATAATGCAATGTTGGCAATCTTTTATCGGACTTACACTCCCAAAATGAATGTTACCACTGCACTATGTGTACTTTTCTATGAATTTTCATGTGTTTGTAGCATTTCTTATTTATATTGACCCAAAGATTTGTGACAAAAAGGTAAAGAGCTTAAGTAATTAACATGGAAAGCATTTATCTTAAAAAAAATATCTTGAAGTTCATGTAGTATCTAGGCTCCCTCTCATATAATCATGAAAGAGATAAGTTCTAGTCTTTTTTTTTTTCTTTTTAAGGAACAAATATTAAGCTTATGACAACTAAGAAATTACCTTAGGCCATACCCTGGACCACATGTAATGCCAGTAATGCTTATATTGGAGGAGTTACCATTGATAGTAATGCAATCATCACCTATATTATTGTGAAAAAATTAGCCCATTGCAAGTTAACAACAATAACAACATGAAAACCGTGAAGAGATATTACTTACCAGTTGTGATGTATAAGTTGTGGATGTGAATATGGCTAGAGCCAGAGATGTCAATTCCATCGGTGTTAGGACTGTTTCCAGGTACAGTTATATTGACATGAGAAATACTTACATTTTTGTAATTATTTATACCAATATGATTTCTTGGGGAATTAATACGGTTCAAAGCACTAAGTTGGAGATCATTGCATCTAGTAAAGCGTATCAGCTGCACTATTCTCATTTGTTCAGAAAATTTCTCCACAAAGTTTTGGCTAATGTCTTAACTATAATTTTATACGTATACAATTTCATTTGGACTACGTCTTTTGCAAACACGAATTTCCATTGCCATGTTTCAACTATAGTAATATGCAAATTTATGGAGTTTTTGCTACATATATTTAGAAGTCGTTTATGAGGTGACACGTCAAATTTTTTAATTTCATATTAAGATGTCATGTAATAGTGATTTTAAAGAAGATTAGGAAGTAAATTTGAAAAACAAGAGAGTATATAATTAGTCAGTAAAAAAACAAGATAGGTTGCATGTAAGAAAAGAGAAAGAGAAGAGAGTCTGAGAGAGGGTGCGATGTTTTAGAAAATATAGAAATTTGGAATTTATAAATAACCAATTTTAAATAAGAATTTAAAAAATGACATTATTTTATCTTGGGTATTGAGCTGAGCATCGTGCTTTAGCTAGCTCCGCATTCATGATTTTTTTTTCTTTTTTTTCTTTTTTTTTTCGGTTGAAATTTTTCAATATCCATGAAAAGTCATCTTACTGTTAGGCAATTGATCGAGCGGACTGTGCGTATATCTTTTCTCCCTAAAATCTAAAGTTGAGACCATCTCTCTCTAAAACTCTCTCTCTCTCTTTCTCTCTCTCTCTCTCTATATATATATTTTTACCTAGTTTTAGTGATTTCCCCACCCTTTGATAAAAAGGTAGATCATCTCAAGACCTCTATTTTGATCAGAACAGAGTTGGATTTGGGCATCTTTGAAGTTTCACTCTTGCTTGGCTCGTCTTCTCTCTTTGAGGTAGGGGTTTTCTACACTTTTATATGGTCTTTAGCTTGGTTATTTGTTGTTGTGTAACAATGGTGGGATTTGGGAGTATTTTGAACAAACTTAGGGTTTGGGTGTGAAATAAATAGAGGAGTTTCAATATGAGTGTGAAATAAATGATTATGGGGTTCAAGTATGAGGTTCTATGGTGGCAAAATAGTTAATTTTGGCATTTGGGTTGATATTTGGAAAAAGGGGATTTTTTTCCCTAAATGGGTCAAATTGTTATTTTGTGTGAATAACTGAAATTGATAATGGTAATGCGAAATCGGATGATTGTTGATGTACATGGTGGAGTTGGACACATGTTGTCTCTCATCCATGGAAATTTGAATAATATATCTATTTAGAAGATTGTTTATCTGTTTAGAAATATCTGTATTGGGCTATCCGTGAAGGATAACTACGATTGTTGTAGAAATTGCATGAGGATTAGGTAAATTGAAACTATTATGGCGCTGATTGTCATTGAATATGACTAAGATTTATATACATTGTATATATATGATTGCTTGGGAGGAGAAATGGGATGTACTATATTGTTTGGGAGGAGATAGGGGATGGATTCTATGGAAATTAAGTTAGCTGAAGTGTCTAGGGTGAAAGTACTGAAATCTTGTGTATACATGGGTGCCGATCCCGCAGATAAATTTCTATAAAATGTTAGATTTGAAGTGTTTGTGTGATAATGTATTGAATTGGAAAACCACTGAGTTGTAGTCTCTGTTAGGTTGTTGGAAAATAATGAAATTGACCCATGAATTGGGAAAAATAAATGAACTTGAAATGAATTGAAGGAAAATAAATTGAAATATGAACTTTGGGACTTTACTATCATATGTAATGTGAATGTCTTGTCACAAGCCTTGTATATGCACAATTGTACTTGTATCTTGTTAAATCTCATATACTGTGTGAGATTATTTCTACTGGGCTTTGGCTCACCCTATTTGGGGAAAACCATTTTTAGGTGTTGGTGACATGCCTCTGCCAGGGTAATAGCTTGGACGAACTTTTGGGAGCAAGAGCTTCTTTATTTTGTTATACTCTTTTGTATAGCCAATGGCTAAAAATGTATTAAGCTAGGCTCACTTTTGTATAACCAAGCCATGACTTGGAAAGATGTAAGCTTATCAGGCATATGACTATTTGTTTGGTTTTTTAATTCTCTTAGCGTTGCAACACATGCTATAGATTCAGGATGAACATTTGTGAATGTATAATGGGTGTGTTAACTTTTCAAAATGAACTCTGATGAATAAAAGCATATTATTTGTATTATTCATCTGCTTTAAGGATTGGCTTTACTGTAGTATTTTGGAGGCGTTACAATACTCCTCTGGAAAAAGAAAAAGATAAAAAAAGTCATTTTTTGCGCATTTCATATTTGACAAAAATTTCCAATTGTTGGAAAAATATTTCTCCGAAAATAATTAATTTAACAGAATAATTAAATAGATAAAAAATAAATACATAACAAGAATGCACTTACAACTTTATGTAGAAACAAACTTAGAACCAATTTGTGATTGAGGCCAGCGTAGGGACACTGTATCTCATGTAGTTCAGCCCATAGTTTCGAGTATACTTTAGATATCTAAGTACCCTAACTATTGCTGTCCAGTGGCCTATTCCTGGATTGCTTGTATACCTACTTAATCTGCTAACTACATATGCTAAATCTGGACGTGTGCAGTTCATGAGGTACATTAAGCTTCCGATGATCCGGGAGTATTCTACTTGTGATACACCGTCACCCATATTCTTCATCAAATGAAGATTAGCATCTATAGGGGTCTTAGCGAGACGATCGTCATGCTTGTTAAATTTCTCAAGTATTTTATCAACATAATGTCCTTGAGACAAGGTATATCCTTCAGATGTCTTTATCATTTTTATTCCAAGTATAACATCTGCTATTCCCATATCTTTCATGTCAAACTTAGAGTTCAACATTTTCTTGGTAGCTTTGATCATTTCATTATTACTACCAAGGATGAGCATATCATCTACATATAGGCAAACAATGACATATCCCTTTTCTGTATTTCTCACATAAACACATTTATCACATTCATTAATTTTAAATCCATTTGACATCATTACATTGTCAAATTTTTCATGCCATTGTTTGGGTGCTTGTTTTAAACCGTAAAGAGACTTCACAGGTTTGCGCACTTTTTTCCCTTGCCCTGGAACTACGAACCCTTCTGGTTGTTCCATGTAAATTTTCTCATTCAAATCGCCATTCAAGAATGCAGTCTTAACATCCATTTGATGGATCTCAAGATTATACAAAGCTGCAATAGCTATTAACATTCGAATAGACGCTATTCTTGTTACAGGTGAGTAAGTATCAAAATAATCTACTCCTTCAGTTTGCATGTAACCTTTAACTACAAGTCTCGCCTTGTATTTATCAATTGAACCATCCGGCTTCATCCTTCTTTTAAAAATCCACTAGTAACCAAGAGGCTTACAGCCTGGTGGAAGATCCATCAATTCCCATGTATGATTTTGCAAAATTGATTCAATTTCACTATTGATAGCTTCTTTCCAGGAAGGAGCTTCAGGAGTGGACATTGTTTCTTTGAAAGTTCGAGGCTCCTCTTCCAGTAAGTACGTTAAGAAATCAGGACCGAAAGATTTTTCTTTCCTAGCCCGTTTACTACGTCTGGGTTCCTCCTCAACTTTCTCCTCTGTTTTTTTCTCAACTTGCCTTTGATCATTGTTAAAAGCAGCATCATATGTCCTTTTCGGCTCTTGTGTCAATTTACAAGGAAACACATTTTCGAAAAATGATGCATTCCAAGACTCGATAATTATATTGACATGAGTTTCTGTGTTCTCACTTTTATGAACTAAAAACCGATAGGCACTGCTGTTGTTTGCATACCCTATGAAAATACAATCAACAGTCTTGGGTCCAATTTTAACCCTTTTCGGTTCTGGTATTGCCACCTTAGCCAAACACCCCCACACTTTCAAGTATTTGTAGGAAGGCTTTCGACCTTTCCACAGTTCATAGGGTGTTTCATGAGACTTCTTATGAGAAATTTTATTGAGAATATAATTAGCGGAAAGAATAGCTTCCCCCCACAAGTTCTGAGGTAACCCTGAACTTATTAACATAGCATTCATCATTTCTTTCAAAGTGCGATTTTTCCGCTCAGCAACTCTATTTTGCTGAGGTGTATAAGGTGCAGTGGTTTGATGTATTATTCCTAATTGTGAACATAAGTCACCAAATGGTGCTTCATATTCACCACCTCTATCACTCCTTATAGTCTTTATTTTCTTGCCAAGTTGATTCTCAACCTCAGCCTTAAATTCTATGAATTTTTCTAAGGCTTCATCTTTGCTTCGCAGCAAGTATACATAGCAGTACCGAGTGCTATCATCAATAAAGGTTATGCAATATAGGTTATGCAATATTCCCCTCCCTCCCCCCCCCCCCCCCCCCGTGTTTGAACAAATTTCAAATCACATATATCACTATGGATTAGATCCAGGAGGTTCAGTATTTCTTTCAGTATTTCAGTATTCACATATATCACTTTTGTTATTGTTTTATTTCTGTAATCCAGTGCATATATTCTTCGTTTAAAAAAAAAAAAATTAGTTTACAGAATATTCATGTTGGGCGTGTATATATTCTTTGTTGTTATGAGATCATCTGGTGAATGATAACATTCTGATAGGTTGTTATTATTTTATTTCATTAGTGCACTAGGAGTTTTATCACATGCCATGTGTGTTGAATAAGTTTATTTAAGTACATGAGCAGTATCTTTGTTTTCTAGTTATTGGCTGTTATGTATCACTAGAATTCTGGTTTTTTCTATTTTGAGTTTAAACAAATTCGTAGTGTTTCTGGATTTGGTTTCATGGAGCATGATTAGTTTTGTCTTTAGGAATTTTGGTTCATATTGTCTTTAGCATATACTGTGTATTAAATAAAGATAAGTGGTATACAGGATTTTTTTTTTTTTATCTAAATACAGTACAATGTATCTTTTGTTTTACTGGTTGTCATATAACCGTAGAATTCTGTATATTTCTTTTCTGGTTTTTCTTACACAGTATGACTTTATAATTGATTGTTTTAATTAGTCATATTACTGTTGGTCATTTTATTTGATTAATTTGGTAAGATAATTAATTTGGTCAATTTTATTGATACTCTTAACAGTTTGTTTGGTTGATTTAGTTTATACTATTTAATTTGTTTTCTTTCCAATAAAGATATAATCTTGTTCTCATCATATTTATTTTGTTTTTTGTTTTCCTATCGAGAATTTTGTTGGTTTATTTATTCTATTGGAAAATAATTTCTGTCTTAAAATTGTTGGAAAAATATTTCTCCGAAAATAATTAATTTAACAGAATAATTAAACAGATAAAAAATAAATACATAACAAGAGTGCACTTACAACTTTATGTAGAAACAAACTTAGAACAAATTTGTGATTGAGGCCAGTGTAAGGACACTGTGTCTATAAGACAGAAATTCATCCTCTCCTAGGTGCTTGAGAATAACAGACGTCCTGCCTCCAAGATTCAGCAATCACCCCAAACAATTGTAGCACTGCGAACTTGTTTGTACAGCGAACCAGGCTCTGTATTTTCGAACTCACACAAGATGCAAAATGAAGAATGTATGAAGCAGAGATTGGAGAAGACTGGTTACGGGGAAAAACTGTATATCTTCCTTGGAATGGAGGATTGCTATATATAAAGGCGGTGTAGTGCCATTTCTAGAACAGACAAAACCGTTATGAAGAACAGTCACGACTGGTTGGAAATTAGAGAAGGATTATAACTGAAAATTTTGAATTCAAAATTTCAGTATTTGTATTTTTCCCGCAAAATTTATTTGAAACATTTCAAATAATTTTGGAGGAAAAAATAAAGGACGGGTTAGACCCACACTCGCGCCCGCCCCGACCCAGCCGGACGGCGGCAGCGGCATGCACGTGTGGTGATGGTTTTGGGTTTGTCCATAACTCCTCCTCCTACAAAACTTGGGTACCCCTTGGGGCCCAACCCAAGGTCTCCAACTTAGAGCTTATAAACACATTGAAACTCTTTCATGTTTCCTATGTGGGACAAGGTTTTAGATACCAACTCATGGGAACCATACCAAACATTTTCATGTTTATAAGGCTCACTTCATTATCAATTTCTCATTCACTCGTAAATGGTTTCGACCACCCGAGTATATATTCTTGTTCACCACATGGCAAGGAACGTATTGCCACTCAGACCCACCCAAACCGAGGTGTGGGACCTACATTAATGAAAGCTCAAAATTACTGGAAATTAATGGTGATAAACAATTTTTCTCTAACAATCCCCCACATGAATGAAATTGAAAACGAATATGCAACAACATGCAGACACTGAGAGTACAAAACTGAAAATATCCTGCAAAGGATAGGTAGCTTTTGGCTTTGAACCTTCCCTTGTAAAAGACGATCGGGTTTACTAGCTGATTAGTGAACATGATGTCTTGAACTATTCTGCCATTAGTGTAAACTGAGACAATAGTCTATCACACAGTTTTATTTCCTTACACAATCTGGTTCTATCGGTTGTGCCCATTTTGGCCCTGGACAATTCCTGGTTTTCCTGAGTGCTCTAGAGATTTAGCCTTTTTCCAATTCCCATAGAACCGGCCCAGTTCACACTCATATAGGTGATTCTCATTAAGAGTATTCTGCTATACCCCACTTGGATTTCCAAGATATGAATATCATTAAAAGCAAAGCTTAACCTGATTAGCACTGCATACATCACTATGTCATCATAAGAAAGGGTAGGAAATTTTTTCCTTAGTGATACTAACGAGTCACACATAATTCAGTTGTCCCTTTGAACCTAGATTTTGGGATCTCCAGTCAACTAGGTTGGGTTCCCATTAAGGCGACTCTTTAGTTAAAAGGCTTTAATCCCATTCCCCTCGATGATCTTAAAACTTGCTCTCTGGTCAAACCTTTGGTTAACGGATCCGCGATATTATCTTTTGACCTTATGTACTCAATGGAGACAATTCCATTTGAGAGCAGTTGCCTAACAGTATTATGTCTACGTCAAATATGACGAGACTTACCATTATACATATTATTTTGTGCTCTTGCCATTGCTGCTTGACAATCGCAATGAATGCAAATGGCTGGCACAGGTTTTGGCCACATTGGGATATCCTCTAGAAAGTGACGAAGCCACTCTCCTTCTTCACCTGCTTTATCTAAAGCAATAAATTCGGACTCCATTGTGGACCTTGCAATGCATGTCTGTTTGGTTGACTTCCATGAGACTGCTGCACCTCCCAGGGTAAAGACATAACCACTAGTAGACTTGGAGTCTTTAGTGTCTGAGATCCAATTAGCATCACTATAACCCTCTAATACTGCTGGATATCTCATGTAGTTCAGCCCATAGTTTCGAGTATACTTTAGATATCTAAGTACCCTAACTATTGCTGTCCAGTGGCCTATTCCTGGATTGCTTGTATACCTACTTAATCTGCTAACTGCATATGCTAAATCTGGACGTGTGCAGTTCATGAGGTACATTAAGCTTCCGATGATCCGGGAGTATTTTACTTGTGATACACCATCACCCATATTCTTCATCAAATGAAGATTAGCATCTATAGGGGTCTTAGCGACACGATCGTCATGCTTGTTAAATTTCTCAAGTATTTTATCAACATAATGTCCTTGAGACAAGGTATATCCTTCAGATGTCTTTATAATTTTTATTCCAAGTATAACATCTGCTATTCCCATATCTTTCATGTCAAACTTAGAGTTCAACATTTTCTTGGTAGCTTTGATCATTTCATTATTACTACCAAGGATGAGCATATCATCTATATATAGGCAAACAATGACATATCCCTTTTCTGTATTTCTCACATAAACACATTTATCACATTCATTAATTTTAAATCCATTTGACATCATTACATTGTCAAATTTTTCATGCCATTGTTTGGGTGCTTGTTTTAAACCGTAAAGAGACTTCACAGGTTTGCGCACTTTTTTCCCTTGCCTTGGAACTACGAACCCTTCTGGTTGTTCCATGTAAATTTTCTCATTCAAATCGCCATTCAAGAATGCAGTCTTAACATCCATTTGATGGATCTCAAGATTATACAAAGCTGCAATAGCTATTAACATTCGAATAGACGCTATTCTTGTTACAGGTGAGTAAGTATCAAAATAATCTACTCCTTCAGTTTGCCTGTAACCTTTAATTACAAGTCTCGCCTTGTATTTGTCAATTGAACCATCCGGCTTCATCTTCCTTTTAAAAATCCACTTGTAACCAAGAGGCTTACAGCCTGGTGGAAGATCTACCAATTCCCATGTATGATTTTGCCGAATTGATTCAATTTCACTATTGATAGCTTCTTTCCAGGAAAGAGCTTCAGGAGTGGACATTGCTTCTTTGAAAGTTCGAGGCTCCTTTTCCAGTAAGTACGTTAAGAAATCAGGACCAAAAGATTTTTCTGTCCTAGCCCGTTTACTATGTCTGGGTTCCTCCTCAACTTTCTTCTCTGTTTTTTTTCTCAACTTGCCTTTGATCATTGTCAAAAGCAGCATCATATGTCCTTTTAGGCTCTTGTGTCAATTTACAAGGAAACACATTTTCAAAAAATGATGCATTCCTAGACTCGATAATTGTATTGACATGAATTTCTGTGTTCTCACTTTTATGAAGTAAAACCCGATAGGCACTGCTGTTGTTTGCATACCCTATGAAAATACAATCAACAGTCTTGGGTCCAATTTTAACCCTTTTCGGTTCTGGTATTGCCACCTTAGCCAAACACTCCCACACTTTCAAGTATTTGTAGGAAGGATTTCGACCTTTCCACAGTTCATAGGGTGTTTCATGAGACTTCTTATGAGGAATTTTATTGAGAATATAATTAGCGGAAAGAATAGCTTCCCCCCACAAGTTCTGAGGTAACCATGAACTTATTAACATAGCATTCATCATTTCTTTCAAAGTGCGATTTTTCTGCTCAACAACTCCATTTTGCTGAGGTGTATAAGGTGCAGTGGTTTGATGTATTATTCCTAATTGTGAACATAAGTCACCAAATGGTGCTTCATATTCACCACCTTTGTCACTCCTTATAGTCTTTATTTTCTTGCCAAGTTGATTCTCAATCTCAGCCTTAAATTCTATGAATTTTTCTAAGGCTTCATCTTTGCTTCGCAGCAAGTATACATAGCAGTACCGAGTGCTATCATCAATAAAGGTTATGAAATATTCCCCCCCCTCCCCCCCCCCCCCCCGCGTGTTTGAACAAATTTCAAATCACATATATCACTATGGATTAGATCCAGAGGTTCAGTATTTCTTTCAATTGACTTAAAAGATGCCTTAGTCAATTTTGATTCAACACATACTTCACACTTATGATTTGCATCAATATGAAATTTAGGTAGATATTCTAAGTTAATTAATCTACGCAAAGCACCATAATTAGCATGTCCTAATCTACCATGCCACGTATATAAAGACTCAACAAAGTAAGTAGAAGATGTGATATTCTTATTAGAAATAGGAACCACTGTCATTACATTTAGTTTAAAGAGCCCATCACTCAAGTACCCTTTCCCCACATACATCCCATTTTTAGTGAGTACAAATTTGTCAAATTCAAACACAAGGCGAAACTCGTTCTTGCTCAGCAATGATCCAGATACCAGGTTCTTCCGAATTTCTGGTACATGCAGCACTTCTTTCAAAGTAAGCTCTTTGCCTGATGTCATCTTGAGTACTACTTGTCCTTTGCCTTCAACCTTGGAGGTAGAAGAATTGCCCATATAAAGTTGTTCCTCATTATCTACCATTTGATATGTGGAGAACATCTTTTTCTCAGAGCAAATGTGACGTGTAGCACCTGTGTCACGCCCCAAACCTGCCCCTAAAAGTTTGGGCATGACCTATTCAGAAACGGACATGTAACCTGGTAACATAACATACGGGGCCTTATCGGAAGCACGAAATATAAAAAAAAATGATGATACAAATAAACTCCATTGAGCTACTTCTACATGCCAGGATCTCATACATTACATGCATCATAGTGGATAGGTAAAGCCCCAAATTATAACTCGGAGCATTGGATATATACATACACATATACAGCCCCAGCCCTGTAATTGGGCATACACAAAACATGAAGATTACATACATCAACCTTAGATGGACACTCAAAAACAAGCCAACATTTTAACAGCTAAACAAAATAAATGGCCTTGTATAGTGCCTGGATACACGAAGGTTGACAAAAGAAAGCGGGCGTCATGGCTAGGACTAACCACCTGATTGGTGACCTACAGAAACAGACATAATAGAAAGTGAGCTGGGCTCAGTGAATAATAATACATAAATAAAACGATGCTTAACTTGAAACATAATACATATCAATGCATATAAAAATGCAGAGTTCACATAGTTAGTCTGATTCTGTGCTAAGTACATGACGACCTTAGGCCCAATCCTGCAACATAAACATAATGGCTATAAGCCCATGAAATGTGGTGGCATGAAGCCCTTGAAACATGTGGCACGAGGCCCTTGAAACATGTGGCACGAGGCCTTTGAAACATGTTGGCATTAAAGCCCTTGAAACATATGGCACGAGGCCCTTGAAACATGTGGCACGAGGCCCTTGAAACATGTTGGCATTAAAGCCCTTGAAACATATGGCACAAGGCCCTTGAAACATGTTGGCATTAAAGCCCTTGAAACATATGGCACAAGGCCCTAGAAACTTGTGGGCATTAAAGCCCTTGAAACATATGGCACAAGGCCCTTGAAACTTGTTAGCATTAAAGCGCTTGAAAAGTTGGCATGAAGCCCTTGAAAGATTGCCATTACAGCACTTTGTTACATACCAGAAATCATTAAAGACCGATCAATTCATATCATGTCATAACATAGCATAAACAAAACGGATAAACAGAACCTAAGTTTTATATATTCTTAATTATGCTTGAATCATAAATAGAAATTAGAAGTCACACTCGTAACATACTTGAACTTGTAACATACTTGAACTTGCACATGCGTGTACTTGTAACATACTTGAACTTGTAACCTACTTGAACGCATAACATACATGAACTTGTAACCTACTTGAACTTATAACATATATGAACTTGTAATACACTTGAACTTATAGCATACATGAACTTGTAATATACTTAAACTTGTACCATACCTGAAAACATGCTTGAAAACATACTTGAACCACGGTATTATTACCCCTGGGTGAGGGTCGTGTGCCACAAATGTCATGAATACTTTACATATATGGACAACTATTCATTAATTCAAAACGTAACATATCAAACATAGAGCATTTCTTGTTATATCATGTCATTACAGTTCACTTAACAACGACAGAACAGTGTCATTGCTATTTAATTCTATCTTCAGGTCGAGTCATCCATAAGTCAATCCGACGTTTATCATAATGCTTAGCAGGTATTAACATATAAAACATTCCATGCTCTTATCTAATTATTCATTCTAGGTAGATATCCATGCCATAAAATACGTGTTGAGCTAAATAAAAATATAGCAGTTCATGATAGGGCATTCAGAATATCATGTTCCCGTCAACTTACTGCGTAACATTGATGGTCGTAATTCTTGTGCGGTGTTCATAGACAATGTACAGGTTATAGTACATTAACAATAACCATAAAACATTAACAATAACCATAACCGTAACCGGAATACCGAGTAGGTTTAGAGTCATACCGATGTACGCCAACATCTCTTAACGTTCACACAACTTCACACCGCTTCCAATCAACATAATATTAATGTAACGTAACTACTTATAAAGAGAAGAACGTTAATAATAAAAACCATTAACTGTAAAGACATGGGCAATTACAGTACTACCACTCACAGTGGTAGGTCTCTGATAGCGGTGAAACGATGTCCTTGTCTTGCCCTACAAACATAATGCACATTGCAGATTATGAGAATAAAATCAATCTCCTTTTTTATTCCTCACTCCACAGTTATGATGGTTCTAGACTCATTATTCCTCCATAGGTTATAATCCATGCCTCATAAAATAGGAGGAATCGATAGGAGAAACGTTCAGGCGAAGAAACGGTACAAATTCAGTAAACAGAAAGTGAACAGTAGACACTCATTTGGGCATAAGTATTTTTGTACTTAGAATTTTGGAGTGGGACTACCACCATTGGAAACTAGACTTCCGGGGTTTCATTTTAGGCTCAAGAATCACTCAAAACGGAGTCCAAATACAAAAGATATGCCTATTCAAAGTTACTCAGCATAAGCTGAAACAGGGGTGGCCGCTCGTGCGCCCACTTTGGCCGCTCGTGCGGCCCAGTTCCGCTCGAGCGGAAGAACCCGGCCGCTCGAGCACCCAAAAACAGAATGAAAACTCATTTTTTTCCCTCTTCTCCGCACGCGCGGCCATGGCCTCCGCACGTGCGGCCTGGGCCCTGTTTGGCAGTCCGAATTTCATACAAAACCCCATGTTTGATGATCATCAACAAGGTCCAAAATAGATTCTTTAACTACTAAAACATAGCTCAAAAATCATGTAAATAGGGGTACAAACATACAACCATTTGCACATGGATTTGATCTTCTTCACTCTCTCACCATCACAACCCATTTCTCTCACAAATACATACACAATTCATCTCTCACATAATTGGATACAAGCATGTAACATCATAAAGAGTATGTAATTTCCCTCTTATGGTTCAAATTAACACAACTACAACATGATGATCATACTTCTTCAATTCCATAAGTGTCAAACACACACACACACACAACACAACTCTTACCTTACTTGAACACCCAAGAAATTCATACCCCAATACAAGAAGAGGAGTTAAGTAAAGTGAAATTTACATACCTTGTGCCTAGATCTCTCAAATTCCCAACCTTCTTTGATGATCTACCTCCCTTTCCCTTCCTCACTTGCTCTCCTAAACAAACCCTTATTTCTCTCCAAGAGGTATTTCATGTTTTTTTTTATCAAGGCTCAAGAGGACTTAGGTGTATATATTTACAAATAAAAACATACAGGACAAAATTCAATCGTTTAATCATTCCGAAATTGAAATTTCGTAAACATACTTAATATTACCTAAAAATTATGCTGATCACAGATATATAATCAATTTCAGATAATTAAGTCGTTAAGGCTTCCAATTTTTGATTCAACCATTCTGGATATAACAGATACTTTTCTTGTTAAACAGATAGACATCCTTAAACATGGATTTCACTTACTTAACCTTAATTTCTCATGGAATTTTACAGTAAACATTTAAAAGCACAAAACGAGGACTGAAAATATATCAGAAAACATGTGTGAGGGTCGGGTTATTACACTCTCCCCCCCTTAAATAAGTTTGGTCCTCCAAACTTGTTGTACTATGCAGATTTGTTATAGAAGCTCATGTAATTCTTCAGTCCAAACAATTCACAGGTTAACCAGAGATTCCTCACTATTAATGTAAAAAAAAAAACCTCAGTCTTACATGCTTATTCCATTCTGCTATAGATGTTCAACTCATTTCTCCGTGCGAACCATATACAGGGGAATTCAATATTTATCACAATTAGTCAAAAGTCCTTGTCATAATAAACATCTTATCGTTTTAATCAATTGGTTGCTGTGTAAAAATAAAACCTCCGTTCCATATCTTTATTTCATACGATCCTATGTCGAATGAGACGAAACTACATGAATTCACTGCGGAATATTCCCAGCATAAATCCCCAATAGGTAGAGCTTATAATCACAAGATTTCCCTATCATTAAGTTCTACAGTGTCAATTCCCAAATACAATACATACAATCGGAAGTATAGAAATATAGCAGATTTCATTTCTCTAGGTACAGAGTTCATACATTTCACAGTATACGTTAATTTCAATCACAGTATGTTCTTTCCTATGTTCGCACCCAGATTGACCCGACATTAATAGTTTATATACAAATCTCATTACTTAGTAATTCTCAATAGGAGTCACTTAGAGATAAGCTGGTAACCCAAACTGTATATTACTCCGATAGACATACCAAGTCGCGTAGGCATGTAGTCACTAGCTTTACAATTGTTCTTAGTATTCTCTATATCCGAAAACATATCAAAGTCATATCATTACCTTGCTTCAAAACTATATCTAGTACTTTGACAAGGTCAGAAAAATGGGAAAAAGGATCCCAGTCAATATCGTTAATTCTTCATAGTTTCACTTTTAAACATATTAGCATCACTTTTAAACATATTAGCACAAAGAGAACCATACTCCAAATCAAATAATTACGGTGTTACCAAGGCAAATAACATACAGCTTTGTAAATGCATACAGACATAGTTATGTCATCATAAGTCCAAATCTGAACAAGGGAACCACTTAAAACCAAATCAGAAATCGAATTCAAAATCATGCTTAACTACTTAATTGTACCATAAGGTGTAACATTCTCTCTTAATAAGCATTTCTTCTTGCTATAGCACAAATTAATTTGGCCATCTAATATCAGAGTTAAAATTCTTATCCAGATAAGTTCAATAGGACAGTAAATCGATTCGAAATCACGTTGTGCATATTATACAACTCCGAATAAGCAAATCAAAAGAGGTAAATGTCCAGTACATATCGTTAACCTACCAGCCATACTTCCCTCACTTTCCCATCAGAAGTTGTCAATAATTTCTCGGCTTACAAAATCATCTTAGTTATAACTTGTTTCGAAATCATAGTTCATAGTGCGTGACCAACTCGGTGCAAGCTTAATAGTCACTTTCCTTATCCATTTTAGCCACCAGCAAGAACAAACTTACATTCAATTAACCTCTCACATAATTCTAAGGAGAATCACTGTGTACATAACTTTCTCTTACAGCCGGTCACACTCGACATACTTCAATGATCATACAAACACAACGTATAAGAATACCTAACACAACAACTTTTCAAAATCATAAGTCTAAATATTATTAATATGTAGTGGTTAAGCAATTCGTCTCAACAGATGATAGGTAACTATCAATCCAAAATAACAACTGATAACGTAAACATATAAATTGCCTTACCAATCGTTGTCCCTTTTCATTCTATTTAACCTGACGGAGGTAGGATCCTTCGGGTCCTCTATCCTTATTCTCGCCATGTTCTGCACAACAATCACAATATACACATGGAATGTCCAATCGACGTAGATCATAATCGTTAGCATTAACAGATTACATTTAACATTGCCATCATTTTCTTTCATATGCATTAAGAATGTCATCATGATGCCTAAGTCTTTTCTAGACATCCTAAAGCTCAATGGATTCGTGTGTGAGATGGCAACTCGTGCTTTGATACCACTTGTCACGCCCCAAACCTGCCCCTAAAAGTTTGGGCATGACCTATTCAGAAACGGACATGTAACCTGGTAACATAACATACGGGGCCTTATCGGAAGCACGAAATATAAAAAAAAAAATGATGATACAAATAAACTCCATTGAGCCATTGAGCTACTTCTACATGCCAGGATCTCATACATTACATGCATCATAGTGGATAGGTAAAGTCCCAAATTATAACCCGGAGCATTGGATATATACATACACATATACAGCCCCAGCCCTGTAATTGGGCATACACAAAACATGAAGATTACATACATCAACCTTAGATGGACACTCAAAAACAAGCCAACATCTTAACAGCTAAATAAAATAAATGGTCTTGTATAGTGCCTGGATACATGAAGGTTGACAAAAGAAAGCGGGCGTCATGGCTAGGACTGACCACCTGATTGGTGACCTACAGAAACAGACATAATAGAAAGTGAGCCGGGCTCAGTGAATAATAATACATAAATAAAACGATGCTTAACTTGAAACATAATACATATCAATGCATATAAAAATGCAGAGTTCACATAGTTAGTCTGATTCTGTGCTAAGTACATGACGACCTTAGGCCCAATCCTGCAACATAAACATAATGGCTATAAGCCCATGAAACGTGGTGGCATGAAGCCCTTGAAACATGTGGCACGAGGCCCTTGAAACATATGGCACAAGGCCCTTGAAACATGTTGGCATTAAAGCCCTTGAAACATATGGCACCAGGCCCTTGAAACATGTTGGCATTAAAGCCCTTGAAACATATGGCACAAGGCCCCTGAAACTTGTTGGCATTAAAGCCCTTGAAACATATGGCACAAGGCCCTTGAAACTTGCTGGCATTAAAGCCCTTGAAAAGTTGGCATGAAGCCCTTGAAAGATTGCCATTACAGCACTTTGTTACATACCAAAAATCATTAAAGACCGATCAATTCATATCATGTCATAACATAGCATAAACAAAACGGATAAACAGAACCCAAGTTATATATATTCTTAATTATGCTTGAATCATAAACATAAATTAGAAGTCATACTCGTAACATACTTGAACTTGTAACATACATGAACTTGTCACATGCGTATACTTGTAACATACTTGATCTTGTAACATACTTGAACTTGTAACCTACTTGAACTTATAACATACATGAACTTGTAACCTACTTGAACTTATAACATATATGAACTTGTAATATACTTGAACTTATAGCATACATGAACTTGTAATATACTTAAACTTGTACCATACTTGAAAACATACTTGAAAACATACTTGAACCACGGTATTATTACCCCCGGGTGAGGGTCGTGTGCCACAAATGTCATGAATACTTACATATGTGGACAACTATTCATTAATTCAAAACGTAACGTATCAAACATAGAGCATTTCTTGTTATATCATGTCATTACAGTTCACTTAACAACGACAGAACAGTGTCATTGCTATTTAATTCTATCTTCAGGTTGAGTCATCCATAAGTCAATCCGACGTTTATCATAATGCTTAACAGGTATTAACATATAAAACATTCCATGCTCTTATCTAATTATTCATTCTAGGTAGATATCCATGCCATAAAATACGTGTTGAGCTAAATAAAAATATAGCAGTTCATGATAGGGCATTCAGAATATCATGTTCCCGTCAACTTACTGCGTAACATTGATGGTCGTAATTCTTGTGCGGTGTTCATAGACAATGTACAGGTTATAGTACATTAACAATAACCATAAAACATTAACAATAACCATAACCGTAACCGGAATACTGAGTAGGTTTAGAGTCATACCGATGTACGCCAACATCTCTTAACATTCACACAACTTCACACCGCTTCCAATCAACATAATATTAACGTAACGTAACTACTTATAAAGAGAAGAACGTTAATAATAAAAACCATTAACTGTAAAGACATGGGCAATTCACAGTACTACTACTCACAGTGGTAGGTAGCGGTGAAACAATGTCCTTGTCTTGCCCTACAAACATAACGCACATTGCAGATTATGAGAATAAAATCAATCTCTTTTTTTATTCCTCACTCCACAATTATGATGGTTCTAGACTCATTATTCCTCCATAGGTTATAATCCATGCCTCATAAAATAGGTGGAATCGATAGGAGAAACGTTCAGGCGAAGAAATGGTACAAATTTAGTAAACAGAAAGTGAACAGTCGCCACTCATTTGGGCATAACTATTTTTGTACTTAGAATTTTGGAGTGACACTACCACCATTGGAAACTAGACTTCCGGAGCTTCATTTTAGGCTCAAGAATCACTCAAAACGGAGTCCGAATACAAAAGATATGCCTATTCAAAGTTACTCAGCATAAGCTGAAACAGGGGTGGCCGCTCGTGCGCCCACTTTGGCCGCTCGTGCGGCCTAGTTCCGCTCGAGCGGAAGAACCCGGCCGCTCGAGCGCCCCAAAAATAGAATGAAAACTCATTTTTTTCCCTCTTCTCCGCACGTGCGGCCATGGCCTCCGCACGTGCGGCCTGGGCCCTGTTTGGCAGTCCGAATTTCATACAAAACCCCATGTTTGATGATCATCAAGAAGGTCCAAAATAGATTCTTTAACTAGTAAAACATAGCTCAAAAATCATGTAAATAGGGGTCCAAACATACAACCATTTGCACATGGATTTGATCTTCTTCACTCTCTCACCATCACAACCCATTTCTCTCACAAATACATACACAATTCATCTCTCACATAATTGGATGCAAGCATGTAACATCATAAAGAGTATGTAATTTCCCTCTTATGGTTCAAATTAACACAACTACAACATGATGATCATACTTCTTCAATTCCATAAGTGTCAAACACACACACACACACAACACAACTCTTACCTTACTTGAACACCCAAGAAATTCATACCCCAATACAAGAAGAGGAGTTAAGTAAAGTGAAATTTACATACCTTGTGCCTAGATCTCTCAAATTCCCAACCTTCTTTGATGATCTACCTCCCTTTCCCTTCCTCACTTGCTCTCCTAAACAAACCCTTATTTCTCTCCAAGAGGTATTTCATGTTTTTTTTTTATCAAGGCTCAAGAGGACTTAGCTGTATATATTTACAAATAAAAACATATAGGACAAAATTCAATCGTTTAATCATTCCGAAATTGAAATTTCGTAAACATACTTAATATTACCTAAAAATTATGCTGATCACAGATATATAATCAATTTCAGATAATTAAGTCGTTAAGGCTTCCAATTTTTGATTCAACCATTCTAGATATAATAGATACTTTTCTTGTTAAACAGATAGACATCCTTAAACATGGATTTCACTTACTTAACCTTAATTTCTCATGGAATTTTACAGTAAACATTTAAAAGCACAAAACGAGGACTGAAAATATATCAGAAAACATGTGTGAGGGTCGGGTTATTACAACCTGTGTCTACCCACCATGTTTTGGGGTTGTTTGCCAAATTCACTTCAGACACCATTCCGGACATATGTAATCCCAAAATCATTGCACAAAGATTTTCCTCCTCTGTTATGTTGGCTTGAGCAGGTTTCTTTTTCATGGTTCATTGAGTCCGACGCTTGTAACAATCTTTGGCACGATGTCCTTGCTTGTCACACACATAGCATTTGCCTGTGAAGTTTTGAATCTCACTAGTCTTTGAACCAGAGCTACGTTTTGAACTCTCACCAGGATACTTCCTCTTCTTACTGTTGTGCTTAGGCTTCTGTTCCACCACATTAGCCTTAGCCTCCATGGGATGACACCCATTTTTCTTTTCAGACCCACGGTTGTCTTCTTCAACCCTCAGCTGAACAATCAAGTCCTCCAGTGACATCTCTTTGCGCTTGTGCTTTAAATAATTCTTGAAATCCTTCCAAGACAGCGGTAATTTTTCAATTATAGCTGCTACCTGAAAAGACTCGCTCAGAGACATACCTTCTGCATGAATTTCATGCAGGATAAGTTATAGATCTTGGACTTGACTGATCACCGTCTTGGAATCCACCATCTTATAATCCAGGAAGCGGCCAACAACAAATTTCTTTGTTCTTGCATCTTCCATCTTGTATTTGCGATCCAAGGAATCCCACAACGTTTTTGCTGTCTTGATTGGACTATACACATTGTAAAGCGTGTTGTCCAATCCATTGAGGATATAGTTCCTGCAGAGAAAGTCTGCATGTTTCCATGCATCTACTGTAGTGATAACTTGCGCATCACTCTCATCTTCTTTTAGAGTTGGCGCATCTTCTCGTAAAAACCTTGCAAAATTCAGGGTAGTTAAATAAAATAACATTTTTTGTTGCCACCTTTTGAAATCGGTACCACTGAATTTTTCAGGTTTTTCCCCATGGTTCACTGGAACATGTCCATGACCCGGGCCATGAGTCAGAGTAGGAATAACAACCGGAATAGAAACCACCGGTGGAGACACAATGGGATTAGGAGTAATAACAGTACTTTCAGTTGGCATTTTTTTGATTAAAAAATAAATTAAAATAAATAGAAATTATTTTCCAATAGAATAAATAAACTAACAAAATTCTCGAACAAAATACTCTATAGGGAAAACAAAAAACAAAATAAATATGAGGAGAACAAGATTATATCTTTATTGGAAACAAAACAAATTAAATAGTATAAACTAAATCAACCAAACAAACTGTTAAGAGTATCAATAAAATTGACCAAATTAATTATCTTACCAAATTAATCAAATAAAATGACCATCAGTAATATGACTAATTAAAACAATCAATTATAAAGTCATACTGTGTAAGAAAAACCAGAAAAGAAATATACAGAATTCTACAGTTATATGACAACCAGTAAAAGAAAAGATACATTGTACTGTATTTAGATAATAAAAAATAAAAAAAAATTCCTCTATACAACTGATCTTTATTTAATACACAGTATATGCTAAAGACAATATGAACCAAAATTCCTAAAGACAAAACTAATCATGCTCCATGAAACCAAAACCAGAAACACTACGAATTTGTTTAAACTCAAAATAGAAAAAACCAGAATTCTAGTGATACATAACAGCCAATAACCAGAAAACAAAGATACTGCTCATGTACTTAAATAAACTTATTCAACACACATGGCATGTGATAAAACTCCTAGTGCACTAATGAAATAAAATAATAATAACCTATCAGATTGTTATCATTCACCAGATGATCTCATAACAACAAAGAATATATACACGCACAACATGGATATTCTGTAAACTATTTTTTTGTTTTTTTAAATGAAGAATATATGCACTGGATTACAGAAATAAAACAATAACCAAATAAAGAAAATTTCTATCTTAAAATTGTTGGAAAAATATTTCTCTGAAAATAATTAATTTAACAGAATAATTAAACAGATAAAAAATAAATACATAACAAGAGTGCACTTACAACTTTATGTAGAAACAAACTTAGAACAAATTTGTGATTGAGGCCAGTGTATGGACACTGTGTCTTTAAGACAGAAATTCGTCCTCTCCTAGGTGCTTGAGAATAATGAACGTCCTGCCTCCAAGATTCAACAATCACCCCAAACAATTGCAGCACTACGAACTTGTTTGTACAGCGAACCAGGCTGTGTATTTTCGAACTCACAGAAGATGCAAAATGAAGAATGTATGAAGCAGAGATTGGAGAAGACTGGTTACGGGGAAAAACTGTATATCTTCCTTGGAATGGAGGATTGCTATACATAGAGGCGGTGTAGTGCCATTTCCGAAACAGACAAAACCGTTATGAAGAACAGTCGCGACTGGTCGGAAATTAGAGAAGGATTATAACTAAAAATTTTGAATTCAAAATTTCGGTATTTGTATTTTTCCCGCAGAATTTATTTGAAACATTTCAAATAATTTTGGAGCAAAAAACAAAGGACGGGTTAGACCCACACCCGCGCCCGCCCCAACCCGGCCGGACGGCGGCTGTGGCGCGCGCGTGTGGTGATGGTTTTGGGTTTGTCCATAACTCCTCCTCCTACAAAACTTGGGTACTCCTTGGGGCCTAACCCAAGGTCTCCAACTTAGAGCTTATAAACACATTGAAAAAAAATATATATATATATTTTAAGACAAAGAAGGTGAAGAACGGGTTTCACCTTGTGTTTGAATCTGACAAATTTGTACTCACTAAAAATGGAATGTATGTGGGGAAAGGGTACTTCTGCGATGGGCTCTTTAAACAATGTAATGACAGTGGTTCCTATTTCTAATAAGAATATCACATCTTCTGCTTACTTTGTTGAGTCTTTATATACGTGGCATGGTAGATTAGGACATGCTAATTATGGTGCTTTGCATCGATTAATTAACTTAGAATATCTACCTAAATTTCATATTGATGCAAATCGTAAGTGTGAAGTATGTGTTGAATCAAAATTGACTAAGGCATCTTTTAAGTCAATTGAAAGAAATACTGAACCTCTGGATCTAATCCATAGTGATATATGTGATTTGAAATTTGTTCAAACACGGGGGGGGGGGGGGCGAATATTTCATAACCTTTATTGATGATAGCACTCGGTACTGCTATGTATACTTGCTGCGAAGCAAAGATGAAGCCTTAGAAAAATTCATAGAATTTAAGGCTGAGGTTGAGAATCAACTTGGCAAGAAAATAAAGACTGTAAGGAGTGACAGAGGTGGTGAATATGAAGCACCATTTTGTGACTTATGTTCACAATTAGGAATAATACATTAAACCACTGCACCTTACACACCTTAGCAAAATGGAGTTGCTGAGCGGAAAAATCGCACTTTGAAAGAAATGATGAATGCTATGTTAATAAGTTCAAGGTTACCTCAGAACTCGTGGGGGGAAGCTATTCTTTCCCCTAATTATATTCTCAATAAAATTCCTCATAAGAAGTCTCATGAAACACCCTATGAAAAAAAGAAAAGAAAAGAAAAATCGGGTCACAATAAATTCGATTATGCACCAAATCATCAACATCATAAAGGAGTCTATACCACCAAATTGAACCTTGTCCATTGATTTGTCCACCTCCATTGATGATGAGGCCAGTCACAAATGAGAAAGAAAGCCAGTTTTGTATGTTGTTGTACTCCTGCCATTGAGAAAGAGAGCTAGGTGCAACAATATGCCCTTCAACCTGCCCTTTCAAAAAATAATAGTAAAACGAAAGAAAAAATGACTACTTTTACAGCATAGTAGAAAATGGAAAAAAAAAAAATGCAACAAAATAAAAGATAGAAAATAAAAAAAAATGCAACAAAAAAAATAAAAAATCCTTTGTGCTTAGTCAACATATAAATGAACAAAAATCTGAAGTGTTTTAGATAAAACTCTCACTAATACCTGAATATTAACAATACTAGAGTTGCATAAACCTTGGAAGGTCGTAGCCATCAACAAGAAAGTCATATCTGCTGGTACGATAAGTTTGGGCATCCCTCCAGTTGCTTTATATAGATCTCTGCTTGCTTTCACAAATGCCTTTTGATGCATATATATAGAACAATAAGGTCAAAAATCTATTCTCTTTTTTTCTTTTAATTTGTGCAATTCATTAGGTTACCAAGCCATGTTGGCCTAAGAAAGATAAAAAATCGGTACTACTAGACAATGTTAATAATGTGTGGTAGTTTGAATAGTAATAATAATAGTAAGTAATAATGGGTTTGAGTTTCTACTGCTCAACCGGTAATTTTTTTATTAGAATGTTTTGAAAAGAAATTTGTTTATTTATAAATATAATACGTAGTTTGATTATGATAAATATATAATTAGAACCTAATATTTTAGCAACACTGTAACGCCCCGAAAATAATTACAATAATCCAACCCAACACAATTGACGCAAGACAACATGATCAAAATTATAATACTTCATTAGTTTGACTTGATATACAAAAGTGACACATGCGATATATATTCATAAATAGTTCATCCAGAATCTACAGCATGTGTTACAAGTAGTAAAGTGGAATGAAAGTTAAATAGATAATTATATGCCTTAAAGGCTTACATCTTTCCAGTCTTTGCTTGGTTACAACAAAAGAGAGTCTAACTCTATACAATTCAAGCCCTTGGCTATACAAATAAGCATAAAAGTGAAGCCCATGCTCCAAACTCCTTCCCAGCTACTGCCTTGGCGGAGGCATATCATCAACACTTTAAAATGGGTTTCCCAAATAGGGTGAGCCGAAACTCAGTAGGAATAATCTAACCCAGTATATAGATCTTAACAAAGATACAAGTACAATGTGCATTTTCAATGCTAGTGAGAAAACATTTACATTCTATATCATCATAAAGTACCAAAATTTATAACTCAATCCTTTTTCCTTCTCATCAATTCAGGTTAGATCATTTCATCTCAATTCATGAGCCAATTTCATTATCTTTCAAACAACCCATCTGAGACTACAACTCAGTGGTTCAAAAATTAACACAATCATCACACAAGCACTTCAAATTGCCATTTTACAATAAATTTGTCCGCGGGATCGGCATCTATGTATACACGCAGTTTCGGGACTTTCACCCAAGACAAACTTAGTTCAATGGAGTCCATCCCCTATCTCCTCTCAAACAATGGAGTACATCCCCTTTCTCCTCCCAAACAATCATACATATACAATGTATGCAAAACTTAGTCATATTCAATGACGACCACCAAGATATTAGTTTCAATTTATCTAATCCTCATGCAATTTCTACAACAATCATAGCTATCCTCTACTGATAGCCCAATACAGATATTTCTAAACAGGTATTAAATCCCAAGATAGATAGTGCATTCAAATTTCCAAAAGTGTGGGTTAATGCATATCCAACCCCACCATTTATATCAACATTCATCCAATTTCATATTTATGATACCAAATTTATTTATACAAAATAAATACTTGAACTATTTTAGGTTAACTTCCCTCTTTCCCACATACCAACCCAAATGCCAAAATCAACTATTATGACACAATATAACCTCATTTTCAAGCCCTATTGTAACGCCCTCAAAATAATACATAAAACCCATCATTCTTGACATGCAACAATGTAAGAGAAATAAGCATCTTTCTATTTATCAGAGTAATTCTTACAAAAGTATTATATGTTGACAACAAAAGTAAACGCCCTATGAGCTTACAACTTTCCAAGCCAACACTTGGTTACAAGAAATGAGTACTAACCCATATACATATTAAGCCATTGGCTCGAATTTACATGTAATACATCAAAAGAAAGCAAAACAACAAAAAGTATGTCTGCCTCTAGCCTCCCAAGCTATGTCCTTGGAGGTGGCATGCTACATACACCTGAAAATGATGTCCGATATAGGGTGAGCCAACGGCCAGTAGAGATATGCTAAACATAGTATGAGCAATAACTAAAACATCAACATTTGATAAATGTTTAACTCGCATAAATCGATTCATAATCCATTTCAATTACATGACCAATGTGTCCATGTTATATTCCATTTCTTATCCAACTTCTCAATTCACAATCCTGGCTCAAAACCTGGCCATATGCTTTAAATGAGATTATATCTCATATCAACGACAGTTCTATTTCAATTGAGTTAACGACTCAAAATAAACATTTCATACTTCATAATAGATACACATTTTAGTTCTGTAACAATCTCAGACAAAACACTACCATATCTCACAAATGATAC
Organism: Camellia granthamiana; assembly: GCA_036172215.1. Classification (NCBI taxonomy): domain Eukaryota; kingdom Viridiplantae; phylum Streptophyta; class Magnoliopsida; order Ericales; family Theaceae; genus Camellia; species Camellia granthamiana. The sequence continues at coordinate 89,250,088 of CM069907.1, forward strand.
ACATTGTAGTGCTGTATCAATGTCAAACCAAAAACACTTCCACACTTTACAAATAATACACATGTTAGTGTTGTATCAATGTCAAACAACATCCGGTTTAGATGTCCATCCCCTATCTTCCCCTAAACCGTGGAGTACATCCCCTATCTCCTCCCACACAACACAATGTATATAAACACGGATCATATACACAATCAATCAATACATAAGGTTAATGTATTATTTCATCCATCATATTCGATGACACGTTCAATTGATTAGTTTTAGTTTGCCTAATCATCATGCATTGTCTACAACAATCAAGACTACCCTCCACCGGTAGCCCAAAGTAATTATTTCTAAACAGATAATAAATGCCTCAACAGATAGTTTATCAACATTTTTAAAAGTGAGCGATTATTAAATCCAACTTCACTAGTCCATCTCATATTGAGGCAATTTCATTATATTCAACTCAATTTCATATTTCCTCAACAAATGTCATTAAATACACTAATGACCCAAATATACCCAAACATGGCATTTTCCCCCTTTTTCCTCAATATTGATCCCAAAGGTCCAAATATTACCAACAACAATAATATACTCATTTTGAAAACCCAAATACATATTATGGTTCAAAAAAAAACAAAACTCTCTTTTCGAAATTAAACATTTGAAACCCTAACTTCCAAAACCCAAAACCATTTATACAAAAGTCCAATATTTATGTCAAAACTCATAAAGATGAGTAGTAATCTCTTCCTCAAGAGATGAATCCCAACGAAGAAGATAAACAAAATGAAGATGCTCAAAATCCTAAAATTCTTGGATCAAAATGTAGCCCTTGATGATCAACACACCTTTTGTAAAGGCCAAAGAGTGAGAGACTACTCTAGCTAGATCAATACTTAGAGAGAAGTGGAGGTTTTAGAGAGAGAAGCTCTCCAATGGCTGTTTTCGAAAAGTAAGAGAGAGAAAGGATGTGTAAAAAGTGATTTAAAATATCACAGCTGCCAACTAATATACGCATGACCCGCTCGAGTGGAGAATAGAACGCTCGAGCGTCAAGCACAAAAACTGGGTCCGCTCGAGCGCAAGAAGTCCCGCTCGAGCTCCAAGACACAAGAATAAAGTACATCCGCTCGAGCGCGAAAAACCAGTCTGCTCGAGCGTAGATTTTCCCATTCCAGAACTTTTACGGACAAAGCACTACCCGCTCGAGCGCCAAAAGGTCTGCTCGAGCGCAACCCGCTCGAGCGTAAGAAAAACCCGCTCGAGCATGAAAAAACACACCTGTAGAAGTTTTGCAGGAGCACGAAATACTGGGAGTGTGTAAACCCCGCTCAAGCGCAAGAAGACCCGCTCGAGCGGACAACCAAAAAGCAAACTCCGCTCGAGCGCAGGAATGACCCGCTCGAGCGTAACACCAAAACTCTGGGCATGAACACTTCAGATCAAAACTCAACCTACCTGTTCGAAACACGCGCAACACATCCTAAAATTCAAACATAGGGAATTAAAGGATGACAACAAGATATACAACTACCAACTCCATGGAACCAAAGTCCGGAATACAACAAATACAGAAAGGGAAAACCGGGATCGCTATACCCATGACTATTTTTAGCACATTCACTAGAAACCCCTCTTTTGATTTTTACATCCCAAACCCTAGGTTTGTCCAAAACACTCCCAAAACTCAGCATTGTTACACAACAACCAATAACCAAGTTAAAACCCATAAGGTGTAGAAAATTCCTACCTTAAGCTTAGAAGACAAGTAAAGCAAGGTGGAAACTTCAATGACATGGAAACCAAGTTCCAATCAGATCAAAACGAAGCTCTAGGAATGCTCTAACTTTTTCTCAAAGGCACTAGGGTGAAGAACCCAATGGATCTAGGTAAAAATGTAGAGAGAAGGTGTGTTTTAGAGAGAGACTCAAGATCTAGGTTTTTGGAAAGTTTTAGAGAGAAGGAGAAATGAAAAAGTGAAGTGAAAAGTCATCTTCATGAATTGATATACACGCAGTCCGCTTGAGCGCAAGAAGTGACGCTTGAGTGCTAGACACATTGTTCTGCTCAAGCGTAAGAAGTGACGCTCGAGCACAAAATACACACTTTTAGAAGTTTTGCAGACGAAGGACATCGCTGGAGCTTAAGATTGGCCGCTCGAGCATAGAATACATTCTTCCAGTATTTTGGAGGTCTGCAAAAATACTGAGAATTTGCAAAGCTCGCTCGAGTGCAAGAAGTGCCGCTCGAGCGGAGGAACAAAAATCTAGGCAACAAAGATTCGAAAATCAAGCAACCAACCTGTTCCAAACAAGACCAACATAATTCCATAACCAAATTTAAGGAAGAATAAGAGGGAAAATACATGAACAACCATATGAGGCTATGAAACCCGATTCCAAAATACAAAATGGGTCGGTTTTAAACCAGAAACGCTATAACCCCTCCATTTCTTTCACTAACATGCCATGTTATTTTGTGAGGATCCTAAAACAAGAATTTTTATCAGCAAAAAAAATCTTTATTGATGGAGAAACCATACATAACATATGAGAATACATCAATAAGGATGAGAAAGAAAAGAGCAAAAAAAGGAAACTAAGCAAAGTGTTGTTGAAAAACCAACACTAGCTCATAGGACCATAAACACTTGTTGCTACTACCCAAAAACTAGCTTAACAGTTGTTTAGAACCCACTGAATGCTCCAGACATGCTTACTTGTTGCCATCCTATATCTTCTTAGACCTAACCCTTCTATTTGGATCTCTTTTTGTCCTTTAGCTCTAGCTCAATAATCTTGTTCAGAACATCTTCTTCTGTCCCATTGAAATTGATGCCAAGAGATTTTCCCAATTGTATAGTGGTTTTAGCTTCATTAAGGAGATTATTGTTCAGACTAGTAACACCCTCAGACAGATCTGAGCGTGCTTCGCAGTTGCTGCTGGTTTGAAGATGACAGACTTAGTAGTGTGCTTGCTGACTGCTACAACTTTATGCCTATGAAGTCTAGCAAAGCTGGTGAACCCCTCTAGCTAAACTTTCTTCTTTCTTTTTTTTTTCTTCTCATTCCGCAGGAGTTTTAGGACAGAAGCAGGTTGCCTACCTAAGCCTGAATGATTTAGGCTTAGAAATCCCTTCCCATTTAAATTCTTACTAAGTGCTTGGGCCAAATCCACTTCAAGATTGATATCAAGCCCAATTCTATCTCTAGATCCACTGAAGCTTCTGAGAAAACCAGGAGTAAAGACTTGCTCAACATTAAATTTTGGTCTGTGCACTGACTCCTCTAACATGGTCTCTTTTATAACTGCATTTACCTCCTCTTCCAAATGGCAATCACTAGGCCCTGTCCTCTATTCTACCTCCTTGGTACATACTTCCTCTTCTCTGCTGAAACCTCCATTCCACTTTGACTCCTCAACAACTATGTTTACCTCCATCACACTTTTTACCTCCTTCTCCTTGTAACACTCCTCTGGAATTGATCCTTTTACAACACTACCACAGATTTTGTTGGAGCTGCACTCTTCCAAGCGATGGTGCTTTTTGCTACTAAATTCTGCTAAATGATCTTCACACAGAAGAATGGGATGTAGTTTACCCTTGCACTCCAAAAAAAAAAAGTTTTGTTAATAATCTCCATACAAGATGTAGCCACTCTGATTCTGGTACGGGAGAAGGACTTTGGTTGACAAATATCTGCATCCAAGCGAAGAACAGTACCCCACATGCTTCTAATGTTGTTGAGTGTGCCCCTATTCCAGAGATTTAAGGGTATGCCAAAACACCTCAACCACACACATCTCTCTTGGTCAAGATAAAATCCTGGCTTCCATTCCACCACAAACTGACTCCATTCCTCAAACCATTCTTTGATATTGCAAATATTTGATTTCAGTTCCTCTTGAGATTTGAAGGTTAATACTGTATCTCGTCCTCCCCTTTTTGTAACGATTACCTAATCCAAACCTTTCTCCTTCAAGACATTTTCAATGTTAATAGTAGAGTATTCAGTATTAAGCTTGACTATTACACTATCACAGAGCCATCTATGACCAACTTCATTGGCTTTTATGGTCAAACTTGCTTTCCCAGCAACAGTGGGTGTGTCCCCTTTTAATACTTCAGCGAACGATCTTAGGCCTGCATAAGGAACTTCACCCTTATTTCTATTAGTTTTAGGAGGTCTTCTGATGGTATGGGGTTCTCTCATGCTCTATTCATCTCTGTTGCTCCTGTCATTGGTAGCCTTTTTAACTTCTATCACCCTTTCATCTACCAACATACCATTTACTTTTTGAATGGCAATGTCTACTACTACAGGGCAATCAAATCTCAGAAATCCAAATCTTGAGTTTGTCATTATCCTTCTTTTGAACAGTATAAAGACATCTTTTACTATGCCAAATTGTGTGAAAAGTTTGAACATAGTTTTAGCATCCATAGCTGTAGGTAAATTATCCTCAAATACAGTGAACAGTCCATGCTTAGCTTCCTTGCCTTGAGCTCCACCTCCTACATGTCGCCTCATTACCGGAATCCAACCTCCATTTCCTCCTTGCGCCATTACATTTTCATTGTGGTATTTTATCAAACAGATGGAGTGCGAAAACTTTTAACTAGGAAAATCAGGACTAGCTCCCATTCTTGGCTTCCTCCAAATCACAAAAGCCAATTGAAATCAAAAAGGTCAGAGAGGATGGTAAAGGCCTTACTCGAATGTTAATGGATGGTAGAGTTGAAAGTCTGATTAGTCATCGCTAACGATGGTAGACATTTGTTTCCAAACAGTTGGTTTTCTTATCGACTTTTCTTAGATGATGATTGTTTTCTAGGTGGGAGCGCCACTGGAGATAGCGAAACAAATCGGCGAGCGGTTGCTATTTGAGAGGAAACGATCGACAGTGATCGGTAGGGCTAGTGGCAACAACAATAATCGGCAACACTAGCTATAGCAGTCGCGATTGGCAAGGTTTTATGGAGGGGTGATGATGATGATGATTTTTTAAACTGCCTGTTGGTAAGGAATTTGCTTACCTTTTTCTTCCCCATATCCTTTACCTATTATCATTTACTTCTTCTAGTCTGAGTTTGCCTCTCTCTCTCTCTCTCTCTCTCTCTCTCTCTCTCTCCCTCATATGAATCCACTCCTAACCTCTCTTTCTCTCACTTCTCACTGATCTTCTTTCCTAAAACAAGAATTGATAAAAATTTCTAGTCATTCGCTCATGATACTAGGTATGTTTAACAACCAATTAGTCTTAAAGCATTAAAAACTAAAAGAAAAAAATATTGTTGTTTCTTACCTCAACATTCTTGTTCATGTGCACCACAAAAGCATGCTACGTGTGTTTACTCACTGTATTATTTTTAATTAGGTTTTGGTATTTGGACATAGGAGCATCTTACTCTGATATACACATTTAACATTGTCTTGCTCTAAATGTTTTAGCTATTAGCAAATGGCATTATTTATTTTAGCATAATTGGTTTGAAGATATACTAGTGAATCATCTGTTTCACCATCTCCGACTGCACCATAATCAACCACATTTAAAGTGTCTAATGTTCCAACATGTAACACTTGGGTGTTTTAATCTATTGGAAGGTGTGTTTAATATCTTTATTTTTGTTTTGGGATTCTTTAGAGTTGTTGTGTATTCATTTTGAAGGAGTATAATCCGATTTAAACTCGTCGGGTTTGTTCGTTCGCGTTTGTTCTTGTCAAAAGTTTCTTGGAAACTTGGAAATTTTGCCTTGGGGTCGACACTAGCCTTTCTAAGGGTCGACCCTTGCATGTTCTAATGTTTCTAGAAGTGTTGCTAGAAAAATAGGGTAGACACCAGCCTTCCTAAGGGTCGATCCTTACCTATTGGTGAATTTTCTGGAGGTGTTGCTGGAAAATAGGGTAGACACCAGTCTGGAGAGGGTTGACCCTTTTATGTTGCAGAATTTCTGTGTTAGTTGCTAGAAAATAGGGTCGACCCCCCTCCTGTCTAATGGCCGACCCCCTTGCTTGTTGCCAGATTGTCTTTCTACCTGAAGGGTCGACCCTCTTGCCCGAAGGGTCGACCTCTGCGAGTTTTTTTTAAAAATTTTAGGCTTCGAATGGGCCCTATTTTTGGGGGGGTTTTGGGCTTATCTTTTTCATTGACCTTAGGGCTATCATCTAATACTATAAATAGACCCAAACCCCACCTCTCTCATAATTTTTCTCCACTTTTTCCTCTCAAAACCGAGAGTCTCTCTCTCTCTTTCTCTCAAAAATAGACTTTTTCCGCTTCAATCCTTAGATCTACACTTTTAGAGGTGGCTTCTCACCTTAATCCTTTGAGATAACTTGAAGATCTTGTCAAGGGCTTTCTATTGGTCCAAGACGTTTGTGGCTTCATTAGCCTTGAGTATTACTGGTTTTCTTCCTCATGACTTGAGGTAGGGACACTTTTACCTTAGTATTTCTTTGTTTTGAAGGGATTTCATGGTATGATTGTGATTTATGAGTTAATTGGAGAGCATTGTTGGATTAATTCCATGTTTTACATAAATAAACATTTTACTTGACTCTTGCTTGAGATTTCCTTACTCCCTCTTTTCAAAACATGTATATAAATGTTATTACAAGCCATATCTATAATAGAGGAGAAAAACCCCCAAATTTGGTAAAAACCCTAGATTCTCTATTTGAGTTAAAAACACCACATTGAATGGGGAATTTCCTTGATTCATGAAATATTGTGAAAAATAAATAGATGAAGGATGTGGATGTTGATATAGTAAAAGAATTGTGGCTTGGATGTTATTTGTTTTCCTTAAATCTTATGTCGTATTCAACTCTTGGGTAATATTGGATGGTTGTTGATGGAATAAAATATGAATGAATTGTTGATCATGCATGAGTCCGGGTAAGAGTTGGTTTTCCAAGTGTGGTTTGGTGTTGTGTTGGTACCCGCGCGGGGAGTTTAAAAAGGTGCCCAAATGCCCTATCTAGGCTTATCGCTGGACGAATGTAGGAAAAATATTTTTGGGTGTCCACACAGTCCTGCCGTATGATAGCTGGCAAAAGTGGAAAAATATATGGTTTTCTTTGGGGTGCCCACTCCATGTTGTATAATAGCCGGAAAATGTGGGGGTGGTTTTAAAAACAAAAGGTAAAGGTTGTTTTTAATTGGACTCTTACAAGTGGACTCATGGTTTGCGTTCTATGGTTGTGAATGTTTGATTATTGTGCTTGATGACATGAATAGCCACTGTTATTATTTGGTTGTCATGGATCTGTATGTTTGTTAAGGATTACATGTAAAGATAAATTTTCATATAATGTTTGGTCACAAAGATACTATAATCTTATTCAAAGGATTAAATACTTGCTTAAATGTGTTCGTATTAGGCATATAGCTCAACCCTATCTTATCTTTTTCAGGAAATGATGAACGTCCACCTTCTTGAAGGGTTGGTCAAGCAATAGCTCCTTTTTGGAAAAGTTGATTCATGTGTATTTTGTTATTTTGAATTGGAATTTTTGTAACAAGACTATTAATTTATTTTGTTGCAATTATACGCCCTAGAGGTTTATATTTTGTGAGGCCACCTAGATCATTGAACTGGAATACGAATTATGAACATTATGGGAATGTATATGGTGAATTGTAACCTCTTATCTCTTAGTTCAATGAGAAGGTGGACTTTTTGGGTATATTGTTGTATCTGTTTTGGCATATTCTTGTGGGAAAATTTGAGGGCGTTACACAACATATAGCGATCCCGATTTTCCCCGTCATTTACTTTGTTCCGGACTTAGGTTCCGTAGTTGTTGGTTGTAGTCTATATCTTGTTTCCATCCTTTGATTCTTCGTATTTTAGTTTTGGGATGTATTGGGCAGGTTTGTAACAGGTTGGTTGTGAGTTGAAACAAATGGTTGCTGGGAATTTGTCTTCTTCGCTTGAGCGAGGCTTTTTGCGCTCGAGCGAGGCCTGGGTATTTGCTTCTTCGCTCGAGCGAGTTTTCTTGCGCTCAAGCGAGAATTACGAGTCTTCAGGTTTCTTTTCAGACGCAACTTCTGCTCGAGTGAGCTTTCTTACGCTCGAGTCAGCTTGGTCTGGTGTGTCTCTTCGCACAAGCGAGAACTCTTGCACTCGAGCGTGCGTCTGCGTTTCTTTTGGACCTAAAGGTTATGTTTTTTTCGATCAAGCGAGCTTTCCTTCGCTCGAGCAAGTGAGCTCTATGTTTTGTGTTTCTTCGCTCGAGCGAGCACTCTTGCACTCGAGCGTGCTTCTGGGTTGCAGACCTGAAGCTTCGCATTGTGCACTTGAGCGAGGCTTCTTACGCTCGAGCGAGGTGTTTGTTGTGTTTGGTCGATCGAGCGAGCACTTCTTCGCTCGAGCGAGCCTCACATATATCAGATCGCAACAGCAGTTCTACACTCTACCTTTTTATCTTCTTTTGATCACAAACCCTAGATCAACACTCTCTCTCTCTCTACATACACCTTCTCTCTACAAATACACCTAGTTCTAGTGTATTCTACCCTAGTCTCTTGGTAAGAAAGGTAGAGCTTGCTGTGGGCTTCCCTTTGATCCGAAAAAGCTTGTGTTTGGGGCATCTTCGAATTTCCTCTCTTTCTCCTTTGAGTCTCTCCATTTGAGGTAGGGATGTGTCGCCGCGCCCCGAGGGCCTCAGTGCTACAGTTCGAACTCAATGTGAGATTGATAAATCACCAAAGAGTCCAAATCCGGCAAATCGTTTTGGAAAACTGATTTTTGTAAAGAAGTACCAAACATGGACTGCTTTGCCAGATACAGAGTCGCCACCTAAATATTTTATTTTTGGAGAAATTTAGAGGAAACCCTGACTCGCGCCTAAGGGCACGTGTCTGTCATCACTAAAGTTGCCTCAGCTCGGGAACTTGGTACGATTGGGAAGGTCAGCTATGAGCACCCCCCGCTCGCCCGATCAAAGATCGGCCACTACTAAACGTGATATCTTGTTTTTGAAAACACATGCGCTCTTATTCCGGTTAATTAGCTAGAATTACTATGTGATGCGCACAACAAAACAACTATAGACTAGATCGCCTAATTTGGAACAAAGCATCGCATATCCATTTGTTTGGAAAATGGTTTGGAGTTTACTACTCGTAAGTAGGCTAAAATACGAATTTGATGAATTGTTCCAATTCAAGTAATCCAACCTTCACCCACAGGCATTCAGGCAGTTAAACACATAAGCAGTTAGCCTCATGGCAAGCATGCTATCATGGCAACACTCACACTCATGCAAAATGCTAAAGCATAAACACTTACAGTGTACTCCAAGCCAAAACAGAAACTAGTTAGTAATCAATGCATGATCCTAGTTCATGTTTGAAATGTCTAGTGCAATTAGAAATAGGCTCGGCTTATTCTAAAATGGCATATAAGATGCAGCAATTGATACATGTATTCAAATTGGAATTGAAATACGATACAGTTAGTATGATGCGCCGAGCCCCGGTTCATGCAAGATAGATGAATGGATGCAAACATGCAGGCATAAGTATGCTTATTGAAAAATGACCTAAAACTAACCAACAAAAGTGGGTAAGTAAAAGGGAGAAAGACGTGGGGTTGGAAGACATGCACACACGCACACGCACCAACTTATTACAAAATTGGTCCTCTCGACGGAGGTCCGAATAAATAATACATGCCGGCTAATTAACTAACTGACAAGCTAATTAATTATTACATAACCGAATTGAATAACTAGCTACATACTAATTATTACAAACACTTAATTAATTAACAAATTAATTAACTACAAATGAAAAGCAACAAATAAAGCCGCTCCAGCTCTGTTCACAGAAGTAGAAGTGTATGCATGCTCGCATTTGGTTTCTCGCCTCGAAACGCTCTCTGGTTGCTCTTTAGAGGCTCTGTCTGCAGGGTGTCCTCAAGGAATTCCTGCTGAACCTTACCAAAAACATGCTGGGGAGTGCATTAGTGGCTTGCCGGCCATGGGAGCCACTGCCGACCACAAATGAAGGGGTATCGGCCAACAACAAGGCACTGCCGGCCATCTACAAGGCACTGCTGGCCACTGATGTGCTGGGACACCAAGCTACAGTAGAGCACAAAATAGAGAAAATGGAGGGTCTTCCAAGGGTACGTACGCACTATGCCACCCCATATCACCTTGAAACATCAAGGGAGAGGCATAGTCGGATCCACGAGCATCAATTACGTATCCTGATGCATGATGGCCAAAGATCCAACTTGTGTAAATCAATATGAAATGAATGCACAAGAAAATCACATAAGTGCCTAGAACTCTATCACGGATCATCAAGAGCGTCGGCGACCGAGAATTGAGATACGTTTCATCACTTGAAGTATGAAACGCCCCTCGTTCCTTGTGGTCGGATTAACACTTTAATCTAAACGACAATGCAAAGCAAGCATGGCAAACATGGCAAACATGCAATATGACTTGAGCATGCAAACATGCAATGTAATAACCCGAGCATGCAACAGGCATATAAGCATGATGTGAGGTAACAACCTTGAAACAACATGATAAAATGCAACATGAACATACAAACATGCAAGGCATGTGTAGGCGGACAAGTATGCAACAACATACGACATACGAAGTGGGACAAGGATGTGACAACAGGGTAAGATGGGGTTACACTAAAGATGGATAGGCCTCAGCCATGCCTAAAATCAGTGGCCAAAAGTGATGAATTGATAGCATGAAAAGCATGAAAAGACAAGGCAAACATGCATGCCAATTGGCTCAAGGATTAAGGCACAAAGATGCAACTCTTAAGCACACTTAAAGGGTGACAAGCATGGAAGTATGACAATACTACATCCTCTGAAATCTCATGTAAATTGATGCCAAATCAACTAAACAATGCAAGCATAGCATGTTAGAAAGCTCAGAGCTCAAAACTAACAAAGGGATTTAAGCCATGGCCATGCAAGGCAAGCCTCAAAGGGCTAAGGGAATCTAAAACAGCCCCAAGGCAGGTCCAAACAAGACCAAAAACAAGCTCGAAGCTAGCCAACACAAGCTATAACACAAGGCCAAAAACATGGAGCATGCAAGGCTACAAAAGAGGCAATGCACTACACCTATTAAAACCAAATATGGCATGACTTGGACAACATAAAACAGAGTTACATCATGGTATAACAAGACCAAAAATGCACTAATATGATGAGCAAAAGGCTTAGGCTTAATGGCATGCACAAAACTTCATTCTTGAGGCATAAAGAGCCAAGCCTCCAAGGTATTAAAGGCATGTCAAATGCAAAGTGTATGACTACATTTCATGGACTGAAATAACATTTGAAATAATGGCAACGCATGCAAACATCACATGTATGGCATGGTAGGGGCTTCAAAACCCAAGACTAGCCTAAGCATTTACACTATAGCTATACAAAGCATGAGTGATATGGCCATGGAAGCCAAAATAGTGTTAGAACACCTCAAAATAAGAACAAATCATACTGGAGGAAAGCCAAAATATGCTAGGATGATGAGTCAAAGCATCATGCACATAAAGCTAGTAAGCAAGATTTGTTCTACAAGTATATGGAGTATGCAAAGGATGACCAAACCAGAAAAAGATAGAGTCATGACATGCCAAATTATGACCAAATACATGCTGGAATGGACTGAACATAAGCTAGGATGACATGCTAAAGCAAGAAGCATATAAAGCTAGTTTATGAGATTTACACTACAAGTGTATTGCACATGCATGAAGTGACAGAAACCAACCCAAAGTAGATCTAAGGCATGGTAAAACATCACCAAAAACCTACTGAAATGGACTCAACACAAGCTAGGCAAACATGCTACTTTGATGAGCTACAAATGGGATTACACTACACATACAAGATGCATGCAAAAGGTGACCAAACCAGCCATGCATAGAGCCAAGGTAGGTCCTAAAAGTCACAAAAAAGGGCTGAACCAAGCCTCAAAAGTACAGAGAGGCATGCCCCTTTGGAAAGCCAAAAATGCAAGCAAACAAAAACCAAAAGAGAAGGGGCCACCCCCTCTGATTTGAGGCCTCAAAATTACATGCCCTACCAGTAACGCCCTCAAAATAACAACATTAAACCCATCAATATAAGCATGCATTGATATACAAAAGGCTAGCATTCATCTATTCATCCTAGTTTCATTACAAAAGGTATTACATGTTAACAACAAAAGCAAATGCCCTAAGGGCTTACAGCTTTCCAAGTTAACACTTGGTTACAAAAAGAGAGTGCTAACTCATTTACACATTAAGCCCTTGGCTTGAATTTATATGTAATACATCAAAAGAAAGACAACAAAAGATCTGCCCGCCTCTAGCCTCCCAAGCTATGTCCTTAGAGGTGGCATGCTACCTGTACCTGAAAAATGATGTTCCCATATAGGGTGAGCCACAGCCCAGTAGGAATATACTAAACCAACTATGAACAATGACTAAAAGATTAGCAGTTTGATAGATGGTCAATCCTGATACATTCGCTTATATCACATTACAATTATATGACATACGAGTCCACATTACTTTTCATTTTCTCATTTTCTGTAGATAAGCATATTAGCTATATCACATCTCAACAGATAAGTATAAGAACTATATCATGCAACCAAAGATAAGCATATGAGCTATATCTACTCTTCTCTAGACAAGCATATGAGCTATATCTACGGAGTTCATCCCCTATCTCCTCCCAATCACTATCCGGTTTAGAGGTACATCCCCTATCTTCCCCTAAATCGCGGAGTACATCCTCCCATCTCCTCCTCTACACACAATGTATATAAACACATAGGTTCTACATACATTCAACCAATACATAAAGTTAATGTATTCTATCAACCGTCAAGTCCCATGACACATTTCCATGATTAGTTTTTGTTTGCCTAATCATCATGCATTGTCTACAACAATCAGGACTATCCTCCACCGATAGCCCAAAGCAATTATTTCTAAACAGAAGATAAATGCACAAAATGGATAATATATCAACATTTCAATTCGGTGAGCGATAATTAACTCAACTACACCCTTTTAATCCCCTTCATTTCGAATATCAACATTTTCCAATTCAATTCCTCATTTTCTTTAATTAATTATATGCATTAATTAATTAAAACAATTAGGGCAAATTCCCATAATTAACAAAACAACCCTAAGGTTCCATTTTCATCCATGATCCATCAACCATCACTTCTTTCTATGCAAACTTGCATTTAGGTTTGTTATAAACAAAACCCGCAACTTTTGTAAAATTACACAAAAGACCCCAAACTTTCTCAAAATTACCCAACAACACCCAACATAACAAAATGCTAAAATTTAAAGACAAAATCCATAAAGAGGAGTAGGTTATCCCTACCTCAAAGTTTGAGCTCAAAAGGAGATGAAGACCCAACAACCAAAAGTGCTCCAAATCCAAATATTTTCAGATTAAATCGATGCCCAAGTCACCCTCTATCTTTTTAACAAAGCACCTAGGGTAGATTCACACTAGAAAGAGATGATTTCTTAGAGAGAAGACAAGTCTAGAGAGAGAGGGTCTCAGATCTAGGGTTTGAAGATGAAAAAGTTTTGAAAAAGTGAAGTTCAACACGGCTGCTGCTAACTGATATAAAACAGGCTCGCTCCGGGCGCAGACTTGGTCGCTCGACGCGACCAGACACAGAAACTCTCGCTCGAGCCAAAAAGGTCTCGCTCGAGCCAAAAACTTAGAAGCTCGCTCGAGCGAATAAAAGCTCGCTCGAGCCAAAAACTTAAACCATCAGGTCTGCAACCAGATGCACGCTCGAGCGACGGAACGCTCGCTCGAGCGAAGACAAACCAGATCGCTCGAGCGAAGAAAGCCTCGCTCGAGCCAAAAATGCAACTCTCAGCATCTGAACCAGGACGCAATCGCTCGCTCGAGCGAAGCCACTCTGGCTCGACCCACCAGACACAAAACATACCCCTCGCTCGAGCGACCAAACCCTCGCTCGAGCGAAGGCCCCAAAATTCTAGACAGCCAACACTTGGCTCCCAGACACAACCAACCTGTAACAGACCTGCCCAACACATCCTATAACTCAAATACAAAGTAGAAAAGGATGTAAACAAGATAATAACCAACTACTAACATCCACGGACACAAGTCGGATCACTGTACAACAAGGGTAAACCCGGGGATCGCTATAACCCCCCCTTAAAGAATTTCGTCCCCGAAATTAAGAACAAGTTTTCCGAAAACAGGTTTTTCTCCATTTTAAACAATGTTACACTACAACATTTAACAACTCGACCCACCTACCGGTCATTCCATCTCTTATCAAGAGGCATTTCACAACATATAATACAAGTGCATCTTTAACATGCATCCCTCTTCCATATCCAACATACATAGTTCACAATTCATATCATAAGCAATAATCATGATACATTTCTAGTTCTACTATATATTCAACATATGCAATGTTATACAAACTCCCATTTGAGGCAAGTTCCCGACTACTATTATGTAACCAAAACATGCGCCATGTTTTACAACTTAAGACATATTTAACGGTCTTAAAGTTCAACAATACAACAATATATATAACATATGTTCAAATGTCCACAAATAGGTCCGGATATTTCTCTCGGACCCCCAACTCACGTTCCCAAGTGGCCTCCTCCACTCTGTGATGTTTCCACAAAACCTTTACCAAAGGAATGGTCTTGCCACGTAGGACTTGATCCCGCCTATCCAAGACCCGAACCGGTCTCTGCTCATACGAGGCATCCTCATCTACCTCTAAGTCGGTCCAATCCAATAAATGTGATGGATCCGGCTCATACTTCCGAAGCATACTCACATGAAACACGTCATGAACTCCGGATAACTGTGGCGGCAAAGCCAAACGATAAGCAACCTCGCCAATCCTCTCAAGGATCTCGAAAGGACCAATAAACCGAGGGGATAGCTTCCCACTCTTCCCAAACCTCATCAAACCTCGCCTAGGTGATATCTTCAGAAAGACATGATCACCCATCTCAAATGCCAACGGCCTCCTCCTACGGTCAGCATAAGATTTCTGACGACTCTGGGCTGTAACAAGCCTCCTACGGATAAGCTCAACTTTCTCCGTCGTCTCCCTCACTAATTCCGGACCCAACAAAGGTGTATCACCCACCTCGGCCAACAAACCGGAGACCTACACGGCCGGCCATACAAGGCCTCAAACGGTGCCATACCGATGCTAGACTGAAAACTATTGTTGTAGGCAAACTCCACTAAGGGCAAGTGCCTCTCCCACGTCCCACTGAAGTCAAGGACACAACCCCGAAGCATATCCTCAAGGATCTGAATAGTATGCTCAGACTGCCCGTCAGTCTGAGGATGATAAGCTGTACTAAAGGTCAACTTAGTACCCAAGGCACTCTGCAAACCCTGCCACAACCTGGCAGTAAAACGAGGGTCTCTATTTGAGACAATCGTCACTGGGACCCCGTGCAACCTCACTATGTCCCGAATATACAAGTCGGCAAGATGATCTACCGAATCTCTCACGCGCATGGGAATGAAGTGCGCCGACTTAGTCAACCGGTCTACAACCACCCAAATAGCATCACTACCCCGCTGAGTCCTCGGAAGACCTACAACGAAGTCCATAGTGACATGCTCCCACTTCCACTCGGCAATAGGCAAGGGTTGCAACAAACCCGCGGGCCTCTGATGTTCGGCCTTCACTTGCTGACAAGTAAGGCACTTAGACACGAAAACTGCCACATCTCTCTTCATACCCTGCCACCAAAACTGGCGACCCAAATCCTGGTACATCTTAGTACCTCTCGGATCCACCGCAAGGCGCGAATGATGAAACTCTCGGAGTACCTCCTCTCGGCAAGACTCCGGCACAAACAAACGGTCTCGGTATCTCACACTCAGGTCGGGATACACCGTCAAACCCTTCTCAACCTTCCCACTGGAGATCTTCTCTCGGAGGGATTCTACCTCAAGGTCACCTCTCTGTGCCTCCAACACTCGAGTCACAAGTGTAGGCTGCGCAACAACAGAAAACAAGGCCGCAGCCTCAACAGATTCGCCCAGAAGCAAATCAAACTCGCCAATTGCCCCCAACATCTCCCACTCCCGGATGGCTACACAAGCTACATAACCTATGGATTTCCTGCTAAGGGCATCGGCCACAACATTGGCCACCCCCGGATGATAATGCAACTCGAAGTCATAATCCTCAATAAATTCCATCCACCTCCTCTGCCTCAAGTTCAAGTCTTTCTGTGAAAACAGATATTTCAGACTCTTATGATCTGAGAACACCTTGAATCTCTCACCATAAAGGTAGTGCCTCCAGATTTTCAAGGCAAAGATCACTGCTGCTAACTCTAGGTCATGTGTAGGGTAATTCTTCTCGTGAATTTTCAACTAACGTGAGCCATAAGCTACCACTTTCCCCTCTTGCATCAACACACAACCCAAACCCTCTCGTGAGGCATCACAATAGACTGCGTAACCCAACCCCCTCTCCGGAATAATCAAGACCGGAGCGGTGGTCAATCTAACTTTCAGCTCCTGAAATGACTTTTCACAAGTCTCACTCCATACAAAATTGACTCCCTTCCGAGTCAGTCTAGTCAACGGTGAAGCTAACCTGGAGAAATCTTTCACAAACCGACGGTAATATCCAGCTAATCCCAGAAAACTGCGGATCTCGAACACACTCTTAGGCTGTGCCCAATCTTGCACTGCCTCAGTCTTGGATGTATCAACAGACACCCCTTCCCCCGAAACCACATGGCCTAAGAACTTGACCTCTCCTAGCCAAAACTCACACTTCCCAAACTTGGCATATAGTCTATGGGCTCTAAGCAACTCAAGCACCACTCTCAAGTGTTCCTCGTGCTCCTCCTCAGAAGGTGAATAGATAAGAATATCGTCCACAAAAACGACTACAAAACGATCCAAGAATTCCCGGAAGATCCGGTTCATCAAGTCCATAAAGACTGCCGGTGCGTTGGTAAGCCCAAACGGCATTACCAGAAACTCATAATGGCCATACCGCGTACGGAATGCCGTCTTCGGAATATCCTCCTCCCTGACCCTCAACTGGTGGTAACCCGATCTCAAGTCTATCTTAGAGAAACAACGGGAACCCTTCAACTGGTCAAACAAATCATCTATACTGGGCATAGGGTACTTATTCTTAACCATAGCCCGATTCAACTTCCGGTAGTCGATACACAATCTCAAGGCACCGTCTTTCTTTTTAGCAAAGAGGACCGGTGCTCCCCACGGCGATACACTAGGGCGAATGAAGCCCTTATCTAGCAATTCTTGGAGCTGAACTTTCAACTCAATCAACTCTGTTGGGGCAAAACGATAAGGTGCCATAGAAATCGGCGCCGTGCCGGGCACTAAATCAATAGAGAACTCTGTCTCTCGGTGAGGTGGCAAATCAACAAGATCCTCGGGAAAAACATTCGAATACTCACAAACTATCCTCGGCAACACAACCTGGGTCTCGTCACACTCACCACTCTCAAAGCTAGCAAGTAAACCACTAAGCTCACTCCGCCCTCGCGGATCATACCCCGGTGGCACAACACTACCAACCCGGTCTCCCAAGAAATGGAAACATTCCCCGCTCACGGTACAACAAGTGACCCTCTGGCGGTAGCAATCAATAACTGCCCGGTATGACGATAACCAGTCCATACCCAAAATAACATCAAAGCCCTTCATGGGCATAACTACAAATGGAAACGGAAGCCGATGGTCGGCGACCTCAATATCACAGCCTCTACATCCGTGTTTCAAGATCAACTCACCCCCAATAGGTGACACAACACAAATAGGAGATGCTAATAGTGCTAACTCCAACTCCAACACAGATGCAAATGCAGCAGATACAAAAGAATGAGATGCACCCGTATCAATCAACACTCTAGCAACCGAGTTGCAAAACAGAAAGGTACCTCTCACTACTGATGGAGCCGGTACTAGGTCCTGCGCGGTAACAGCATACACGCGCCCTGTAGGCCCCTGATCCACCTGCTCACCTCTAGGAGCATAAGACTGCTGTACTGACTGGGACGACGAAGCCCCCGGATTGGCCCTCGAGGCCTGCACAGACTGAGCTGGCTGATAACTCTGCGTCTGCCTAGAACCAGACGCCCCTGAAGTGGCGCTCAACTGTGGGCAGAACCTCTTCAGGTGCCCAGGCTGTCCACACTGATAACAAGACAAGGGCTGACCCCTGCTCGAACTCTGACTCTGCGGTCTAGCTGAAGAAGATGCAACTCTCTGACCTCCGCCCTTCTGCGGGCAAACCGAAACCTTGTGACCCTGCTGGCCACACTTGTAACAGGTGAACTCCCCCTGATTGCCCCTCCTGGAGCCTGCACTCGGTACTGGGAAAGTCGACCTAGCCACACCACCCTGAGACTGCTGAGGGTTATAACCCCTCTGTCTCCTGCCATCTCCCTGGCCATCTTGGCTCCTCTTGGAACCTCTATTCTTCTCCTCATCCTCCTCCTGCATCAAGAGCTCCATATGAGCTGCAGCATCCACTAAATGTCTATACTCTCGAATATAAGAACCACCAACCCTCAGCTTGAGGCCACGCCTCAACTTCCGCTCAAACTCGTAACAACGGCGCTCCTCGGACGCCACGAGTTCAGGTGCAAACCTGGACAAGCTAGTAAACGTAGCCTCAAACTCGGCCACAGACAAACCCTGCTGATTAAGCCGGCTAAACTGATCTCTCAGCTTCTCCCTAGCAACTGCAGATAAGAACCTCTCCTGGAAAGCATTTACAAACGCCTCCCAAGTACCACCAACACGGACTTTCTCATACTTCCACCATTGACCCGCGTCTCCCTTCAGCTGGAAGGATGCCAAGGTCACTTTCAGTGCTCCGTCCTCGATGCCAAGCATCTCGAACGTCTTACTCATTTGTTCCAACCACTCGTCTGCCTTCAGTGGTTCCTTTGGATCCCCAACAAACTCCTCCGGGTTAGACCGGAAGAACTCCCTCTTCAAGAAAGAAGGCCCTGCCTCAACTGCCTGATTTCTAGCCCTGAGAATACCCAAAGTTCCCGCTATCTCTCCGGCCAAAGCACTCATAGCCTGCTGACCCGCTGGCTCGGCCACATTGGCCAGACCAACTCCCTCCTGTACTGCCGGAATCTCATCCGGTATAGGCACTTCCTGTTGCCTAGGCCTACCACGCCTACCACCTCTTCCTCATCCTAACATCCTAATAAAGGAAACACGAACATTAGCACATTTAAAAATGTGCCGAAACTAAACACTCGCATCCTAATGTATGGACAACTGTAATTCATTCCACGTAAGCACATAAACACATAAGCACTTACGAATTTCATTTCCGGATAATGATAGTCCCGTGGCGTTACTAGAGTTCCGGTTAGAAACAACATTGATCAAGTGCTTTTCCAACAAGACTCCCAGAAACCCAAGGATCCAATCAACATCCTAGAAATTAAATCCCATACCCAAATAATCACATAAGCATGTTATCAATTTAAACACATAGCATATGACACTACACTTAATTCTCTACCAAGCGAGACAAACCCATTGTGATCCTAATCACTTCCCACGTACCCAAAGTATTCGAACCCGGTACGCTCTGATACCAAGTTGTAACGCCCTCAAAATAACAACATTAAACCCATCAATATAAGCATGCATTGATATACAAAAGGCTAGCATTCATCTATTCATCATAGTTTCATTACAAAAGGTATTACATGTTAACAACAAAAGCAAATGCCCTAAGGGCTTACAGCTTTCCAAGTTAACACTTGGTTACAAAAAGAGAGTGCTAACTCATTTACACATTAAGCCCTTGGCTTGAATTTACATGTAATACATCAAAAGAAAGACAACAAAAGATCTGCCCGCCTCTAGCCTCCCAAGCTATGTCCTTGGAGGTGGCATGCTACCTGTACCTGAAAAATGATGTTCCCATATAGGGTGAGCCACAGCCCAGTAGGAATATACTAAACCAACTATGAACAATGACTAAAAGATTAGCAGTTGATAGATGGTCAATCCTGATACATTCGCTTATATCACATTACAATTATATGACATACGAGTCCACATTACTTTTCATTTTCTCATTTTCTGTAGATAAGCATATTAGCTATATCACATCTCAACAGATAAGTATAAGAACTATATCATGCAACCAAAGATAAGCATATGAGCTATATCTACTCTTCTCTAGACAAGCATATGAGCTATATCTACGGAGTTCATCCCCTATCTCCTCCCAATCACTATCCGGTTTAGAGGTACATCCCCTATCTTCCCCTAAATCGCGGAGTACATCCCCCATCTCCTCCTTTACACACAATGTATATAAACACATAGGTTCTACATACATTCAACCAATACATAAAGTTAATGTATTCTATCAACCGTCAAGTCCCATGACACATTCCATTGATTAGTTTTTGTTTGCCTAATCATCATGCATTGTCTACAACAATCAGGACTATCCTCCACCGATAGCCCAAAGCAATTATTTCTAAACAGAAGATAAATGCACAAAATGGATAATATATCAACATTTCAATTCGGTGAGCGATAATTAAATCAACTACACCCTTTCAATCCCCTTCATTTCGAATATCAACATTTCCAATTCAATTCCTCATTTTCTTTAATTAATTATATGCATTAATTAATTAAAACAATTAGGGCAAATTCCCATAATTAACAAAACAACCCTAAGGTTCCATTTTCATCCATGATCCATCAACCATCACTTCTTTCTATGCCAAACTTGCATTTAGGTTTGTTATAAACAAAACCCCAACTTTTGTAAAATTACACAAAAGACCCAAACTTTCTCAAAATTACCCAACAACACCCAACATAACAAAATGCTAAAATTTAAAGACAAAATCCATAAAGAGGAGTAGGTTATCCCTACCTCAAAGTTTGAGCTCAAAAGGAGATGAAGACCCAACAACCAAAGTGCTCCAAATCCAAATATTTCCAGATTAAATCGAAGCCCAAGTCACCCTCTATCTTTTTAACAAAGCACCTAGGGTAGATTCACACTAGAAAGAGATGATTTCTTAGAGAGAAGACAAGTCTAGAGAGAGAGGGTCTCAGATCTAGGGTTTGAAGATGAAAAAGTTTTGAAAAAGTGAAGTTCAACACGCCTGCTGCTAACTGATATAAACAGGCTCGCTCGGGCGCAGACTTGGTCGCTCGAGCGACCAGACACAGAAACTCTCGCTCGAGCCAAAAAGGTCTCGCTCGAGCCAAAAACTTAGAAGCTCGCTCGAGCGAATAAAAGCTCGCTCGAGCCAAAAACTCAAACCATCAGGTCTGCAACCAGATGCACGCTCGAGCGACGGAACGCTCGCTCGAGCGAAGACAAACCAGATCGCTCGAGCGAAGAAAGCTCGCTCGAGCCAAAAAATGCAACTCTCAGCATCTGAACCAGACGCAATCGCTCGCTCGAGCGAAGCCACTCTGGCTCGACCCACCAGACACAAAACATACCCCTCGCTCGAGCGACCAAACCCTCGCTCGAGCGAAGGCCCAAAATTCTGGACAGCAACACTTGGCTCCCAGACACAACCAACCTGTAACAGACCTGCCCAACACATCGTATAACTCAAATACAAAGTAGAAAAGGATGTAAACAAGATAATAACCAACTACTAACATCCACGGACACAAGTCCGGATCACTGTACAACAAGGGTAAACCCGGGATTGCTATACTACCACTGAAAATCCACTGGATTTTAGTGGTTGGAAGGCCAAACCAAGGCTAGCTCGGAGGCCTTAATGCATGGCTCCAAACAAGGCCAAACAAGGCCAACGAGAGGGTTGAAGACCCTCAACAGCCAAAAGACCTTAAAAAAACTTCGAAAACACTTAAATACAAGACTTTTTTCAGTTGAAAGCAATGCCTAAAACAATATGCAAGGATGGCCAAAATGAGGTACAAAAAAAGTGCTAAAAAGGGGAAGAAACTCACCCTTGAAGATCAACTTCGAAACCAGCAACCTTAGGGGCCAAAAACTCACTTTCAGAGCTCAAGAAGTCTTCCCAAGAACCTCAACCAAAGATGGTTGTGTATCTCTAAGTGTTGTAGTGTAAAAGTGCAAGGACAATGGACTTCAATGCACAAATGAACAACAATATAGAGAGATATATATATATTTCTTCTCAAAATGTTGAACCTCTGCTAAGGAGAGAGGCTCTCTCCTTATATAGAAGGAAAGCAATGCAAAGCTTCTTCAAGAAGCTTGGCAAGAGCTTCATCCCCTCGATACACGTGTATGGAGGGCAGATAAAAGGATTCCAGCTGGCTCAAAAGATCTGGAGTGAAACCTGCTGAGACAGGGGTGCTGCCGGCCATCAGGGATGGCCGGGTAGTGGCTCATTGATGGCCTGCAGGCTCAATCAATGGTCGGCAGCTACAAAGTGAAGGTCGGCAAGTCCAAAAGGTGGCCGGTAGTGCACCAAGAAACACACTCTAAAAGGACCAAGTCATGGTCCAAGAATGGAGCAAAAAGGATACTGGGTTTGGAAAGCTCGAACTTGTGACGTTCCGCCGCGAAAGTTGAATACCCGACGAGCAATCGAACTTGTGTCCAGATGTACCTGCAAGTACAACTGAGTCTTGAGGACTGTCAAAAATGGGGTGTCTACAGGATGATCTACTCCTTCTTATGAGTTTTACATAAATATTGGTTATTTTGAATAAATGGTGGAATATGAGAGTTTTGGGAAGTTAGGGTTTGAAACTTGAAATATTGAAAAGAGGGGTTTTCCATGTTTGGGCTTAATATGTATGAGAGACACGAAATTGGGGTTGTTTATGCAATATGAGTGAAATTGTCCTTGGGGGCAATGTTTGAGAATAGGGGGATTAAAGCCCTAATTGAAATTAAATAATTAATTTGTATAATTAATTTGGGAAATTTATGGAAATATGAAATTGAGTTGAAAATAATTAAATTGGGAAGTTACAGGATTGAATGGTGTAGTTAGATTGATTAATCACACACCTATGGAAATGTTGATAATTTATCTGTTTGATGAATTTGTTATCTGTTTAGAAATAACTGCTTTGGACTATCAGTGGAGGATAGTCATGAGTGTTGTAGAATTGCATGATGATTAGGGAAATTGAAACTAATTGATTGAAATATGTCATTGAATATGACGAGTGGATTATAACATTGAATATGTTAGCAAATTGGTCATTGTATATGACGACTTATTTAAATACATTGCATATGTATCTTGCTTGGGAGGAGATAGGAGATAGACTCCATTGATAACTAAGTTGGCCGGAGTATCCAGGGTGAAAGTCCCGAAATCCTAATGACGTTTGCATAACGTAGATAATTGAAGTATTGAAGTGTTAATAATATGAGTTGTAGTCTCATTTTGAATTGATTATGATTGAAGTGTTGATAGTATGAGTTGTAGTCTCATTTTGAACTGCCCGGATAAACAGAGAACCATATCTATCAGTTGATTTGGATAATGAAACGGAAAGGAATTGAAACATATTTGTGAATATGGATTGGTTATGAAAGAGATATACGTTTGTTTATATGAGTTAAACATTTATCAAATACTAATGTTTTAGTTATTGCTCATATTGGTTTAGCGTATCTCTACTGGGCTTTGGTTCACTCTATATGGGACATCATTTTCAGGTACAGGTGATATGCCGCCTCCAAGGATGTAGTTTGGGAGGTTTAAAAGCTGAAGGCTTATTTTTTTGATTACCTTTTTGTATTACATGTAATTTAAGCCAAGGGCTTAATATGTAAAGAGTTAGAACCCTCTTTTGTTGAAACCAAGTGTTGACTTAGAAAGTTGTAAGCCCGTAGGGCATTTACTTTTGTTGTCAACATGTAATGCGTTTTGTACTAAATACTCTGATAAATTGAAATATATTTTATTCTCTTATGTCTATGGATGTCATGAATGAGTGGTTTATAAGTATTATTTTGAGGGCGTGACACAACATCTTCTACTTGAATGCCTAAGCCAAATGTAGCAATACAACATAACATAAGAATGCTCATTAGCTCTTGGAAGAAAAACATCAAAGTGTATCCTCAGACATACATAGTTGTGCACTAATGCATAAACACATACATCAAGAGAAACAAGAAAAACAAATTATTTGCAAGAATGGAAATCATGGTTTTTAGTTTGTATGTGGTGGAAGAACTTCTCACCATTGTATACAAGCAACTAAATGAAGATTTATAAAATAAAATAAAAAAATTATGCTTAGTGAAAAATATAGGTTTTTGAGACACATTATATAGAGTAGGGATGATAGTAGAATGCCTTGGCCAAAATTTTGAAAATCAAACTTTTTGCCACGCTTTGGTAGTACAACCCTTTTTAAATTAAGCCTTTCACTAGTTTGTTGTGAAAGCTATAACTAATGTTGGTTACCAGTTGGATTTTGGGTTGTATATATATTTACGCAAGTCACATGATATGATACATGAAATCTTAAGCTTATTCACTAGTGCAAAAAGAAATCTCAGGCTTATAACTCAGGCATTAGTGTTCTTACGCTTTATATTGCTCGAGTTTAGCTCGAGTTCATATTGTGACCATATGGTAGGAAATGAACCTAACTAAAATGAGAAAGGAAAATGCCTAAATTTTTAAAACATGATCTCTAAATTTGATGTGAACAATTATATATGTTAGTTGTTAATTATACCACTATTCCCTTAACTATTAATGAATATCACTTGACCTTTTCAATTGTGAAAATGTATCACTTTCATCCTTTTTAGACCACCTCTAAAAAATCGTGTAATTATAAGATTTTTAAAGTTGAGGTGATCAAAATGTATGAGTTTATATATAAAGGGATAAAGTGATATTTGTTAACAGTGAAGGGGTGTTGGTGTAATTAACCCTTTTTTATTTAATTTTTCATGTGTTATGATGGATTTTATTATTTTTAAATATATACGAAATCCTAATACTTTTTCAAAATGAAATAATATTTGTATTTTATGATTTTATTTTATTTCATTTATATATATATATCAATCAAATATACATATATATACATACTAAGGGAATGCAACACCTAAGATCATTAAATTTTTTTTAGGTACATCAGAAGTTTAAAAATAAATTTTAAAAAATAATTAATAAAAAAAAACTAAGATCATTATGAAAACATTCCACTGATTTGGTCAAGCCCACCATGCCAATCAGCCCAGCACCTTTATGGGCCCACAGTTCACACCTTTTACAAACAAATAAAAAAATAATTAAATTAAAACAAAGAAATCGATCACATTAGAACTTGCAAAGAAAATGTTGATGGAATCTATGCATAATCACATTTATTGCAGAGAAAATGTGATAATTATAGAGAAATCAAACCCCTATTTATATATGCCTGTAATTATTTTTACCTTGAAATTGACTTGACTTTCTTACTTTTCTTGATTTTAACAATTTCTTACTCTTTGCAATTTTCAATATCTCAACAGATGTGAGAAAATTGGTCATGTCTGGTTGTATTTTTGTTTTAATTTTTCAAAATATATAATAATAATAAAAATAAATTGGCAAACTATTTGTTGGGTGGAGTTGCTCACTGGTTTGTCACTGCTCACTAGTTTGTTGTTGCTGTAGAGATCTCTTGCTACTGCTGCTGATGTTTTGTTGTTGTTGCCGATGTAGGATTACTTTACTGATTGTATAGCTGTTATGTTTTTCTTTCGGTATTTTTGATTGGTTTCTCACCAATCTTGATTCAAGTGCTAGCATATGATTGTGCTTCCTTTGCGGTGCCAACCTAGTTGGGATTGTTGAGGTTAGCTATGATGCTTTTTGCATTTCCTTGCTTTATTAATGTATTGGGCTTTTTCATCAATAGAGCTTTTGTTTTGCTGACCAAAAAAATTGAAGTAGTTGATGAAGTTGACTAGCCCAATGTCAAAAGACAAGAGATTGATCCAAAAGCCTCACATATATTCCAAACCCGTCCAGATAGATAATGTAACACTCCAAAATTTTTCCATCCGCTCGAGCGTAAAAGTTGACGCTCGAGTGGACTTGTGAGGCTTCCAATACTTTTGCAATCTGTCTGAGATTCTGAGAGTTGTGAATTTCCGCTCGAGCGCATGAGTGGTTGCTCGAGCGATCGGCTTTGTTAGTCTGTTTGCTCGAGTGCAAGATTGGACGCTTGAGCGGTCTACCTGGTTGAGCCTGAATTTTTGGGACTAGTGGGATTGCTCTTGATATTTTTATTATTGTGTTTGGAGCCCCCTTGTTTTATTTCAGGACATCGGTCGAAGTGGTAACATGATGGTAAAGTAAGATTGAACCAAAAACTGCAATTCAGATAATTTTCCTACGAACAGCCATCACTCTTTTTCCCTTTTCTTTTTCCACACTTTGAATTTGGTGTGAGGCTAGAACCATTGGAAAGCTTGTCTCCGGGGCTTCGATTTGGACACAAGAACGACCTAAAACGAAGTCCGA
This sequence comes from Camellia granthamiana, assembly GCA_036172215.1. NCBI lineage: Eukaryota > Viridiplantae > Streptophyta > Magnoliopsida > Ericales > Theaceae > Camellia > Camellia granthamiana. Next base: position 89,276,638 of record CM069907.1, read on the forward strand.
GTGAGAGAGTTATGGATGTTTGAAGTTTTAGTATCTGTGCTGGAAGCAAGTACGCTCGAGCGCAGAAAATGGAGCTCGAGCAGACTGCGCGAATTCAGCAACTTAAAAAGTGATTTTCTAGATCATTCTTTGCACTTTTCTTTTCCCTCTTCCTTCTTCTCACCCTAGGTCCAAAAACCCTTGATTTCTTGACCCAAATAGCTTCCATTTCTCAAAGATTTGGCCAATATCTCTTACCAAAAAGTGAAGAATACATGAAGCTCAAGATTTCAACTGATTGGATTTTGGATTTGCGAAGGATTCTTCTTGGAGCCTTACTTTCTTGCTTGATCCTTGAGGTAGGGGTTCAAGTTCTCCTTCAATACTCCCATTTATAGATAAATTTGTGGTATTTTCTTATATAAATATAAAATTTGTAATTTTGCGCATATTATGATAAATCATGAGATTGGGGGTTTAGGGTTTGAAATGTTGGGGTTTAAATTTTGGGTTATGATTATGGGCTTATGAAATTGGGGTTAAAATTAATAGAAGAACTATAACAAAAAGTGTTTGGGTGAAGAGTTTTAATTTCTCTTAAAACCTAGCTTGGCACATGAAGACAATTAATGGTTTTGCCTAAAATGAAAGTAGAATCATGAAATTGAGGTATTGAATTGCACATATGCAAGTTTAATTAAATTTTGGAAGTGTTTGGAAATTCATCTAGAAGTTGCGATTGAACCCTTATTGTTGATATTTTAAATTATGTGATAATATGAAATGAAGTTTTGGGGGAACAAATTGTTAACGGTATGGATGATATGGATTTTGTGATGAAATGATGAAGTTGAGGTTTAAGAGTTCATCTTGAATTATGTCGAATTGCATTTAAGTGGTGTTTAATTGAATTGTGTTGAATTATATTGAATTGTATTGAACTATGTTGAATTGTGTTGAATCATGTTGAGTTCTGTTGACTTGAGTTGTGCCAAGTTTGGGTTGAGCTATGTTGGGTTGTGTTGAGTTTGGATTGAGTTGTGTTGGATTGTGTTGAGTTTGGGTTGAGTTGTGTTGGATGGTGTTGTGTTAGTATCCGCGTGGGGAGTTGAAAAGGTTTTTGGGGCCCACGTCCCACCGTATAATAGCCAAAAAATGTGGGGGCAGTTTTGAATTAATGGTGTCCAAATGCCCTGTCTAGGCTTATCGCTGGATGAATGTGGGAAAAATATCTTTGGGAGTTCACTTCCCACCGTATAATAGCTGGCAAAAGGTGGATGATGTTAAGAATTGGGTGCCCGCTATCCCGCCGTATCAAGTCAGCAAAAGGTGGAATGTGTTGAGAAATGTGTTGAGTCGGTGATATTATGTGTGAATTGTGATGAATTTATAA
>CM069907.1:89278209-89420748 GCA_036172215.1 Camellia granthamiana
GTAGGGATTCTCCTTGGTCTTTTACAATACTCCGTCTATAGATAGACATGTGGTTATTTTGTATTGCATGAAAATGGTGTCATGTTGGATTTTGTATAAACTCATGAGGTTGAACTTTGGGTTAGTTATTGGATTTGGATCTATGATGTTTAGATGTGCTTTGGGGCTAATTGGGTGTTAATTAGCTAGTTGTTGTTGAAAGGAGAGGAAACCCTAATGTTTATTGATTTAATAATTTAATAGAGGGGTTTGATCTTTGGGTAAATAATTGGGTATTTTGGGCTTTCAATTGAAGCTATTGTTGATTGTAGTAGATAATTGACCCTTTTGAATTTATATTGTGAAGAGGGAGGAAAACCCTTGTATAATGATTATGATTTAATTGGTATAATTAAATTGGAGTAGCTTTGAAAGGAATGTGGTAGATAAAAAATGAGTTTTGGCCTTGTTGCCTTTGGATTTGACTTTGTGGAAACAAAAGGAGTAAAGTTGGTTTTGAACAATAAAAAGGAAGTTGGTTTTGTGGTGACAAAAAGGAAATGGAATTGTTTTTGTGAAAAGGAAGAAAGTATTTTTGAAATAAGTTTGGAAATTGGATTGTTGGATTTTGAATGTTGAACACACGTGTAGGTGTTGTATCTTTAACTATCATGTTAATGTTGTTGTTGAGTTTGTGATTCATGATAATTGAGTATGTTTATAGATGTACAATATGCATGCATCTAGAGGTTTTGTCCTTGGTCATCGGTGGAGGATGACACGGTTGTGTTGGATTGTCGTGTATATATTACACCATTGTTGATTGAACATCATATGTGATGGAATGCTGAGATACATTATATATGTATACTGGTTAGGGAGGAGAGAGGTGTTGTACTCCGGGGTGTGTGAGAAGATAGGGGATGGACTCCACACACATGGGTGTTCATGTACTTTAACACGTTGCTATTGTTGTGGTAGTTTATGTATGTGCATTATACATGTTGGATATGCCTTGTGTGCATGATTGTGGATGGCGTTATATGCCGCGCTTATAATCGGAGGTACCGTTACCTTCCAGCTAGCGCCTGGAGAACTGTATGCGCTAATAATGAGAGGCACCATACCCTTCCAGCTAGCGCCTGGTAAACTGGCAGTTTGACTTACTATGCTTATGGCTAGTAGAGTGAAGTTGGTTGTAGTTGTTTCAGTATATCTTTGGCTTACTAAGTATAAAGTTAGTAGAGCAAAGTGGAATGGTTGTTGTTTCGTTGTAATTAAAAATATCATATATTTGATTGGTTATCGTTCGAAGGACTGAGTTATTCCATTGATTGATTGTATACATGTTGGTGGGTTGTAAATTTATATTTTACAAGGTTATGCATGTATAGTTATGATAGTGGTGGAAATGAACCAAAATGCTTTTGTCTCCTGGGAAGTGTAAAGGAGAGTGAATGTTTTAGAGATAAACATGTTTGAGAGGGGTACATCTGTGTACGTATAGAAAGGGAAGAGAGTATCGGGCTTAGTGAGATTGTTTCCTAAGTGCTTGTTAATGTTATGAAAGATTGGGAATAGGGGATTAATGGAAGGAAAATGGAAAGGTAAATCATTTGTAACGTTGAATGAAATGGTTGTTTTCGAGAAAAGTTCATACATATATACATATTTTGTATAAACTGTCACATTACTATTCTAGGATGAGAATGAGTGTTCATGATCATAGCTATCTGTAAGTTGTTATTGTTAAAGATCATGTTGAGTTCCCTACTGGACTTTATGTTCATCCCACGTTGTTGAATCTTTTTTCAAGTATTAAGCAGGTTGAGCTGCAAGATTTGGATTTTCTTAATTGTTGGCCACGGGGCCTCTTTGTTGTTGGCGGAACGCCATATGTGTACAAGGGTTACATCCTTCATTTGATTTATTGTTGTAAGCCTAAGGGCAACTTATTTCGAATGTTCATGTTGTATTAAATTTTCATTCGAATGAGAGAATTGTTGTTCATTACTTTTATTGAACATTTGAGTTTATATCCGCATGTTATCTCTGAAATTGAATTAAGTTAATGGATTTGGTAATGACTTCGAGTAATAAAAAGTGGGGCGTGACAGTGGTAATTTTCCCCAATATTTTTTAGTTCTTACTATTGCAAAGCTACTTCTAGTTGTTGTTGCTGCTGCAGAGTTGTCTTGGCTATTTGATTGGTGGTGTTTTGTTTTGTTTTTTTTTTTTTTTCCCCTGTTTTCTTTTACGTTCTTGGTTGTTTGATTGGACTCTCCCCAATCTTGGGCTAAGTGCTAGCATATGATTGTGCTAACTCTTCGGTGCCAACCTAGTTGGGATTGTTGAGTTTAGCTATGATGCTTGATACACTCCCTTGCTTTATTGATGTAAGTTCTTCGCTTGTATATAACTTCTTCACCAGTAAAGTTTCATTTTTTGTTGATAAAAAAAAAAGGTTACGGGTTGTGTTGGGTTGGGTTGGGTGTTCAAGAAAGTGGGTTTGGTGGTGTTCAATTGTGGTGAGTTTTTAGAAAAGTCGGTTAAGGTGTTTAATATAAAGCATTGGGATGAATTACATAACAATAATAATAATGATAATAAAAAAAAATTTAGGGTGTTCAACATTTGTTGTACAGTTGCCTCTCATAACTGAAGGTGGTTGTTGGCTTGTGGCAAGTGATTTCAAATGTGGTGGCCAAAGGAGGTCACTGGCGGTGATGGTCGGATGTGGTAGCTAGTGTTGGTGATGAATGGTGGGTGGTGGCTAAAGGGGTGGGGAGAAGAAGGAAAGAATGGATTTTTTTTTTATTTTTTGTTTTTTATTTTTACTAAATAAGTGAAACAATTTTTTTGTTATTATAAAATTTTTAATAAAATTTATAAATTGTTTATAAATTTTTTTTCATGAAAGTAGTTCTTGTTTACGCCTTTCAATTTTATTTTATTTTTTGTAATTATAAATGTTAAAATTATTTGGTATAACCGTTGTTTTTTTATATTTAAATAATCTTGTTTAGGCCAACATGGCTTTTTTTTTTATTGGCAAAAACAAAGAAGCTTTATTGATGAAAATATAGTACAAAGTACAAGATAAAAACATCAATAAAGTAAGGTGAGCGCAAGAGCATCACACTGAGCTCAATCATCCCAACCAGGTTGGCACAAAGGAGCCCAACATGGCTTGATAACCTAATGAATTATGCAAATTAAGGGAAGGAAAGAGAAAAAGAATTTGACAAAATTGTTTTTTTTATATTAATATATTATATATATATATATGAATCAAAAAGGCATTTATGAAAGCATGGGAAGCTGTATGTAAAGCTACTGGAGCACCTACGCTTATTGTACCAGCGGGAAAGAACTTCTTATTGACCCCTATTACCTTTGGAGGTTTCTGCAGCTCCAACACTATTACTGTTCAGGTATATAAGTTATCTTTTTATGAGTTTTTCATTTTCTCTCTTTCCTTTGATTTACTCTCCTATGACCCTATTAGTATTGATGCTTTTTCTTTAGTTTTTATCATCGCAATGTACCCTCTTTTTTTGAGTTGTTAAATTTTTTTTGTTTTAGTGATAAGAAAAAGATTAATCTATAAATTGTATTGGGTTATTTTTGAACCATATATATTAGTAGCTCCATTTCCAAATCTTTTTATTTTTCGCGGAAACTTCATTTTATTGGCAAGATGTGATTGACTTCATATGTGATTTATCACTCTTGACATTTGGAATAAGCACATAACCTCTCATGCTTTTATGACTAAAGTGTACTATCTATACCATTAATAATTTAAGCAAAATGACTAAAATACCTTAGTATATTGGTAATCTCATTGTGTAAATCACGACCATTTTTTGTCATTATTTTGAACTCAAAATGCTCCTTGTATTTTACTCCATGTGCTATACTTACCCACTTGATATTTGATATGTAATCACCTTATGTTCAAGAACACGTTTTACACTGATAGTTAATGTAGACGGAATGTCTATCTGTATATTTTAGTCCAAAAGTATAAAGTGAAGTTTGCCCTTACTTTTTAAATTCTTATGTATTTGGCATTATGTATATATATGGCAATTAAAATGGTTCTTTACTAGAAGAGTCCACACAATTTGGATTCTATACATCAATCTTGCTCTACAAGAACAGTTCACATTATTTTTTGAACGGGCAGGTTGAAGGGAATATTGTTGCACCGAGCTCTCTTTCTCAATGGCCCCAGTTCGTTGGCTTAAGTAAGTGGATTTCTTTCCAATTTGTGAATGGGCTCATCATCAATGGAGGTGGACAAATCAATGGACAAGGTTCAATTTGGTGGAACGCTCCGGTGTGTAACCATAATACATATATATGCACACATAGTATATGTTTTTTCAATGTGCAGATATAATTTATTTTAATAATCATTTTTTTTTTGTTTTATTTTTTATTTTTTATTTAGTTTGTGAGTGTTCATCAAATATGAATTGAACAAAAAAATGACTACTTTTCTCTTTTTTCTAGGGAGGAGTCATCATCCGCCCAACGGTAACATGGATTTTTCAGCTATCAAAAATTTAAAATGAAAAATGAAAAAAAAAAAAAATTAAAACTCTCTCAACTTTATAATTGTAAACTGTGCATTACATAATTAATCAGTAACTATATAATTTGTTTCAAAATTTCTAACAAAATGTTTGGTTTCAGTTTTCAAAATTTATTTTTCAGAAAATTTCACATTTTCGTTTTCCGTATTTTCTTTTGTTTTCACTGAATTTTTTAAATATTTTAAGCAAGTTTTTTTAATTTTTAGACACACCTAACATAAATACACTTAAAAAGGACAATATATGTGAACAAAAATCTTTAAAAAAATTCACTAAACACCAAAAATACAAAAAAATAAAAATAAAAATAAGAATCCAATACATTTTTCATATTTTTGTGTATTTTTTAATTTTTAAAATATGTTTCTTACAAATATTTTACTATTTAGATACATCTAAAAAAGTTTTAAAAAAAAATTGCTTAAAATTTAAAAAACATTCAGTAAAAAAAAAAAATCGAAAAACAAAAAATTAATTTTCAGAAAACTAAATTCAGAAAATTGAAACCAAAGACACTAATGAATTTTATTTTTTTTTTTATAGCCAAAAATTTGCAGAGAAATTTTGTGACCACTTAAATAATAGTGCAGGCTGTACACTTCAACGGATGTAACAATCTTCAACTTAGTGGATTGCACTCTATTAACCCGCCAAGAAATCATATTACAATAAAAAATTGTAAAAATATAATCATCTCTCATATTAATTTAAATGCACCGGGGAATAGTCCTAACACAGATGGAATTGACATTTCTGGGTCTAGCCAAATTCAAATCCATGACTCAAACATCGCAACCGGTAAATAACTTGTGTTAACCATTTTCGCCTTGTTATTATTGTTGTTATTGTTATTAAATTATAACGGGCTAATTTTAGTGAACTACTACATAAATAGGTGACGACTGCATTTCTATTCGTGGTAATTCCTCCCTTATAAACATTACTAGCATTACAGGTGGTCCATGCCATGGCATAAGGTAACTTGTCATAATCTCAATCTCGATTTTCTTTTTATTTTTATTTTTTTATTTTATCAAATTATATTATCTATACTATGTATTAAGGAAAAAGAGGTTGTTAGTGAGGAGTTTTGTGAGGGTTTCAATATCTCATACTAATTTTCTTGATTTTTTTTTTAATTTTAAACAATTAAAAAAAATCCATAAACTAACTTCCATTTAACCATATAAAAATAAAATTCTAATTAGTACATGATTTATGTTTTTTAAAAGGAAAATATACTAATGCTTTTCAAAATATATATATTGTTTTGCTTTTAACTATAGGAAGCAATTCATCAGAATAAGAAAATAAAGATGTCCAATTTCAAATATTCAAAGATTGACTTCTTATGTGCATATATTTTTATCTTTTCATAATTAGTCCAGGATTTATAATTTTTAAAAAGAAAATGTGCCATTGCTTTTCAAAATACATTTTTGTTTTACTTTTAAATATAAGAAGCAATTTGCTAGAATAAGAAAATAAAGATGTCAAATTTTAAACATTCAAAAATTGGCTTCTTATGCACATATATTTCTATCTTTTGAGACACATAAATTTTCTTTAGAATAAATTTTCAAATCTCTTATTCTCACAAAAAAAAAAAAAAAAAAAAAAAGACTTACAAATTGCAAAAATCTTGTGTTACACAAAAAATTAAAAATAATAAAATATTTTAGAAAAGTTTATCTGTATTTATATCTATCTGTAACAAAAGGCCATAGTTTCAAAATCCCATGTCTAATTTCTTTATTTTTTTAATTTTAAAAAATTCTATTTGGTAATTATTCCATGATTTATGGCTTTCAAACAGAGAATATACTAAACTATTTTAAAATTAAATTAAAAAGAGAACATTTTTATCATAAATCTCATACGGTGAAATTTTTTATTGTAGCCTCTTTGAGATTTAAAGTCTCACTCTAATTTTCTCAATTTTATTAAATTTTATAACCAGCTAAACTTCCGACACAACAAAAGCACCAAGCTCTCTCCTATAGATAAAACAAAAGTGATGACATGCTTATAATAATGACGTAAAGGGAATTACAAGGAGTTTTTACTACAATGTAAGGGGAATTGAAAGGAGTTTTTATTGATTATATGGCTATTTAAAAATCAAAGTATGTATGTGTATCTTTTTTCTTGGTTTAAGTATTTTTTTACTAGAAGATCAGCCGATGTGGTACATTTTCTTTAGATTGGAAAAAAAATAATAACAAAAAAAAGAATTGGAACAGATGTGAAATTTTTGTAACTTTATGTCTATATAAATTTGAAAATAGTGGAACGAGTAATTGATTAAGAGTCACAAAATTTAAATTAAAAGCCAAAATTGATTAAATTGAAATTGTAGGGAACAAAATGACATAAGGGGCCAAATGTAAGGATTATTAATGTAATTTGTTCATGTTTTATTAATTTCTTACTCATAATTTAACTTGTTTTTAATTTTTTTTCCCCTTTTATTTAGTAACCTTTATATTTGGCAGCTATTGCAAAACTTTGAACGTATTTCATCATCAAATAATTTTTATTATTACTTTTGGTTTAAATGGATGAAAAATTAGAGTACACTTAATTGCATTCTTATTTGGATTGATTTGCATTTAAATTTGAAATAATTTAATTTGTTTAATTGACTTACAATTTATCATTACATTGTCAATGTTTCACATAATTTTTAATCTTTTGTGTTTATTATGCACTACACAGTGATTTTTTTTTATATTTATTAAAATAAAATTAATATATCAAAAATATATATACATTAATTGTGCATAGCACGAGTTTAACGCTAGTTTTATATAAGGGAGCTTAGATATTGCACGATCTTCTATGAAAGAAAATTTAAAATAAAAATTTCATTTAATTACCTAGGGTCTTCACATTATAGTTACATCTTTCTATTGATAAAATTAGTAATTTTACAAACAATAAAAAATTTCACAAAAAGTTGTACATAAGAGTAATACATTGTTGACATTTAAACTGGTGAAATGTTAACTCCTATATAAGATGAATGCAATACTGTCAACACTGCATTTGGTACATGTGTTTGTATTGTTTTCTCAATATAAACAAACAAATTCAACTTTCTTTTCCTGTCACTATCACTCTAGTGTGGGAAGCTTAGGACAAAACATGCAGATTTATGAAATAGTAGAGCAAGTATATGTGGGCAATTCTACATTGACGGGAACTACAAATGGAGTAAGGATCAAGACATGGCAGGTACGCAAACATATATCAACACACACACACATGTACACACGGACAAATGTTTTGTCATCTACATATTTTGAAATTTTGGAGACATTAATTTTCTAATTTTGAAATTGTCACATGTGCTATCTAGGGGGGATCCGGGTATGCAAAGAATATCACATTTGAGCACATCACATTTTTTAGAGTTGGAAATCCCATCATCATCAATCAATCTTATAAGGACAATCCCAAAAATGACGAACTGGTAAAAACATTGAATCTTCATTTCTTAAGAAGAATTTTGAGTTTTTCCACATGCTTGTACATGCCAAAAGAACTAACATACTATTTTGATGGTAATGTGATTCATATTGAAGGAATTGGTGGTGCAAATAAGTGATGTGACTTATACGAATATCAATGGATCGTCTGTCAGTGACCAAGCAATTACTTTGAATTGCAGTGTGAGCAAACCTTGCACAAATATTGTAATGGGTCAAATTAACTTATTTTCTTCCGTTCCTGGAGGGAAAATCACTTCCTTCTACCAAAACGCCCATGGAACTTCCATTTCAACTATACCTAATGTAACTTGCTTATCGGGTTAAAGTAGTGTTTGTTGTAATAATTGGCATTGTTCCAACAACAATAGCATTGTTTAGCCTGTCATTATTAATAACAGTATCTTGTGAGTTCCATCTCTTTGCAATATAAAGCATTGAATCCTCATGATTTTGACAATATTCAAATTCAATAGCATTATTAAATTGCAAACACTTGGTAAATTTGAATCTTCATATAATTACATTCTAAATATGAAGAAAATTACGATATTTTATAATGAAAGTTACAGATGTTTGGACCCTTAAAAATGTGTGTATGTATGTATCTATTCTACCACAACATTCGTAAAATAATTGCAAAGTATAAAAATAGAATAAAGTACATTTGTGGTCATTAGAAGTATGTGTGCCTTGTCACTTTGGTCTTTTAAATTTTAATTTTGTCAATTTTGTTATTAAAATTTTCATTTGCATCAATTTGGTCATATTTCAAATGAACTAACATAATAATAATAAAATACACATATGGTTCCAAAGATATGGGTTCTATGTCATTTTGGTACCATTTTTTTTTATTTTGTTAATTTAACCCCACAAATATTGATGAAAAAGATTAAAGGCAACCTTACAATATTGAGGGATAAAATTGAAACTTTAAGGACTAATGACACAAAATTTATACTTTAGGGACTGTGTTGAAATTTATGAGTATTCCGCTTACGATTTAAATGGTCATTTGAAATTGGATCAATTTGAAGCTCAAATCTCAATGAAATAGCTTTACCATTGCGCCAAGACTTGTCTTGAATTGGTGAATATGGAAAATATAGAGACAGGATTAAGGCTTGTGGGATATTAGACAAAGGAGAGAAAAGTTTGGTGTTCTGGTCTTGTTGGTGCTAGGAAGTCTGTCTTTGTGTGTGTTGAAACTTTCTTACAAAGGAGTCTTTCATTGCTTGGTTGGAAGGAGAGGTGGTACCATTTCCTTTTGGTTGTATCTATCTATCTGTCACACCCCAAATTTTATTTACTCAGAAATATTACCAAAAGCCTTTAATTTAGGTCCAATCTTATATATATATATCTATTACTCTTTAGTAATAGAAACATAATAATACATGTTCTCTCTCTCAATGAATACAGTAATGGAAATAATACATGCCAAGCTTCTGCTGCAAAGCTACAAATAGATAAGATACATTATTCATTCTTTTTACATCTATGATGAAATTATACATAAAAGATACACGGATCCCATAACTCTTCAACTAATGAATCTGACTTTCTCTTCCTGAAAAAAAGATAAAACAACGAGGGGTGAGCTTTCATGCCCAGTAGGAATCTCATAGTTCTACAACAATAGCTAACACATAGATAGAAATGATCATGCATGCAAGGTGATACCATATAGTAAGGTGACATTTTTAAATTTTCAAAATATTATACGTAGAGTACCATTTTCTCAAAATTTATTTGAACATTTTAAAGAAACCTTTCATCTTTAAAAATTATTCCTTATCATTAGAAAAAACCATAATTCCTCTTTTCAAACAAGTGTGCCTAAGGAACAACATCATTTTAAATTTATTAACCCAATTTCAAAATATTCTTCATTTCATTTCCATTTTAATGTTCCTCTTTTAATTCTCTTCTACGATTCACAATTATTATATCTCCACAACCTCAACCTCAAAGTTCAAGTTCTCTTAATACTCAAAAAACACCTCTCATACACACCATTCCCGCTTGTCCATCCATTATTACTAAAACTCCGTAATGTAAAAGTCCAAATCTCATTTTTATTCAATAGCGATTCTCCTACACTAAACTCCTACTTGTCTAACAACTACATCACATCCACATTTGCATTATTAATTATAATTCAACATAACACAAGAATGATAAACCCATTTAATTCAATTTCTCTATTAATTATAAATACAAAACTTTTAATCTTTCCATATAGGTAGAAACAACCAGGTGAGTTCATTAGCACCAATCCCTTATCCAATTACTATTTCGTTATCCATTCTTTTCAAATAATTACCATATGCATCTTCCCTCCGTACCAAAGTACACATCAAATTGTAATGTCATAAATTCATCACAATTCACGTATACTATCACCGACTCAGCACATTTCTCAACACATTCCACCTTTTGCTGATTTGATACGGCGGGATAGTAGGCACCCAATTCTTAACACCTTCCACTTTTTGCCAGCTATTATACAGTGGGAAGTGAACTCCCAAAAACCATTTTCAACTTTAAAATAAAACATCAGTTTTTCCACTTTTGCCGGCTATTATACGGCGGGACTGTGTGGACACCCAAAAATATTTTTCCCACATTCATCCAGCGATAAGCCTAGATAGGGCATTTGGGCACCTTTAATTCAAAACTACCCCCACATTTGCCCGCTATTACATGGTGGAACGTGGGCCCTCAAAAACCTTTTTCAACTCCCCGCGCGGGTACCAACACAACACCACCCAACATAACTCAACCCAAACTCAACACAACCCAACATAACTCAACCCAAACTCAACACAACTCAACATAACTCAACATGATTCAACACAACTCAACATGATTCAACACAATGCAATATAGTTCAACACAATTCAACACAATTCAATTCAACACCACTAAATGCAATCCAACATAATTCAAGATGAACTCTTAAACCTCAACTTCAACATTTCATCACAAAATCCATATCATCCATACCATTAACAATTTCTTCCCCCAAAACTTTGTTTCATATTGTCACATAATTTAAAATATCAACAATAAGGGTTCAATCGCAACTTTTACATGAATTTCCAAACACTTCCAAAATTCAATTAAACTTGTATATGTGCAATTCAATACCTCAATTTCATGATTCTACTTTCATTTTAGGCAAAACCATTAATTGTCTTCATGTGCCAAGCTAGGGTTTTAAGAGAAATTAAAGCTCTTCACCCAAACACTTTTTATTCCAATTCTTCTATTAATTTTAACCCCAATTTCATAAGCCCATAATCATAACCCAAAATTTGAACCCCAACATTTCAAACCCTAAACCCCCAATCTCATGATTTATCATAATATGCTGAAAATTACAAATTTTGTATTTATATAAGAAAATACCACAAATCTATCTATAAATGGGAGTATTGAAGAAGAACTAGAACCCCTATCTCAAGGATCAACCAAGAAAGTAAGGCTCCAAGAAGAATCCTTCGCAAATCCAAAATCCAATTGGTTGAAAATGTTGAGCTTCATGTATTCTTCACTTTTTGGTAAGAGATCTTGGCCAAATCTTTGAGAAATGGAAGCTACTTGGGTCAAGAAATCAAGGGTTTTCGGACCTAGGGTGAGAGGAAGGAAGAGGGAAAAGGAAAGTGCAAAGAATGATCTAAAAAATCATTTTTTAAGCTGCTGAGTTCACGCAGTCCGTTCGAGCTCCACTTTCTGCACTCGAGCATACTTGCTTCCAACACAGATACCAAAACTTCAAATGGCCATAACTCTCTCACCCAGACTTCGTTTTAGGTCATTCTTGTGACCAAATCGAAGCTTCCGAAAACAAGCTTTCCAATGGTTCTAGCCTCACACCCAAATTCAAAATGTGGAAAAAGGAAAGGGCAAAAGAGTGACGGCTGTTTGTAGGAAAATTATCTGAATTAAAGTTTTTGGTTCAATCTTACTTTACCATCATGTTACCACTTCAACCAATGTCCGAAAATAAAACAAGGGGGCTCCAAACACAATAATAAAAATGTCAAGAGCAATCCCACTAGTCTCGGAAATTTAGACTCAACTAGGTAGACTGCTCGAGCATACAATTTTGCGCTCAAGCGAACAGACTAACAATGTGACAAGTTGTTTTCCAGGTCCGCTCGAGTGCAAAATTGTTACCCTCAGTATTTTGTTTCATTGCAGGCGTGTCCGCTCGAGCATGGGAAGTCCCGCTCGAGCGTGAAATGCTAGCCCCCAGTAATTACACTGTATCACTATAAAACCTCTGAGACCCCTCTTTCTATGCTCGAGCGGGGAAGTCGTCGCTCGAGCGAGCCTTCTTGATCGTGTTTGGACGCTCGAGCGCGGGAAGTCACGCTCGAGCGGGGAGCGCGATGACAGCTTTTTGACATAGCAACTTTAGATCATTTTCACACTTCCCTTTCTCTTTCCTTGATCTTCTCTCTCTTTTTTTCCTCTCTTGGAAACCCTAGATCTCCATTTGCAAATAGCTTCCATACCATTTAGATCCGCCCAAATTTGTTAGTTGGGGACGAAGAACACTTGAAGGATGGCATTATCTTCCTATTGGATTGGGGATTTGCGATGGGTTCGTAAAGGAGTTCGAATTTGGGGCTTGATAGTTGAGGTAGGGATATCTTTATTCTTGTATCTCTTCATTTTTGAGGAAATTTCATGGTATTATGTGTGATTGAAACCCTAATTGAAGCTTTGATTGAATAAAACCCACTTTCCCTGTAATTACTCTTTCACTCAACATTTTGTTTGAAATTTCTAAATTTCTCTCTAATATAAGTGAAGATATAGTTAAAGAACTAGATTTGTGACTAGGGGAAGAAGCCCCCAAATTTTAGAGAAACCCTATGTTCCCAATTGGTTAGAAAATTGCCTAGTTAGTGAAATACCCAAGTAATTCATGACTTTGGTGAGGAGATAACATGTGGGCGTTGATGTAATTAAAGTAATGACAGCTTGAATGCTATTGGCCTTTGAGTTTTATGTGATGTTTATATGTGATGATGATACATGATGTTGATTGTAGGATTGACATGTGTTTTAATGTTTGAGCATGCATAAGTCTATGTGTGGGTTGGTAATGTGTAAAAGTGGTGTTGTGTTGTACCCGCACGGGGAGTTTTAAAAGGTGCCCAATTGCCCTGTCTAGGCTTATCGTTGGACGAATGTGGGAAACCATTTTTGGGTGTCCACACAGTCCCGCCGTATAGTAGTCGGCGAATGTAGGGGTTGTGTATTAAAAGAAACGGTTGTTCCCAATTGGGCTCATGTGATGGGATGCATGTAAACTGATTTCTTGGTTATGAATGTTTCTTCATGCAACTAGTTATCATAACATAAATTTATCTAAATTAAATTATAAGGACTCTTGTGAGATATATACTATAAATATATGCTTGGTTGCTGAAATACCTTTGTTTGGGTTGTTATTTCACATGGATACCATATTTTGTTCAAGGAAGTAGATATCTGGATAAATGTATTCCTACTGGGCATCTTGCTCAACCGTAACTTATTTTTCAGGGATTGAGGAAGGTCTGCCTCAATGAAGCACCGGTTCAAATGCTAGATCTAGCTTACTTTGGGGAGTGAAGTGAAGTCAAGAACATCTAGTGTCTGTGTGTAATTTTTGGGGATTTTGTAATGGAACTTTTGTTTGTAATTCTATATTAATGTACGCCTTGAGGGCTCATGTTTTGTTAAGTTATCTAGGTCATTGAACTAAGACAGGATCTTGAGCACTGTGGAAATGCAATATTTGAATTGTAATTACTTAAGTCTCAGTTCAATGGGAAAGATGTCCCATTTTGGGATTTTATGATTATGTTACCAATGTGATAACAAGGTTAATTTTCAGGGCATTACAAACAAAGCCGACCGCTCGAGCGACCTCTCATGCGCTCCAGCGGAAATTCACAACTCTTAGAATCTCGGACAGACTACAAAAGTACTGGAAGCCTCACAGGTCCGCTCAAGCATCAACTCTTATGCTCAACCGGAGGGAAAAATTTTGCAGTGTTACACTATCCATCTAGATAGGTTTGGAATATGTGTGAGGCTTTTGGATCAATCTCTTATCTTTTGACATTGGGCTAGTCAACTTAACAAAAGCTTTATTGATGAAAAAGCACAATACATGCAAAAATTACATCAACAAAGCAGGGAAATGCAAAAAGTATCATAGCTAACCTCAACAATCCCAACTAGATTGGCACCGCAAAGGAAGCACAATCATATGCTAGCACTTGAACCAAGATTGGTGAGAAACCAATCAAAAATACCCAAAGAAAAACATAACAGCTATAAAATAAACAAAATAATCCTACATTGACAACAACAACAAAACATCAGCAGCAGCAGCAGCAGAAAGAGATCTCTACAGCAGCAACAAACTAGTGAGCAGTGACAAACTAGTGAGCAACTCCACCCAACAAACACTTCCAAGCAATAAACAACAACCATTCAAACAGAAAGCCAACTGGTGATGGCAAACGAACCAACTAAACAGAACCTTTATTGCAGGACACCAGACTTGATCCATAACATTCAACCTCCATTTTTGATACAATACTTCACCAGTTGCAAATTAAAGACCAAGTCATTTATAGAAAACTCTACTTGAATTGGCGATGCTTCGAGCCACATAGAAACTCTAACCTTCACTATTTCACATAGATCTTCCAAATTTGGTTGAGAATCATTAAAAACACAATCATTTCTATGCTTTCATGTAGACCAGAGAGTAGCCAAAGGTATAACCATCCAAATTTTCTTCTCCAGCTTCTTCATTCTACAACCATACCACCATTGCAACAATCCATGCACTGAACCTGGTAACACCCTCTGCAATCCCCACCATTGTACAATGTTGGACCAAAACAACCAAACAAAAGGACAGCAAAGTAAAATATGTTCCACTGTTTCAACCCCATTATGACAGAACACACAATCAAGATTTGAACTCCCTGCTAGGATTCCAATTCTATGGAGGAAACTAGAAGTTTTAACCCTACCAAGCCAAGCTAGCCACCCAAAGAATTGCACTTTGGGAGGAGCAAAAGTTGCTCCAAATTAAGATAGCCACTAGTATTGCAAGTCCTAGATTGCTTCAATGGTGTTGGGTTGGCAGGCAATGCAAAAAGTAAGAGATGGAGAGAGAAAGAGAGAAAGCTGTATTCACACTAAATTATTGAAGGTTTCCAGGATTAGTCCTAATAGATGCGTTTGATGTGGGGTTAGGGTTTTTGTGGAATTATTAAGGGAAGAATCAAGTTTCTCTATTGTCCTTACTCTGACTCGATAGGTCCAGTTTGTACATTGTGAGCCAATCTTGTGTCCACTTCGATGATTCAAGTTGTTTATCTTCTAAAATCTATTAAGTAAATCATTTATGTAAAAAATTAAATTGATCAGACATAGTCATATGATCGAACCCTGTTTTTTTTTTTAAAAAAAATAATGAACTATAAGTATGATTTTGATAATAGATTGTCAAATTTTAAAGAACAATATGATTCGATCATTTGGGTATCAATGTCTTATCAATTTAATTTTTTTGTATGAAAAATCTATTCAATAAATCTTACAAGATAAATGGTTCAGACCACCGAAATAGGTTCACAATATGTCAGCTGAACATCTCTAATCCAATTAAAGAGCAAAGAGAAACTCGTTCACTTAAAAAAATGACGTGTTATATTTTTATTAATGTGAAAGGTAGCTTCTATAAATATCTTTTGTTTCTTATGGTTTTACTTTATTTAATATTTTGATTTTATTTTATCATTTTTTCAGGTAAGCTCTTATGGGTTTTCTATATGCGAGAAACTTAAAACTAAATTAGAAATTTTCTTATCTTATATTTTAATTTAGGTTTTTCTAGGGAAATCACAGAGGATTTACATGGTAGTACATGGAAAACAAAGGTCAAATATAATGGAAGGACTGAAAATTATGAGGATTGCTAGTCTTCAGTTGCCAATTTGGACTAGACCATCCTGTCTTTTTAGTGGGCCTATATTTTGGTTCTAGTTCAATGATTTAAATGTTCACATGAGTTAGTCAAGTAAATTATTTATATTTAAAAATTAAATTGATCGAATAATCATAATTACATGTTTGAATTAATTGTTTATTAAAGAAAATGAACAATTATATTTAAAATTACACTCATCGTCCATTTTTTGCATACAAAATTGATCAAAATATATAATTATTGCTTCCGATCAACTTAGTTTTTTGTAAGAATAATTTACTCAACTAATTTTAAAATGTAAATGTTTCAAATCATTGAATTTAAGTCAAGAGAAATAAGCCAACTAAAAAGACTGCCCAAATTTACAAACTTAAGAGGAGCCAATCTTGAAAATTGTATATCTCCTTTTTTAAAGAAAAGAAACCATATATGGTGTTGACTCGGTAATTCCCATTCCTACCAACTTCCAAAAACAAATGGGTGATTAATTAATTATTTTGTTATTAGTTGGATCTGAACGTAACGGTCTGGTTTATAATAATTTTCATATTATAAGTGTTGCTAAACACCAAAGGCATGATTGGTTAAGCTTTTATTTTTGTTGTTTATGTGTTTCTTCAAAAATTTAGCTATTAAAAAAAAAAAGAAAAGAAAAAAATTTCTGAAATTTTTTTGTAGACAGCTTGCCAATTTATTATTATTATTATTATTATTATTTGAAAAATTAAAACAAAAATACAACCAGACATGACCAATTTTCTCACCTCTTTTGAGATATTGAAAATTGCAAAGAGTAAGAAATTGTTAAAATCAAGAAAGGTAAGAAAGTCAAGTCAATTTAAAGGTAAAAATAATTACAGGCATATATAAATAGGGGTATGATTTCTCCATAATTGTCACATTTTCTCTATAATAAATGTGATTATGCATAGATTCCATCAACATTTTCTTTGCAAGTTCTAATGTGATCGATTTCTTTGTTTTAATTTAATTATTTTTTTTATTTGTTTGTAAAAGGTGTGAACTGTGGGCTCATAAAGGTGCTGCGCTGATTGGCATGGTGGGCATAACCAAATCGGTGGAATGTTTTCATAATGATCTTAGTTTTTTTTTATTAATTATTTTTTTTTTAATTTATTTTTAAACTTCTGATGTACCTAAAAAAAAATTAATGATCTTAGGTGTTGCATTCCCTTTGTATGTATATATATATTTGATTAATATATATTTAAATGAAATAAAATAAAATGATAAAATACAAATATTATTTCATTTTGAAAAAGTATTAGGATTTTGTATATATTTAAAAGTAATAAAATCCATCATAACACATGAAAAATTAAATAAAAAAGGGTTAATTACACCAACACCCCTCCACTGTTAACAAATATCACTTTATCCCTTTATATATAAACTCGTACATTTTGATCACCTCAACTTCAAAAATCTTATAATTACACGATTTTTTAGAGGTGGTCTAAAAAGGATGAAAGTGATACATTTTCATAATTGAAAAGATCAAGTGATATTCATTAATAGTTAAGGGAATAGTGCTATAATTAACAACTAACATATATAATTGTTCACATCAAATTTAGAGATCATGTTTTAAAAATTTTAGGCATTTTCCTTTCTCATTTTAGTTATGTTCATTTCCTACCATATGGTCACAATATGAACTCGAGCTAAACTCGAGCAATATAAAGCATAAGAACACTAATGCCTGAGTTATAAGCTTGAGATTTCTTTTTGCACTAGTGAATAAGCTTAAGATTTCATGTATCATATCACGTTACTTGCATACATATATATACAACCCAAAATCCAACTTATAACCAACATTAGTTATAGCTTTCACAACAAACTAGTGAAAGGCTTAATAAAAAAATGGTTATAAAACTAAAGCGTGGCAAAAAATTTGATTTTCAAAATTTTGGCCAAGGCATTCTACTGTCAACCCTACTCTATATAATGTGTCTCAAAAATCTATATTTTTCACTAAGCATTAATTTTTTTATTTTATGTTATAAATCTTCATTTGGTTACTTGTATACAATGGTGAGAAGTGCTTCCACCACTTACAAACTAAAAACCATGATTTCCATTCTTGCAAATAATTTGTTTTTCTTCTTTCTCTTGATGTATGTGTGTATGCATTAGTGCAAAACTATGTATGTCTGAGGATACACTTTGATGTTTTTCTTGCAGGAGCTATTTGGCATTCTTATGGTATGTTGTATTGCTACATTTGGCTTAGGCATTGAAGTAGAAGATGTTGGAACATTAGACACTTTAAATGTGGTTGATTATGGTGCAGTCGGAGATGGTGAAATAGATAATTCACTAGTATATCTTCAAACCAATTCTGTTGAAATAAGTAATGCCATTTGCTAATAGCTAAAACATTTAGAGCAAGACAATGTTAAATGTGTATATCAGAGTAAGATGGTCCTATGTCCAAATACCAAAACCTAATTAAAAATAATACAATGAGTAAGCACGCGTAGCATGCTTTTGTGGTGCACATGAACAAGAATGTTGAGGTAAGAAATAACAATATTTTTATTTTGAGTTTTTAATGCTTTAAGACTAATTGGTTGTTAAACATACCTAGTATCGTGTGTGAATGACTGGAAATTTTTATCAATTCTTGTTTTAGGAAAGAAGATCAGTGAGAAGTGAGAGAAAGAGAGGTTAGGAGTGGATTCGCATGAGAGAGAGAGAGAGAGAGAGAGAGAGAGAGAGAGAGAGAGAGAGGCAAACTCAGTCCAGAAGAAGTAAATGATAATGGGTAAAGGATATGGGGAAGAAAAAGGTAAGCGAATTCCTTAGTAACAGGCAGTTTAAAAAATCATCATCATCATCACCCCTCCATAAAACCTTGCTGATCGCCACAGCTATAGCTAGTGCTTTCAATTATTGTCACCGCCACTAGCCCTACCGGTCACTGTTGATCGTTTCCTCTCAAATAGCCACCGCTCGCCGATTTGTTTCGCTATCTCCGGTGGCGCTCCCACATAGAAAACAATCATCATCTAAGAAAAGTTGATAAGAAAACCAACTATTTGGAAACAAATGGCTACCATCGTTAGCGACGACTGATTAGACTTTCAACTCTACCATCCATTAACATTCGAGTAAGGCCTTTACCATCCTCTCTGACCTTTCTGATTTCAATTGGGTTTTGTGATTTGGGGAAAGCCAAGGGTGGGAGCTAGTCCTGATTTTCCCAGTTAAAAGTTTTCGCATTCCATCTGTTTGATAAAATGCCTCAGTGAAAATGTAATGGAGGAAATGGAGGTTGGATTCTGGTAGTAAGGCGACAGATAGGAGGTGGAGCTCAAGACAAGGAAGCTAAGCATGGACTGTTCACTGTATTTGTGGATAATTTACCTATAGTTATGGATGCTAAAACTATGTTCAAACTTTTCACACAATTTGGCATAGTAAAGGATGTCTTTATACGCTTCAAAAGGAGGACAATGATGAACTCAAGATTTGAATTTGTGAGATTTGATTGCCCTGTAGCAGCAAACATTGCCATTCAAAAAGTGAATGGTCTGTTGGTAGATGAAAGGGTGCTAAAAGTTAAAAATGCTACCAATGACAGGAGCAACAGAGATGAACAGAGCGTGAGAGAAACCCATACCATCAGAAGACCTCCTGAAACTAATAGAAACAGGGCTGAAGTTCCTTATACAGGCCTAAGATCGTTTGTTGAAGTATTAAAAGGGGACACACCCACTGTTGCTAGGAAAGCAAGTTTGACCATAAAAGCCAATGAAGTTGGTCATGGATGGCTCTGTGATAGTATAATAGACAGGCTTAATACTGAACACTCTACTATTAACATTGAAAATGTCTTGAAGGAGAAAGGTTTGGATCAGGTAATGGTCGAATAAGGGGGAGGACGAGATATAGTATTAACCTTCAAATCTCAAGAGGAGTTGAAATCAAATATTTGCAATATCAAAGAATGGTTTAAGGAATGGAGTCAGTTTGTGGTGAAATGGAAGCCAGGATTTTATCTTGACCAAGAGAGATGTGTGTGGTTGAGGTGTTTTGGCATACCCTAAAATCCCTGGAATAGAGGCACACTCAACAACATTAGAAGTGTGTAGGGTACTGTTCTTAGTTTGGATCGAGATATTTGTCAACTAAAGTCCTTCTCCCATACCAGAATCAGAGTGGCTACATCTTGTATGGAGATTATTAACAAAACTTTATTTTTGGAGTGCAAGGGCAAACTACATCCCATTCTTGTGTGTGAAGATCATTTAGCAGAGTTTTGTAGCAAGAAACAACATCGCTTGGAAGAGTACAGCTCCAACAAAATCTGCGGTAGTGTTGTGGAAGGATCAATTCCAGAGGAGTGTTACAAGGAGAAGGAGGTAAAAAGTGTGATGGAGGTAAACACAGTTGTTGAGGAGTCAAAGTGGGATGGAGGTTTGAGCAGAGAAGAGGAAGTATGTACCAAGGAGGTAGAACAGAGGACAGGGCCTAGTGATTGCCATTTGGAAGAGGAGGTAAACACAGTCGTAGAAGAGACCATGTTAGAGGAGCTAGTGCACGGACCAAAATTTAATGTTGAGCAAGTCTTTACACCTGGTTTTCTCAGAAGCTTCAGGGGATCTAGAGATGGAATTGGGCTTGATATCAATATTGAAGTGGATTTGGCCCAAGCACTTAGTAAGAATTTAAATGGGAAGGGATTTCTGAGCCTAAGTCATTCAGGCTTAGGTAGGCAACCTGCTTTTGTCCTAAAACTCCTGCAGAATGAGAAGAAAAAAAAGAAAGAAGAAGGTTCAGCTAGAGGGGTTCACCAGCTTTGCTAGACTTCATGGGCATAAAGTTGCAGCAGTCAGCAAGCACACTTCTAAGTCTGTCATCTTCAGACCAGCAGCAGCTGCGAAGCACATTCAGATCTGTCTGAGGGTGTTACTAGTCCGAACAATATTCTCCTCAATGAAGCTAAAGCCACTATACAATTGGGAAAATCTCTTGGCATCAATTTCAGTGAGACAGAAGATAATGTTCTGAACAAGATTATTGAGCTAGAGGTAAAAGAAAAAAAGAGATCCAAATAGGAGGGTTAGGTCTAAGAAGATATAGGATGGCAACAAGTAAGCATAGCTGGAGCATTCAGTGGGTTCTAAACAACTGTTAAGCTTGTTTTTGGGTGGTGGCAACAAGTGTTTATGGTCTTGTGAGCTAGTGTTGGTTTTTCACCAACACTTTGCTTGGTTTCCTTTTTTTCCTTTTTTCTTTCTCATCCTTATTGATGTATTCTCATATGTAATGTACGGTTTCTCCATCAAAAAATATTTTATTTGTTGATCAAAATTCTTGTTTTAGGATCCTCACAAGATCATGGCATGTTAGTGAAAGAAAGGGAGTGGTTATAGCGTTTCTGGTTTAGAACCGACCCATTTTGTATTTTGGAATCGGGTTTCATACCCCCATATGGTTGTTCGTGTCTTTTCCCTCTTATTCTTCCTTAAATTTGGTTATGGAATTAT
Organism: Camellia granthamiana; assembly: GCA_036172215.1. Classification (NCBI taxonomy): domain Eukaryota; kingdom Viridiplantae; phylum Streptophyta; class Magnoliopsida; order Ericales; family Theaceae; genus Camellia; species Camellia granthamiana. Next base: position 89,299,823 of record CM069907.1, read on the forward strand.
GTTGGTCTTATTTGGAACAAGTTGGTTGCTTGATTTTCGAATCTTTGTTGCCTAGATTTTTGTTCCTCCGCTCGAGCAGCACTTCTTGCGCTCGAGCAAGCTTTGCAAATTCTCAATATTTCTGCAGACCTGCAAAATAATGGAAGAATGTATTCTATGCTCGAGTGGCTAATCTTGAGCTCGAGCGATGTCTTTCGTCTGCAAAACTTCCGAAAGTGTGTATTTTGTGCTAGAGCATCACTTCTTGCGCTCGAGCAGAACAATGTGTCTAGCGCTCGAGCATCACTTTTTGCGCTCAAGCGGACTGCGTGTGTATCAATTCATGAAGATGACTTTTTACTTCACTTTTTCATTTATCCTCTCTCTAAAACTTTCCAAAAACCTAGATCTTGAGTCTCTCTCTCTAAAACACACCTTCTCTCTATATTTTTACCTAGATCCATTGGGTTCTTCACCCTAGTGCCTTTAAGAAAAAGTTAGAGCATTCCTAGAGCTCCGTTTTGATCCGATCGGAACTTGGTTTCGGCGTCATTGAAGTTTCGACCTTGCTTTACTTGTCGTATAAGCTTGAGGTAGGAATTTTCTACACCTTCTTACGGGGTTTTAACTTGGTTATTTGTTGTTGTGTAACAATGTTGAGTTTTGGGAGTATTTTGGACAAACCCAAGGTTTGGGATGTAGAACTCAAAAGAGAGGTTTCTAGTGAATGTGCTATAAATAGTCATGGGGCTTGAAAATGAGGTTATATTGTGTCATAATAGTTGATTTTGGCATTTGGGTTGGTATGTGGGAAAGAGGGAAGTTAACCTAAAATAGTTCAAGTATTTATTTTGTATAAATAAATGAAATTGGTATCATAAATATGAAATTGGATGAATGTTGATGTAAACGGTGGAATTAGATATGCATTATCCCACACTTTTGGAAATTTGAATACACTATCTGTCTTGGGATTTAATATATGTTTAGAAATATCTGTTTAGAAATATCTGTATTGGGCTATCAGTGGAGGATAGGTATGATTGTTGTAGAAATTGCATAAGGATTAGATAAATTGAAACTAATCTCTTGGTGGTCGTCATTGAATATGACTAAGTTTTGAATACATTGTATATGTATGATTGTTTGGGAGGAGAAAGAGGATGTACTCCATTGTTTGGGAGAAGATAGGGGATGGACTCCATTGAACTAAGTTGGCCCGTGTGTCCTGGGTGAAAGTCCCAAAATCGCGCGTATATATGGATGCCGATCCCGCGGACAAATTTTTCGTAAAATGGCAATTTGAAGTGCTTGTGTGATGATTGTGTTAATTTGGGAACCACTGAGTTGTAGTCTCAAATGGGTTGTTTGAAAGATAATGAAATTGGCTCATGAATTGAGATGAAATGACCTAACCAGAATTGATGAGAAGGAAAAAGGATTGAGTTATAAATTTTGGTACTTTATGATGATATAGAATGTAAATGTTTTCTCACTAGCATTGCAAATGCACATTGTACTTATATCTTTGTTAAGATCTATATGCTGTGTTAGATTGTTCTTACTGGGTTTCGGCTCACCCTATTTGGGAAAATCATTTTCAAGTGTTGATGATATGCCTCCGCCAAGGCAGTAGCTTGGAAGGAGTTTGGAGCACGAGCTTCACTTTTGTGCTTATTTGTATAGCCAAGGGCTTGAATTGTATAGAGTTAGACTCTCTTTTGTTGTAACCAAGCAAAGATTTGGAAAGATGTAAGCCTTTATGGCATATAATTATCTATTTAACTTTCATTCCTATTTACTACTTGTAACACATGCTGTAGATTCAGGATGAACTATTTATGAATGTATATCGCATGTGTCACTTTTGTATATCAAGTCAGACTAATGAAATATTATAATTTTGATCATGTTGTCTTGTGTCAATTGTGTTAGGTTGGATTATTGTAATTATTTTCGGGGCGTTACAGTGTTGCTAAAATATTAGGTTCTAATTATATATTTATCATAATCAAACGACGTATTATATTAATAAATAAACAAATTTCTTTTCAGAACATTCTAATAAAAAAAATTCCCGGTTGAGCAGTAGAAACTCAAACCCATTATTACTTACTATTATTATTATTATTATTATTTGAACTGCCACACATTATTAACATTGTCTAGCAGTACCCATTTTTTATCTTTCTTAGGCCAACATGGCTTGGTAACCTGATGAATTGCAAAAATTAAAAGAAAAAAAGAGAATAGATTTTTGACCTTATTGTTCTATATATATACATCAAAAGGCATTTGTGAAAGCATGCGGAGATCTATATAAAGGAACTGGAGGGATGCCCAAACTTATCATACCAGCAGATATGACTTTCTTGTTGATGCCTACGACCTTCCAAGGTTTCTGCAACTCTAGTACTATTAATATTTAGGTATTAGTGAGAGTTTTATCTACAACACTCGAGATTTTTGTTCATTTATATGTTTTGACTAAGCACAAAGGAATTTTTTTTGTTACATTTTTTTTTCATTTTCTATCTTTTATTTTGTTGCATTTTTTTTTTTCATTTTCTACTACGCTGTAAAAGTATTCATTTTTTTCTTTCTTTTTACTATTATTTTTTGAAAGGGCAGGTTGAAGGTCATATTGTTGCATCTAGCTTTCTTTCTCAATGGCAGGAGTACAACAACATACAAAATTGGCTTTCTTTCTCATTTGTGAATGGCGTTATCATCAATGGAGGTGGACAAATCAATGGACAAGGTTCAATTTGGTGGTATAGACTCCTTTATGATGTTGCTGATTCGGTGCGTAATCGAATTTATTGTGACCCGATTTTTCTTTTCTTTTTTATTTTCTGTTTAATTTGTTGGATTTTTTTGTCAAATATGAAAAGGGAAAAAATTACTATTTTTACCTTTCTCTTTTTCTAGATGAGGATTGTAGTGCCCCAAAATGCTACAGTAAACCCAATCCTTAAAGCAGATGAATAATAAAAATAATATGCTTTTATTCATCAGAGTTCGTTTTCAAAAGCTAACACATACATTATACATTCACAAATGTTCATCCTGAATCTACAACATGTGTTGCAATGCTAAGAGAATTAAAAAACCAAACAAATAGTCATATGCCCAATAGGCTTACATCTTTCCCAGTCATGGCTTGGTTACACAAAAGTGAGCCTAGCTCAAAACATTTTCAGCCCTTGGTTATACAAAAGAGTATAACAAAATAAAGAATCTCTTGCTCCCAAAAGTCCCTCCAAGCTATTGCCTTGGCGGAGGCATGTCACCAACACCTGAAAATGGTTTTCTCCAAATAGGGTGAGCCAAAGCCCAGTAGAAATAATCTAACACAGTAGATGTAACACCCGCATCCTTTAATCCATTGGAGAGTGTATTTAATTCCCTTATTTTCATTTTTGGGAGTCTTTGGAGTTGTTGAATGTTGATTTTGGAGGAATATGATCTGATTTAAACTTATTGGGTTTGTTTGTTTGCACTTGTTCTTGTCAAAAAGTTGTTTGGGAACTTAGAAATTCTATTCTGGGGTCGACACCAGCCTTCCTAAGGGTCGACCCTTATCTATTGGTGAATTTTCTGGAAGTGTTGCTGGAATATAGCGTCGACATCAGCCTTGGTGGTGTCGACACCTGCCTCTTGTTGCTATCCACAAGGGTCGACACTAGTCTGGAAAAGGTCGACCCTTGTACATTGCAAAATCTGTGTGTTGATTGCTGGAAAATAGGGTCGACCCTTCCTGTCTAAGGGTCGACAACTTACATGTTGCACAAATTGCTTTTCTTCCTGGAGGGTTAATACCTCTACCCGAAGGGTCGACCCTTGTGTATAATTTTCAGCTTTTTGGGCTGGTTTGGGCCCTACTTTTGAGGGGTTTTGAACCTATTATTTTATTGACCTTAGGACTACTTCTCTGCTACTATAAATAGGCTCCAAACATATTTAATTTCACTTTTTCTCCTCTTTTCTCTCACTCTCAAACCATGAGTTCTCCTCTCTCTCTCTCTAAAACACAAAATTTTTCACTTAAATCTCTAGATCTACTCACATGGAGTGATCTTTTCACCATGGTCCTTTGAGAAAGAGTGTAGATCTCGTTGAGGGCTTCCTTTCAGTCCTATTGGTTCATGGTTTTCTCGCCATTGATTTTTGTGTCGTCATCTCTTGGCTTCAAGAGCTAGGGGTTTTTAGTTCTCTTTCAATGCCCTCGTTTATGGATAGAATTGTGGTATTTTCTTTATATAAACACAAAAGTTTATATTTTTATGCATATTGTGATGAATCATGAGATTGGGGGTTAGGGTTTGAAGGGAGTTGGGTTGACTTGTTGGGTTAAGATCTTGGGTCATGAGTTTGGGTGTAAAAGTAATAGAAGGGTTGGAATAAAATGTGTTTTGTGAAAAGTTTTAACTTCTCTTAAAAACTCTAGTTTGGCTCATGAACATGGTTAATGGTTTTGCTTCAATTGATAGTAGAATCATGAAATTGAAGTGTTAAATTACACATGTACAAGTTTAATTGAAATTTTAAAAAGTTTACAAATTTATGTAAAAGTTGCGATTGAACCCTCAATGTTGATGTTTTAAATTATGTTATAATGTGAACCAAACTTAGGGGAAAATAAATTACTAATGGTGTGGATGATATGAGCTTTGTGTTGAAATGGTTGTGTTGAATCTTGTTGTGTGTTATGTGAATTGTGTTAGGTTATGTGGTGTTAAGTTGGTTGAGTTGTGTTATGTGGAATTGTGTTTGTGTTGGGTTGTGTTGTGGTTGGTACTCGCGCGGGGAGTTGAAAAATGGTTTTCCAGTGCCCACAACCGTCCGTATCATAGTCGGTAAATGTGGGGAATTGTTTTAAAAATTAAAAAAAAAAGGTTTTTCAGTGCCCACAACCGTCTGTATAATAGCTAGTAAATGTGGAGGTGGTTTGAATTCAAGGTGCCCAATTGCCTGGTCTAGGCATATTGCTGGACGAATGTGGGACATATATTCTTCGAGTTAACAAGGTGCCCAAGCTTGCACAAACATTGTAACAGACAGAGTTAACATATATTCTTCGGTTCCTGAAAATAAAACCTTTTCCTTTTGCTACAATGCTTGTGGAACATCCTTTTCAACTACACCTAGTGTACCTTGCTTATCAAATTGTTGACTCAACTTTTATTTTTATATTTTAATTTCTATGTTTAATATAAGTTGTATTTGTTGAAATAATTGATGGCATTGTTGGCCTGCCATTATCTTATAAGCTCCATCTCTTTGATATCTACAAAGAGGATGGGTGACTTTTTAAAATATAAAGCATTGAATGCTTATGGTTTTTACAATATTAAACTTCAATAGCATTATCAAATTGCAAACACTTAGTAAATTCGAATGTTCATATAGATTTTTATAATGAAAGTTACAAATGTTTGGAATGTGTTATGCCACATTGTTGTGAAAATTAAGAGCTAAAATGAATATTATGAACTATTGTGGTTATGGTATAAATGATGTGGGGTAAATGTTACAAACTATCTATAGCGATAAGTGTTACAAATTATTTTGGAAAAAAAAAATTATGGCTTGTTGTGGTGTATGCTATGGAATGCTATAGGAATTTTACATATGTTGTGGCAGAATATATACATATATACACCTTCTTAAGGGTGCAACGGCAGCAGCTCACTCTAAATATATATACCTTTTTGGCATTACACATGTAATAATTGCTAAGTATAAAAATAGAATATAATATATTTACGGTTATTAGTCGAGATACGCGTAAGTGGGTTCGAGCACTCGGTTATCCAAAAAAAATTTGTTACTTTGGTCCTTAAAATTTTTAGGTTGGGTCAATTTGGTCCAATGTCAAATGGATTGTCTCATTAGTTAATGGAAGGATACTAAAATGCACATATCGTCCCTAAAGTATGTGTTCTGTGTCATTTTGGTTCTTCAAATTTTTAATTTTGTTAATTTGGTCCCGCAAACATTAACGAAAAAAAAAAGATGAAACATAACCTTACAATATTGAGAAACAAAACTGACCAAATTAAAACTTTAAGAGCTAAAATGACACTAAATTTTTACTTTGGGGGCCATTGTTGAAATTTATAAGTATTTCGTTTATGATTTAAATGGCCATTTGGAATTGAACCAATTTGACTCAAATAGAAAATTACATGGACGAAATTGATAAAATTGAAATTTGAAAGATTAAAATGACATATAATGCATACTTTAGCAACCATAAGTGTATTTTATTCTATAAAAATATATTCAAAATATTTAAATCTTGATAAAAATAACATGTCATATAACAATTTTAGCCGCAACTCTAAAATGTAAACAAAAAATCTTATACTTAAAAAAAATATAATGAGACCAACCACAATAATGAGCTCCACTACAAAATATGCTCATAGATTGCCTAATAATCTCTATGTACTACACTCAAACAAAATAATTAACAATCTTTCTTATGCATACAGTATAATATTCAATTAAATGAATGAGATAGTGTTAGGGCTGAATTCGGTTTGATAATAGCTCGTTCGAACTCGGTTCATAAAAAAAAAAAAAAAAAAAAAAAAAAATTGCGTTCGAGTTTGAGCTTGAACTTGTTAAAATTTTAATAAATAAGCCCAAACATACTAAAACTCGGCTCGCTTAACATTTATTATTTATATATTAAATAATGTAAAAATATGTATAAAAAATAAGATAATAATGTTATTTATATATTTAAAAATGTAAATGTAAATAATAGCTAACTATAGCTAATACATTTATATAATAGTGGTGGTAAATATTATTATATTGGTAAAATATTGATTTTTTTCTAGTATGTTTATATATATTGTATATATAATTGTATAATCAAAATTTCAATTGCAACTTTAGTCTTATACACAAGTATAAATTTATAATTTTTTTTTCTCGTTAAGGCTCGTGACCAGGCTCCAGCTCGAATCAAGCCTAAGCCAACTCGACTCGAGCTTATTCGTTAAATTTTTATTGAGCTTGAGTTTGAGTTCAAGTTCGAACTCGTTAAAATCTTAATAAAGAAACCCAAACATACAAAAATTCAGCTCAACTCAACTCGTCTACAACACTAGACAGCATCAACTTCAACTCCCTATATTGCTCATTTATTACATGCAACATAAAAGTGTGGAAAATATGAGTTAATAATATTAAATTTTAAAATTAAAATAACATATGTGCATTTATGTACCAACAGATTTGATAGAATTTTATGAATTAAAATTCTCTCCATTCCATGGTTGTAATGGAGGATATTCATTATATCATCTAAGGGTTGTGAAATAAATATGAAAATTTATTAATATTTTAAATTTAGAAAGAATATAATTACAAACTCTTAGATATTGTATTGGAGATTTTCCATTACAATTTTGTAATGAAAATGGAGAGGATCACAATTTGAATTTTTTTTCCTTGTTCACTACATTCAACATAAAAGCATAGCAATTATTATGATAGAGTAAGTCTATACACATCGGATCCCACAATTTCTGAGAGAATTGTGCCTCATTCTGTGTTTAGTTTATGTATTCCTAACATTGTATAAACATCATATATATGAGTTTATCAAGACTTAAAATTAAATTAACATATGTACATGTATGCATCAATAGATTTGATAGGATTTTATTTCCTTTCCTTTTATCTATTTGAAAGCACTCATCCTTGTAATATATATACCTCTCATGTATGATTGCAGAACAGTACTAAACAATACAAACTCTTTCTCTCATATAGCTTTCTCTTTATTTGCTTCTCCTTCTCATCCATATTGTAACATATACAATGGTGAGAAGTGCTTCCACCATTTAGTTTCTATCTATATTTTTAGTGAAAAAAATATTACATTCTTACAAAAAAAAGTTTGGTTTCTTCTTCTTTTGTGTGCGTGCATGCTTTTGTGTGCACACGTATGTCTAAGGATACAATTTGATGTTTTTCTTGCAGGAGATATTTCACATTGTTGTAGTATGTTGTATTGTTGCATTTGGTTTAGGCATCGGAATAGAGGATGTTGGGGCAGTAACTTTTAACATGATTGATTACGGTGCAGTTGGAGATGGTGTAACTAATGATACACAAGTAATTCTTCAAAGCATTCTAATTAAAAATATACAATGGAATAGCAATATTTTGGAAAAATTATATACAAAAAATCCAAAAGTTTGAGTTTTGTAACAAAATAAATCTTAAGTTTTTAATTTTGTCAATTTAAACCATAATCTTTTGATTTGTTATCAATCTGCACCATTTGCCTATTTTTGTTAATTAAAACTGATGAAATAAATATTCTAGTCATAAAACTCAATGAAAATGATATTTTAGACATGATTCATACATCTACATTAACAAATGGTTTACATTGAAAAAAAAATTTAAAAATTAGGATTTAAATTGATAAAATTAAAAATTTAGAGTTTATTTTGTTGCAAAACTCAAACCTTGTTTTTTTTTTTCCCCCTTTTTCGTGGTAATTTTCCCCAACAGTTTTTAGTTCTTACTATTGCAAAGCTGCTTCTAGTTGTTGTTGCTGCTATAGAGATGTCTTGGCTATTTGATTGGTGGCGTTTTGTTTTTTTTTTCCCTTGTTTTCTTTTACGTTCTTGGTTGTTTGATTGGACTCTCTCCAATCTTGGGCTAATTGCTAGCATATGATTGTGCTAACTCTTCGGTGCCAACCTAGTTGGGATTGTTGAGTTTAGCTATGATGCTTGATACACTCCCCTGCTTTATTGATGTAAGTTCTTCGCTTGTATATAACTTCTTCACCAGTAAAGTTTCATTTTTTGTTGATAAAAAAGAAAAAAAAAAAAGGGTTACGGGTTGGGTTGGGTGTTCAAGAAAGTGGGTTTGATGGTGTTCAATTGTGGTGAGTGTTTAGCAAAGTTGGTTAAGGTGTTTAATATAAAGCATTGGGATGAATTACATAATAATAATAATAATAATAATAATAATAATAATAATAATAATAATAATAATAATAATAATAATAAAATTTTAGGGTGTTCAACATTGGTTATACAGTTGCCCCTCATAACTGAAGGTGGTTGTTGGCTTGTAGCAAGTGGTTTCAGAGGTGGTGGCCAAAGGAGGTCACTGGCGGTGATGGTCGGATGTGGTAGCTAAGTGGTGGTGATGAATGATGGGTGGTGGCTAAAGGGGTTGGGAGAAGATAGAAAGAATGGATTTTTTATTTTTTATTTTTAACTTTTTTATTTTTACTAAATAAGTGAAGCTATTTTTTTGTTATTAAAATTTTTTTAATAAAATTTATAAATTGTTTATAAGTTTTTTTTTCATGAAAGTAGTTTTTGTTTACGCCTTTAAATTTTATTTTATTTTTTGTAATTATAAATGTTAAAATTATTTGGTATAACCGTTGTTTTTTTATATTTAAATAATCTTGTTTAGGCCCACATGGCTTGATAACCTAATGAATTATGCAAATTAAGGGAAGGAAAAAGAAAAAAGAATTTGACAAAATTGTTTTTTTATATTATAATATATATGCATCAAAAAGGCATTTATGAAAGCATGGGAAGCTGTATGTAAAGCTACTGGAGCACCTACACTTATTGTACCAATGGAAAAGAACTTCTTATTGACCCCTATTACCTTCGGAGGTTTCTCCAGCTCCAACACTGTTATTGTTCAGGTATATAAGTTATCTTTTTATGAGTTTTTCATTTTCTCTCTTTCCTTTGATTTACTCTCCTATGACCCTATTAGTATTGATGCTTTTTCTTTAGTTTTTATCATCACAATGTACTCTCTTTTTTTGAGTTGTTAAAATTTTTCTGTTTTAGTGATAAGAAAAAGATTAATCTATAAATTATATTGGGTTATATTTGAACCATACATATTAGTTGCTCCATTTCCAAATCTCTTTATTTTTTGCGCAAACTTCATTTTATTGGCAAGATGTGATTGACTTCATATGTGATTTATCACTCTTGACATTTGGAATAAGCACATAACCTCTCATGCTTTTATGACTAAAGTGTACTATCTATACCATTAATAATTTAAGCAAAATGACTAAAATACCTTAGTATATTGGTGATCTCATCGTGTAAATCATGACCATTTTTTGTCATTATTTTGAACTCAAAATGCTCATTGTATTTTACTCCATGTGCAATACTTACCCACTTGATATTTGATATGTAATCACCTTATGATCAAGAACACATTTTACGCTGATAGTTTGTCACGCCACACTTTTTATTACTCGGAACCATTACTAGATTCATTAATTTAGTTCAGTTTCAGAGATAACATGCGGAAAACTCTTTACATCAACGAGTAAGAATAAATAAAAATTCTAGCATCCAAATGCAAATTAATTACAACATGGGCATAACCAAATAAATTGCCCGTAGGCTTACATCTTTAAAAGTAAAAGAAAGGGGTTTAACCCTTTTACATCAATGGCATTCCGCCCACAAATAAAAGGCCCCGTGGCCAACAGGTAAAGAAGATCCATGACCTTGAAACACTTTTTGATGTTCACCTGAAAAAGAATCAACAACGTGGGATGAACATAAAGTCCAGTAGGGATCTCAACATGATCCTAAACAATAGCAACTTACAGAATGCTTAGTCTCATACTATATAAATAATGTGACAGTTTATACAGAAATATATGTATATAGGAACTTTTCTCTAAGTCGTTCATTTCATTCAATAACATAAGCAATTCACTTTTCTTTCTTCTTGTTATCATTTTCAAAATTCATGTGACTATAACAAGTTTTCTGAAGAAAAACAATTTTACCAAGCCCATCATGCTTTCTCTCACTTTCCAGACTTATACCTGATTTGCCTTTTCAAAACATGTCCACAAGTATTCAAAGTCTTTCACATTTTTCACAATCTCAACACAATACTTACATTCGTTTCCAACACATTCATAACTATACAAGTATGCCTTTAATACAAAAAGAAAACAACAAGCCATCAATAACTAACTGCTTCAACTATTGAAGCAACACAACCTTCTAGAACAATACAATCACAACCCACGATATACCCAGATACATTGGGACCATAATAATAAATGAATTCTGCTCTACTTGCCTTAAGCACGGTAAGCCAATGATACATCTTTTCAAAACAAGATGCCAAGCCAAGGATACACCTTTCTATAAAAAAATACCAAGCCAAGGATACACCTTTCTATAATGAAATATCAAGCCAAGGATACACCTCTGCCAAGTTCTCCAGGCGCTTGCTGGAAGGTACTGGTACCTCTCATTCTAAGCGCTGCCAAGTTCTCCAGGTGCTAGCTAGAAGGTACTGGTACCTCTCATTCGAAGCGTAAGCACCTTCCCAACCATTTCAACATACTAGAATGCATAACAATGTAAGTGTGATACATACACAAAGTATACTGTAGACTTCCCTGAACGTCCCGGGAGGGAATCCCGTTTTGTTCATTGGGGCTTACTATAGTTTGGACTCAAAATGTCATGGTTCTAAATCTAATCCCGTAAAGTACAATGCAAGACCAATAAATCACCAAAGAGTCCAAATCCGGCAAATCGTTTTGAAAAATAGATTTTTAGAAAGAAGTGTCAAACATGGACTGCTTTGCTAGATACAGAGTCGCCACCTAAATATTTTGTTTTGGGGAAATTTAGGAAACCCTGACTCGTTGCCTAAGGCCACGTGTCCGTCATCACCAAAGTTGCCTCGGCTTGGGAACTTGGGTACGATTGGGGAAGGTCAGCTATGAGCACCCCCGTTCGCCCGATCAAAGATCGGCCTCTACTAACCATGATATGTAGTTTTGAAAACATTATTTGCTCTTATTTCGGTTATTAGCCTGGAATTACTATGTGATGCACACAACACACAAGTATAGACTAGATCGCCTAACTTGGAACAAAGCATCGCATATCCATTTGTTTGGAAATGGTTTTGAATTTTGCTACTCGCAAGTAGGCTAAAACATGGATTTCGATGAATTATTCCAATTCAAGCAATCCAACCTTCACCCACAGGCAACCAGGCAATCATATCACATAAGTAATTAGCCTCATGGCAAGCATGCTGTCATGTTAACACTTGCATACATGCAAGATGCTAAAGCATAAAGCACTCACAGTGTACTCCAAGCCAAAACAAGAAACTAGTTAGCAATCATGCATGATCCTAGTTCATGTTAAAATGGCTAATGTATCGCAAGCAAAATGCAACTAGAATAGGCTCGGCTAATCCTAAGAATGGCATGTGAAATGCGACAACTCGATACACGTATTCAAGTTGGAATTGAAGTACAATGCAATTAGTGTGATGCGCCGAGCCCGGTGCATGCAATACAAATGAATGAATGCAAACATGCACATCATAAGGTATGTTTAAATCAAATATGCCCTAAGACTAACCACCATAAGCAGGTAAGTAAAAAGGAGAAAGACGTGGGATTGGAAGATATGCATCGCGCACACGCACGCTTATTACACAATTGCGCCCTCTCGAGGGAGGGACCGAAAGAATAATACAAATTAATTAACTGACAAGCTAATTAAATATTACACAACACTTAACTATTTAAACAAATTAATTAAGCTACTGAAAGCAGTAAAGCAGCTTCGGGAAGAGGGAGGAATGCCTGCATGCTCGGCTTCGCTCGGAAACTTATCACCATACTCATGCTGCCTCTGTTTACACCGCTCTGCACCTCTGAGCACTTTGCAAGTCTCAAGGATGCTTCTGAACTACTCTCTGAGGGTTGTGGGAGGTCACCGACCAAGAGGTGAGGCCACCGGCCATGGGAAACTGGTCATTGACCAAACGTGAGACCATCGGCCAACAATACATAGCCGGCCGGCACTGAAGATGGCCGACCGGCCATCTCTTCCTTCAGAACCTTGTTTTGCTGCAGCAGAGGACAGACAAGGCATGGCAATGCATTTTCAAAGCGATGTTTGCACGACCACTCTCCTTATCCTGTTTGAGACTCAAAGGAGTGTGGCTCCCAAACCTCGGGCCATCAATCACGCATTTCAATGCATGATGGCCCAAGAGGCCAAGTGTGCAATTTGATATCAAGTGAAATGCACACAAACACACAATGATCCTAACCTCCATCATAATTGATCAAGAGGCAAGGGATGCCAACGTGCACAATGCTATGCAACCTAAACATGTAAGCAAACCAATACAACATAAGCATGTGAACAAACATGCAAACATGCAAACATATAACAACATATCAAACATATGGCAAAATGCAAGCTAACAAGGATGCAAGATGCAACTTAGGCATGCAATAACATGCAATGAGCCGAGTGTGCAACAACACACAAGGCGAGCATGCAACAACATATAAAGGATGGACTTACACCAAGATGGACAGCTCTCTAATAGGTCCTAAACAGTGGCCAAAATGCTATGGAAATGGGGACAAAAGTACATACAAACATGCATGCCAATTGGCCTAACACTTAAGCATAAAAGAATAACTTTCAAGAACACTTAAAAGGAATGGAAAGCAAGCAAATGTGACAACATTACATGCTCTGAAATTGTAACGCCCTCAAAATAATACATTAAACCCATCAAGATTGACATGCACTGATACAAGGAATAAACATCATTCTATTCATTAGAGTATTTCTTTACAAAAAGTATTACATGTTAACAACAAAAGCAAATGCCCTATGGGCTTACAGCTTTCCAAGTTAACACTTGGTTACAAAACAGAGAGTACTAACTCAATTACACATTAAGCCCTTGGCTTGAAATTACATGTAATACATCAAAAGATAACCACAACAAAAGTCTGCCTGCCTCTAGCCTCCCAAGCTATGTCCTTGGAGGTGGCATGCAACCTGTACCTGAAAATGATGTCCCATATAGGGTGAGCCACAGCCCAGTAGAAATACACTAAACCAGCTATGAACAATAACTAAAAGATTAGCAGCTGATAGATGGTCAACACAGATACATCCACTTATATCACATTCCAGTTTCATGACATTAAGTCCATGTTACATTTCATCTTCCATTTCAGTTTCAACTTTGAGTTTGAAAACAAGGCTCAACACTTAGCCAAATAATTCAATGAGAATGCGACTCATCCTTAAAACACTCCCATACTTTACCGAAGACACACATTTTGGTGCTGTATCAACATAACATAGAAACACTTCTATATCTCACAATTGATAACGATATACATTTTAGTGCTATATCAAATCAATTTAAACACTTCCATAGTCAACACTTGATACACATTGTAGCGCTGTATCAATGTCACACAAAATCCGGTTTAGAGGTCCATCCCCTATCTTCCCCTAAACCGTGGAGTACATCCCCTATCTCCTCCCACACACACAATGTATATACACATATGTCATATACAATCAACCAATCAATACATAATAGTAATGTATTATTCCAAACTCTATGTTCAATAGCATGCTCGATCAATTAGTTTTAGTTTGCCTAATCATCATGCATTGTCTATAACAATCAAGAGTATCCTCCACCGATAGCCTAAAGCAATTATTTCTATACCGAAAATAAATGCACTAAATGGATATATAATCAACATTTCAGTTTAGGGAGTGATAATTAATCCAACTACACCCTTTAATCCCATACATCACCAATTCCAACATTCTCAATTCAATTTCTCATTTATCAAATTAATTCCACAAATTAATTTATCAAAGTAATTAGGGCATTAATCCCATAAATTACATAACAACCCTAAGGTTCCATTATTCATTCATAACCCATCTTTTAATTCATTTCTCAATGCCAAACACGCATATAGGTTTATTATAAATAAAACCCAAACTTTTGTAAATTTACACAAAGGGCCCAAACTTTCTTAAAATTACCCAACAATCCCCAACTCATCAAAATGCTAAAATTCAAAGACAAAACTCATGAGAAGGAGTAGGATATCCCTACCTCGAAGTTTGAGCTCAAAGGGAGAAGATGACGACACTCAAAGTGCTCCAAAACTCAATATGTTCGGATCAAAACGTAGCCCTGACGATCAACACAACTTTTGTAAAGGCCAAAGGTGAGGAAATCACTCATGCTAGATCAATACTTAGAGAGAAGTTGAGTTTTAGTGAGAGAAGCTCTCAAATGCCTTTTCGGAAAAGTAAGAGAGAAAGGATGTTGAAAAGTGATTCAAAAATGGAATCCCGAAGTTGATATAAAAATCGCCCCGCTCGAGCGTGGAAAACCCCGCTCGAGCGTCACTCACAGACTTACGCTCGAGCGTCCAAACTCCCGCTCGAGCGCCAGATACACACTCCCAGAACTTTTGCTGAACCAGGTCTTTCGTTCGAGCGTCAAACTACCCGCTCAAGCATCACACACAAACTCACGCTCGAGCATCAAAACACCCGTTCGAGCGTCCAACATTGCAGAGGAAATACTGGGAGATGGAAAATCACGCTCGAGCGTCAAAACGCCTGCTCGAGCGGAGAAGCAACAAAGAAGAGCCCGCTCGAGCGTCAAAAGCTCCGCTCGAGCGTGAAGGCAAAAATCTGGGCAACTACCTTTGGTTTCTAAGTTCAACCCACCTGTAACAAACCTGCCCAACACACCCTATAACTCAAATACAAGGTACGAAAGGATGCAAACAAGATATAAGCAACTACTAATATCGACGGAAACAAGTCCAGACCACTATACACAAAGGGAAAAACCCGGGATCGCTATAACCTCCCCCCTTGAAGAATTTCGTCCCCGAAATTAAGTATAAGTTTTCGAAAACAAGTTTTTCCTCAATTCTAAATAATGTTACGTTTCAACATTACCAACTTGACCCATTACCAGCCATTCCATCTCTTATCAAGAGGCGTCTCACAATATGTAAACAACATATATTTCAACATGCATTAACAATATATATTTCCTTTCCAATTCCAGCAATTTCATATCATAACTAATGTTCATGATACATTTCCATCTCTGCAATACACTCACCATAAACAATGTTACATTAACTTCCATTTTGAGGCAAGTTTCAAAATTCTTCTTTTAAACCAAAACATTTTCAATGCTTTACAACTTAAGACATATTCAATACTCTTAAGGCTCAACAATTTTGTAAAACATACAATACATGCTCAAACATCAACAAATAGATCCGGATATTTCTCTCGGACCTCCAACTCACGTTCCCAAGTGGCTTCCTCCACTCCGTGATGTTTCCACAACACTTTTACCAAGGGGATGGCCTTGCCTCGCAAGACTTGATCCCGCCTATCCAAGACCCGAACCGGTCTCTCCTCATATGAGGCATCCTCATCAACCTCTAAGTCGGTCCAATCCAATACATGCAATGGATCCGGCTCATACTTCCGAATCATACTCACATGAAACACGTCATGAACTCCGGATAACTGCAGCGGTAATGCTAAACGGTAGGCGACCTGGCCAATCCTCTCAAGGATCTCAAAAGGACTAATAAACCGAGGGGACAACTTCCCACTCTTCCCAAACCTCATCAATCCCCGCCTAGGTGATATCTTTAGAAAAACATGATCACCCACCTCAAATACCAAAGGTCGCCTCCTACGGTCGGCATAAGATTTCTGATGACTCTGGGCTGTAACTAGCCTCCTACAGATAAGCTCAACTTTCTCCGTCGTTTCCCTCACCAACTCCGGACCCAATAAAGGTGCGTCACCCACCTCGGCCCAACAAACTGGAGACCTACACGGTCGGCCATACAAGGCCTCAAACGGTGCCATACCAATACTCGACTGGAAACTGTTGTTGTAGGCAAACTCCACTAAGGGCAAATGCCTCTCCCACGTCCCACTAAAATCAAGGACACAACCCCGAAGCATATCCTCAAGGATCTGAATAGTACGCTCGGACTGCCTGTCAGTCTGAGGATGATAAGCCGTACTGAAGGTCAACTTAGTACCCAAGGCACTCTACAAACTCTACCACAACCTGGCAGTAAAATGAGGATCTCTATCTGAGACAATCGTCACTGGGACCCCGTGCAACCTCACTATGTCCTGAATATATAAGTCGGCAAGATGATCTACCGAATCTCTCACACGCATAGAAATGAAGTGCGCCGACTTAGTCAACCAGTCTACAACCACCCAAATAGTATCACTACCCCGCTGAGTCCTCGGAAGACCTACAACGAAGTCCATAGTGACATGCTCCCACTTCCACTCGGCAATAGGTAAGGGTTGCAACAAACCTGCTGGCCTCTGGAGTTCGGCCTTCACTTGCTGACAAGTAAGGCACTTAGACACAAAAACTGCTACATCTCTCTTCATACCCCGCCACCAGAACTGGCGACCCAAATCCCGATACATCTTAGTGCCTCCCGGATGCACCGCAAGGCATGAATAATGAAACTCTCGGAGTGCCTCCTCTCGGCAAGACTTCGGCACAAACAAACGGTCCCGGTATCTCACGCTCAGGTCGGGATACACTGTCAAACCCTTCTCAACCTTCCCACTGGATATCTTCTCTCGGAGGGATTCTACCTCAAGGTCACCTCTCTGTGCCTCTAACACTCGGTTCACAAGTGTAGGCTGAGCAACAGTAGAAAATAAGGCCGCAGCCTCAACGGATTCGCCCAGAAGCAAATCAAACTCGCCAAGTGCCCCCAACATCTCCCACTCCCGGATGGCTATACAAGCTACATCACTTATGGATTTCCTGCTAAGGGCATCAGCCACAACATTGGCCTTTCCCGGTGATAATGCAACTCGAAGTCGTAATCCTCAATAAACTCCATCCACCTCATCTACCTCAGATTCAAGTCTATCTGTGTAAACAGATATCTCAGACTCTTATGGTCCGAGAACACTTCGAATCTCTCACCATAAAGGTAGTGCCTCCAGATTTTCAAGGCAAAGATCACTGCTGCTAGTTCTAGGTCATGTGTAGGGTAATTCTTCTCGTGTATTTTCAACTGACGTGAGCCATAAGCTACCACTTTCCCCTATTGCATCAATACACAACCCAAACCCTCTCGTGAGGCATCACAATAGACTGCATAACCCAGCCTTCTTTCCGGAATAATCAAAACCAGAGCGGTGGTCAATCTAACTTTCAACTCTTGGAACGACTTTTCACAAGTCTCACTCCATACAAATTTGACTCCCTCCCGAGTCAATCTAGTCAACGGCGATGCTAACCTGGAGAAATCCTTCACAAACTGTCGGTAGTACCCAGCTAATCCCAGAAAACTGCGGATCTCAAACACACTCTTAGGCTGTGCCCAATCTTGCACTGCTTCAATCTTTGATGTATCAACAGACACCCCTTCCCCAGAAACCACATGGCCTAAGAACTTGACTTCTCCTAGCCAGAACTCACACTTCCCAAACTTGGCATACAGTCTATGGGTTCTAAGCAACTCTAGCACCACTCTCAAGTGTGCCTCGTGCTCCTCCTTCGAAGGCGAATAGATAAGGATGTCGTCCACGAAAACGACCACAAAACGATCTAAGAATTCCCGACAGATCCGGTTCATCAAATCTATAAAGACTGCCGGTGCATTGGTGAGCCCAAAAGGCATCACCAGAAACTCATAATGGGCATACCGCGTACGGAATGCCGTCTTCGAAATATCCTCCTCCCTGACCCTCAACTGGTGGTAACCCGATCTCAAATCTATCTTAGAGAAACAATGGGAACCCTTCAACTGGTCAAACAGATCATCTATACAGGGCATAGGATACTTGTTCTTAACCGTAGCCCGATTCAACTTCCGGTAGTCGATACAAAGTCTCAAGGCACCATCTTTCTTTTTAGCAAAGAGGGCCGGTGCTCCCCACGGTGAAACACTAGGGCGAACAAAGCCCTTATCCTGCAACTCCTAGAGCTGAACCTTCAACTCACTCAACTCGGCTGGGGCAAAACGGTAAGGTGCCATAGAGATCGGCGCCGTGCTAGGCACTAAATCAATGGAGAACTCAATCTCACGGTGAGGTGGCAAACCAACGAGATCCTCGGGAAAAACATTCGAATACTCGCAAACCACCCTCGATAAAACAGTTTGGGTCTTGTCATACTCACTACTCAAAAGGCTGCAAGAAGACCACTAAGCTCACTCCGCCCTCGCGAATCATACACCGGTGGCAACACACTACCGACCCGATCCCCCAAGAAATGAAAACACTCCCCGCTCAAGGTACACATTGTAACCCTCTGGCGGTAGCAATCGATAACAACCCGGTATGACGATAGCCAGTCCATACCCAAAATAACATCAAAACCCTTCATGGGCATAACTACAAAAGGAAACGGAAGCCGATGATCGGCGACCTCTATGTCACAACCTCTACATCCGTGCTTTAAAATCAATTCACCCCCAACAGGTGATACAACACATATAGGAGATGCTAATTGTGCCAACTCCAATTCCAAAACAGATTCAAATCCAAGAGATACAAAGGAATGAGACGCACCCGTATCAATCAATACACTAGCAACCGAGTTGCAAAACAGAAAGGTACCTCTCACAACTGATGGAACCGGTACCAAGTCCTGTGCGGTAATAGCATACACGCGCCCAGTAGGCCCTTGATCCACCTGCTCACCCCTCGGAGCATACGACTGCTGTATAGACTGGGATGATGAAGCTCCCGGATTGGCCCTCGAGGCCTGCACGAACTGAGCTGGCTGAAAACCCTGCGTCTGCCTAGAACTAGACGCTCCCGAAGTGGCACTCAACTGTGGGCAAAACCTCTTCAGGTGCCCAGGTTGACCACACTGATAACAAGACAAGGGCTGGCCCCTGCCCTGACTCTGGCTCTACGGTCTGGCTGAAGATGAAGCAGCTCTCTGACCTCCTCTCCTCTGTGGGCAAACTGAAGCCTTGTGGCCCAGCTGACCACATTTGTAACAGGTGAACTCTCACTGATTGCCTCTCCCCGAGCCTGCACTCGGCACTGGAAAGGTCGATCTAGCAACACCACCTTGAGACTGCTGAGGGTTAGCACCCCTCTGTCTCCTACCATCACCCTGACCATCCTGACCCCTCTTGGAGCCTCTCTGTCCGT
The DNA here is from genome assembly GCA_036172215.1 of Camellia granthamiana. Classification (NCBI taxonomy): domain Eukaryota; kingdom Viridiplantae; phylum Streptophyta; class Magnoliopsida; order Ericales; family Theaceae; genus Camellia; species Camellia granthamiana. The sequence continues at coordinate 89,319,877 of CM069907.1, forward strand.
CCTTCTCCTGCATTATGATCTCTATGTGGGCTGCTGCATCAACCAAGCACCCATAGTCTCGGGTCATAGAACCCCCAACTCTCATCTTGAGGCCACGCCTCAACCTCTTCTCAAACTCGATACAGCGGTGTTCCTTGGACGCCACAAGTTCAGGTGCGAACCTGGACAAGCTAGTAAAAGCAGCCTCATACTTGGCCACTGAAGAACTCAATTGCAAAAGCTGGCAGAACTGGTCTCTCAGCTTCTCCCTGACTGCCGAAGATAAAAACTTTTCCTGGAAAGCATTCACAAAAGCCTCCCAAGTGCCATCAATGCGGCCCTTCATGAATTTCCACCACTGACCCGCATCCCCCTTTAGCTGGAAAGATGCCAAGGTCACTTTCAATGCCCCATCCTCGATGCCAAGCATATCGAACGTCTTACTCATCTGCTCCAACCACTCGTCAGCCTTGAGCGGCTCCTTCGGATCCCCAACAAACTCATCCGGATTAGACCGGAAGAACTCCCTCTTCAAGAAGGAAGGCCCTGCCTCCGCAACCTGGGCCTGCACTGGAGCCTGAACTGGATTCTCAGCTCTGAGAATACCTATAGACTCCCTCAAAGCATCGGCTATCCCTTGGGCCAAAGCGCCCATAGCCTCCTAACCTGCTGGCTCAGCCACATTGGCCTGGCCAACCCCCTCCTGCTGTGCCGGGATATCATCCGGCAAAGGCATCTCCTGCCTCCTAGGCCTACCTCGCCTACCGCCTCGTCCTGACATCCTAACAAAGGTAACAGAGAACGTTAGCACATTCACAAATGTGCCGAAGCTGTAACACTGGCGTCCTAATGCATGGACAACTGTAATTCACTCCACGTAAGCACATAGACACATAAGCACTTACGAATTTCATTTCCGGATAATGATAGTCCCGAGGCATTACCAGAGTTCCGGTTAGAAACAGCATTGATCAAGTGCCTTTCCAACAAGACTCACAGGAACCCAAGGATCCAATCAACAACCCAGAAACTGAATCCCATACCGAAATAGTCGCATAAACATGTTATCACATAAACACATTACATTACACTTAAGTCTCTAACAAGCGAGACAAACCCATTGTGATACTAATCACTTCCCACGTACCCAAAGTATTCGAACCCGGTACGCTCTGATACCAAGTTGTAACGCCCTCAAAATAATACATTAAACCCATCAAGATTGACATGCATTGATACAAGGAATAAACATCATTCTATTCATTAGAGTATTTCTTTACAAAAAGTATTACATGTTAACAACAAAAGCAAATGCCCTATGGGCTTACAGCTTTCCAAGTTAACACTTGGTTACAAAACAGAGAGTACTAACTCAATTACACATTAAGCCCTTGGCTTGAAATTACATGTAATACATCAAAAGATAACCACAACAAAAGTCTGCCTGCCTCTAGCCTCTCAAGCTATGTCCTTGGAGGTGGCATGCAACCTGTACCTGAAAATGATGTCCCATATAGGGTGAGCCACAGCCCAGTAGAAATACACTAAACCAGCTATGAACAATAACTAAAAGATTAGCAGCTGATAGATGGTCAACACAGATACATCCACTTATATCACATTCCAGTTTCATGACATTAAGTCCATGTTACATTTCATCTTCCATATCAGTTTCAACTTTGAGTTTAAAAACAAGGCTCAACACTTAGCCAAATAATTCAATGAGAATGCGACTCATTCTTAAAACACTCCCATACTTTACCGAAGACACACATTTTGGTGCTGTATCAACATAACATAGAAACACTTCTATATCTCACAATTGATAACGATATACATTTTAGTGCTATATCAAATCAATTTAAACACTTCCATAGTCAACACTTGATACACATTGTAACGCTGTATCAATGTCACACAAAATCCGGTTTAGAGGTCCATCCCCTATCTTCCCCTAAACCGTGGAGTACATCCCCTATCTCCTCCCACACACACAATGTATATACACATATGTCATATACAATCAACCAATCAATACATAATAGTAATGTATTATTCCAAACGCTATGTTCAATAGCATGCTCGATCAATTAGTTTTAGTTTGCCTAGTCATCATGCATTGTCTACAACAATCAAGACTATCCTCCACTGATAGCCTAAAGCAATTATTTCTATACCGAAAATAAATGCACCAAATGGATATATAATCAACATTTCAGTTTAGGGAGTGATAATTAATCCAACTACACCCTTTAATCCCATACATCACCAATTCCAACATTCTCAATTCAATTTCTCATTTCTCAAATTAATTCCACAAATTAATTTATCAAAGTAATTAGGGCATTAATCCCATAAATTACATAACAACCCTAAGGTTCCATTATTCATTCATAACCCATCTTTTAATTCATTTCTCAATGCCAAACACGCATATAGGTTTATTATAAATAAAACCCAAACTTTTGTAAATTTACACAAAGGGCCCAAACTTTCTTAAAATTACCCAACAATCCCCAACTCATCAAAATGCTAAAATTCAAAGACAAAACTCATGAGAAGGAGTAGGATATCCCTACCTCAAAGTTTGAGCTCAAAGGGAGAAGATGACGAAACTCAAAGTGCTCCAAAAGTCAATGTGTTCGGATCAAAACGTAGCCCTCGACGATCAACACAACTTTTGTAAAGGCCAAAGGTGAGGAAATCACTCCTACTAGATCAATACTTAGAGAGAAGTTGAGTTTTAGTGAGAGAAGCTCTCAAATGCCTTTTCGGAAAAGTAAGACAGAGAAAGGATGTTGAAAAGTGATTCAAAAATGGAATCCCGAAGTTGATATAAAAATCGCTCCGCTCGAGTGTGGAAAACCCCGCTCGAGCATCAATCACAGACTTACGCTCGAGCGTCCAAACTCCCGTTCGAGCGCTGGATACACACTCCCAGAACTTTTGCTGAACCCGGTCCCTCGCTCGAGCGTCAAACTACCCGCTCGAGCATCACACACAAACTCACGCTTGAGCGTCAAAATGCCCGCTCGAGCGTCCAACACTGCAGAGGAAATACTGGGAGATGAAAAATTACGCTCGAGCGTCAAAATGCCCGCTTGAGCGGAGAAGCAACAAAGAAGGGCCCACTCGAGCGTGAAGGCAAAAATCTGGGCAACTACCTTTGTTTTCTAAGTTCAACCCACCTGTAACAAACCTGCCCAACACACCCTATAACTCAAATACAAGGTACGAAAGGATGCAAACAAGATATAAGCAACTACTAATATCCACGGAAACAAGTCCGGACCACTGTACACAAAGGGAAAAACCCGGGATCGCTATAGAAAGAGTGATGCCAAATCACATAAACAAGCCAAGCATGCATGATTAAGGCTTAAGGCTTAAGGCTTAAAACTAGGCAAGGGAATTGAACCAATGCTACACGAAACAAAGAGCATATGGAAAGCATAACCCAAAACAGTTCTAAATCATGGCAAAGTAAGCCTAAAACATGCAATGACCAAGGCCAAAGAAGCCAAAACAAAGGAGCAAAAACATGAAGCATGCAAGGCCATCAAAGAGTTGTTACACTACACCTAATACAACCAAACATGGCATGATTTAAGCGACCCAAAATAGAGTTATGACATGTGAAAATGAGCCCAAAAACCCACTTACATGTCATCCCAAATACCTAAGCATGATGGCATACGCAATGACACATTCATGAGGCATAAAACACAAACTATCCAAGGCATGGAATAGGTGATAAATGCAAGTATTCAAGCACACTATATGGACTGAAATGGCATTCTAAGTGATGCCAAACCACTGAAATGATCCAAATTAAGCATGCTAGAGGATCCAACACCCGAAGCCTATAAGTTAGTTTGCATGGTAGCTATACAAGGCAAGTCATGGACGACCAAAACAACCAAAAACATACCTCTAGCATGCTAAAACAAAGCTAGAAGGTTCATGGAGTTGAGCCAAATTCATGCTAAAAACACATGTTACAACATGATGCATGTTAAGGCCAAATCATGGGATTACAAGGCAAGTGTATGAAGCATACATGGCATGTCTAAACTAACTTAAAACAGAGGTATACCATGGCAAAACAACCACAAATGCCAGCTAAGACATGGCCAACATGAACTAAAAAAAAAAAGGGTGCTCACATATGAGGCAAATATGACAGGTATTGAAGACAACAAGGAGATGAGATGTCCCTCTCCTTCTTAGGAACTCAAAACACCATCCCCACCACTGAAATCCCTCTGGATTTTAGTGGTGAGAAGGCCAATACAAGGTGGTCTTGAAGCTCACAAAGAAGGGCACAAAAAGAGGCCAAACAAGGCCTAAGAGGGGGTAAACAGCCCCAAACACCAAAGAGATCTTAGAAAACTATTTTAAGCACTTAAAAGCAGAACTTTTATCAGCTATAAGTTAAGCTTAAAAACAGATGCAAGATAGGTTAAAAGCTTGTGTAAAAATGGGGAATAAAGAGGGTAGTTTCTTACCCTTGAAGAACCTCTTCAAGAACACCACTCCAACACCTTCCTTGGATCAAAACCAGCCCAAGAACTCTGAAAACAACTCCTTAGAGCCTCAGCAACCAAGGATGGTGTAACACTAGGTGTTTGTGTGCAATAGTGTGAACAAAAGTCACTTTAGGCCACAAATACACACACAAATGAGTGAAGAGAGGGAGATATAGAGATAGATACAACTCTCTAACCCTAATTTTCAGAACCTCTGAGAAGGGAGGAGGGCCTCCCCTCTTATAGAAATCCACTTCCTAAGCTTCTTGGAGAAGCTAACACAAGGGAGCAAATCCCTCCATACACGTGTATGGAGGGGATGTAATGTGGATGCCAGCTGTGACAGCTGGCATAAAATATCTGCCAAAAGCAGATGGAAAGGGGTCAGCTGGAAAATGTGGTCGATTGACCAACAAAAATGGCCGGCCGACCAAAAAAAATGCCGACCGACTAAAACCTTTGGTCGGTAGTAATAAAACAGGGCCGGTGGCCTCAAGCCAAGGCTTGTGAGGTGTGGGGATGGCCAACAAGCCATTTCCTACCCTCAGAAGCAAACACACAAGTGTTTGGTGCACAACCAAGCACAAATCAAACGCGTCGAGGGGTCTTGAGGCAAGGCGCGTGACCGAAACCTCCGAGAACTTAAGACGAACACGAACATGGATGATCACCGAGTGTTCAAACGGTGACGTCCAAGTCTTGAGGATGATCAAAAATGGGGTGTCTACATAGACGAACACATAATCACATATGGAGTACATCCCTTTTCCACTCCCAAATAGCTATACATATCCAATGTATATAGTTATAGTCACATTCAATGACAAGCACAACTGATTAATTTTAATTCACCTAGTCCACATGCAATTTCTACAACAGTCGTAGCTATCCTCCACCGATAGCTCAAAACATATATTTCTAAACATATACACAATCTCCAAATAGATAAACTATCCATATTTTCATAGGTGAGAGATTTCAAATATCAAACTCCACCATTTACATTCATATCGACCCATTTCTGCATCTAGTACGAAAGAAAGACAAAAGTCTAATTCTTGCATGACTTTCAGTCCAATAACAATGATAATATATGAAGGGTTTCAAAATCCAACCTCAAGTTCATCATCAACTTACAAAGGGTGATGGTTTCATTTTCTTTCAAAAGAACACTTTTCTTTATTTTCCAATCCACACAACCCCAGCCAGTTTCTAAAAATTCATTCTCGTCATTTTACAAACCGAAACCAAATCCATATTCTCCTTATTTTACAAAACCAATACCAAATCCATTTTATTTATTGTACAAAACCAATCCCATTAGTATCAAAACCATAGCTCTACTCAACTTCATGTGATTAGTCTAAAACAACACCAACACCATGGTTACTGCTCCTTTCATTTTCTTTTCGTATAAATACAATTATCCAACCCACATTAGCAAAGTATAAAGATTATTCAACTCACTCCCTTTTAAATCCATTATATCAATAGTATCAAATTAGGGCTTTCCTCCCATTTTTTCATAAACATAGCAAATCATTTCCAAATTAACTCAACAACAAGCAATTTAACAACCCCAATCATGAATATCAAACGCTAGATCCCCTTTCATGCCTTTCAAGAAAAACCCATAATGAATATGGTTTTTATGCAATAAAAACTACCACATGTCTATCCATAGATGAAGTATTGGAAAGAAGCAAAGATATCCCTACTTCTTGAAGCGAAGAGAAAACAACTCAAAAATCACAAGCGACGAAATCACGAACCACTTGGATCAAAACGAAGCCCTCGACACGCTCTACACTTTATCTCAAAGGAGCAAGGTGAGGAGAGGCCTTCAACCAAGTAGATCTAAGGATCTATAAGTGAAAAGTGCCTTTTTGGGAGAGAGAGAGAGAGAGAGAGAGAGAGAGAGAGAGTGTTTCACGGTTGAGAGGGAGGAAAAAGAAGAAAAAGTAACGGAAATGGTTAAGTGAGGACCTATTTATAGTACTAGGTCAAAAATAGAAATAGGCCCCAAAGCAACTCAAAATATCTAGTCAAAATATTCCCAAAAAGTAGGCCCAAACCGACAAAAAAAATATGGAAAAAGGTCGCAGGGGTCGACCCCTGCAACAATGGTGTCGACACCGAAGAGGAAAATCTGGGAAAACTAAGTTTGACTGCACTGTAGGTGTCGACCCTACCCCAGACTGGTGTCTACCCTATCTTCCAGCAGCCAACACACAGACAGAAGAGGGTCAACCCTCTCTTAGTCTGGTGTCTACCCTATTTTCCAGCAACACTCCCAGAACTTCACCAACAGGTAAGGGTCGACCCTAGGAAGGCTGGTGTCGACCCTAGAATGGAATTTCTAAGTCTCCAAGGAACTTTTGACAAGAATAAGTGCGAACAACCAAACCCAACAAGTTTAAATCAATTTGTACTCCTCCAAAACTAAAGTACAACACCACCAAAGGTTTCCACAATAGAATAAAGGGTCCAAATACATATACCAAAAGCTTTAAAAGAAACAAGTGCTACAACCTCCCCACCTTAGGAAATTTTGTCTCTGAAATTAAGAACACAACGCAACTTGAGGTGAACCAACCACAACAAGGTAACATCATTTGCAACACGACCATAAAAACATCCACGTTTTCTCTTTTTCTTTGAGGGTTTCCACAACCAAAATATGTTCTCGATTTCAAATAAAGTCTTAAAATTTTTACAAACATCTTCCAACAATTAAATAATGTGTTACTCCGAACATCAAATTATTCACATTATCATACTTTGTTAAATTCAGCGTTTATTAAATCAAATAAACTACGCATCGAAATCCTTTATTAACACTTGGATCAAATCCAAAGCATTTTAATTCAACATTGCTATCCGAGGCTACAACACAAGGAAAGAATTCATCTTCCGAGTTCATTTCCCAACATAAGACAATTGGTGAACTTCCACCGTCACCCAACAACTCCCATCACCCTTAAAGTGATTCCTCAACCAATATAAACATAACATTTCTATAATAACAATTAATAGAAATTACAACTGTGTTATCCACAATAAGGCACAAACACAAAACAAAGTAATCCATAATCTTGCAATTCCGCTCCGGCATAGTATCATCATAAATTATCAGTTATATGAGGCATACAACACACACAAAATGAAGAGTTCACAATACATTACCCCAACCAGGGTATTTCCACAATTTTAAGACAATCATTATATGAGCTTCACAGCCACTTACACGAGACATACAGTTCACCAAACCACTCCAATGTACCCACAACCTTACAACCTCGCACACCATCAAAGCTATTCCCAAGGTGACTACATATTGATCAAACCCCGATGTCAACCAACTGACTAACCAGCTCGATTAAAACTTTGCACTCGGCATCAAACACCGACATGGTACCCAACACCACTTGCTCCAAGATGGAGTTCCACACACAAATTCTTATATTCTTTGAATCTCACCGGATTCCTCAAGATTTGGCCAAACCACCATCGTTTCTAAGGAAAACCCCCACTCATATGCCTACATGGAAAATACTCCTTCACCTCTCAAACACGAGATTGATACGGTCAACAACAAACACCCACTTTTGGACACAAAAGAATTTTCACCAATGCCACACTTGTTACCCGAGCACATAACCTTACTTCCTTCCAAAGAATGTTTCTAGCGTCTACCCACTAAATTCTTCTCACATTCATAAGCTCAATCTAATATCTAATAATGCCGTAAACCCATACCAACTCATACCAACCACAACACAAACCTTACCCTAAACAAGATCTATAGGGTCATAACAAACTCATTGACCGACAAACTAAAACACTAAACTACAATCACAAGTACCATCCGCACTACCCAGGAATCCAAATCTCGCATTCCTCTATACTCAACACATTCAAGCCTTATATTTCATTCTCACTGGACAACACCACTAATTAGAACAATCCACGGGTTGCCCGTTCTCAATAGTTAACTCCCAACTAAAACAAGGCTCACAGGCCATTACATAACCATCTAATAAGACAATCTATACAACACTGTTAAGATTATCAATCCACAAACCATTTTTCATTACACATGTAAAAGAGCGCTCGAGATTCACTGCGTGCCCCCAACACATGAGAGTAAACAAACAACAATACATGTACATATACAATACATAATCGCGGTGTATCAACACCCACCAGTACACCAGTTAACAACAAAATGTTCACATATTAAATCACTGGCCTCTAATACAACAGTCCTTCTCTAGGGTAATACTACTGTGTTAGCTGAAAAGTAGACCATCACGGAGCTCTCGAAGCCTGGCCTACATGGGTCTGGTATCGGTACCCGCCCTTGACTGGACTGGAGAGACTGAGTTCGACTAGGTTTGGAAACACCCGAAGCATTCACACGCAAAGGGAAAAAACGTCTAACATGGCCCAGCTAACCACAATGAAAACAAACAGGAGACTTCCTACTTTGCAACTGACTTGAAGCCTGAATCTCACTATGCCTCCCAACTGACGAGTCTGAAACCCCAGACGAAGACAAGGACTGAACATGTAATTGAGCATACGCTCGCCTCCACCTCTTACTGAGCCTAGAATGCTTATGAACCGTAGGAGTTGCCAAAGTGGCCTTCTCTCTAACTCGGCCACCACTCATAACCACGGCCTCCACATGGGCCGCTGCCTCAACTAGAGCATAATAATTCTTCCACATAGATCCAGCCACCTTTTCCCAAATATCATTACGCAACCGTCTCTCAAACTCATAACAACGATGCTCCTCTGTTGCCACCAACTCTGGAGCAAACCTTGACAAACTAGTGAACCGCATCTCAAACTGTGCCAAAGGAGTAGCATCCTGGTGCAACGTAACAAACTGTTCCCTCAACCTTTCTCGAGCAAAAGGAGGGAAGCACTTGGCCCAAAAGGCCTCCGTGAAAGCAACCCACATGTTACCTACTATGTTCTTAGCATACTTCCACCAATAACTCCCATCTCCTCTCAACTGAAAAGTCGCCAAAGAGACCCACAATCCTTCGTCTTTGGCTCTGAGCATATCAAGAGTCTTGGTAATCTGTTTAAGCCAATCTTCCGCCTCTAACGGTTTAGCCTCCTGTAAAAGCTCTGGCGGATTGGAGCAAAGAAACTCCTTAGTAAGTTTGAGGATATGCCTGTTGTCACCCTCATTGCAAGCTACAGCCTCTTGCACTGCTCTTACAATCTCGCATGCAACTTCCTCACCAGCAGCTGATGTTGCAACGGCAGGTGCTAAAGGAACCATTGTGCCCCTACCGGCACTCCTATTCCCAACTCAACCTCTATTCCCTCATATAGACATCCAATAAAAATTCCAAAAAACAAAACCAAGCTTAGTACTCAACACAATGACCTTTCCTAAGGCATGCACTCGCGACCTCTAGGCTACAAGACACACTTACTTCCCAAAGCATACAATTTCTATTGCATAAAAATAGTTAAACACCTACACACATAATCGAATCAAGTCCTCAAAGATAGACACTCATCCCAGAACTCTCAAGGAATTCCTATCAGAAACCACGTTGATCAGGCGTGTTTCCAATAAGACCTCAAAGCAAGTTCACCGGGCTATAAGTACTGCCCAAGAAACTTAATCCCATGCTCACATAAATGCCAAATATAAATTATGACACTTATTCTAACTATATGCAACATCCTCACCAAGCATAGTAAACCTGATGTGATAAAAATCATTCCCCACGAGTGTAACGCCCTGAAATAATTCGACATGAACTACCCACATAACTATTACATCAACCCACTTCCAAAATAAGATATTAACCATATCCCTTTACATAAGATCAAATGTTTTTTTATTTATTTTATTTATTTATTTATTTTTTATTTTTATCAATGAATGTATAACCGCATGTGAGTTATTTTAAAAAAAAAAATAAAAAAAAATTGATCTTATGTAAGGGGATATGGTTAATATCTTATTTTGGAAGTGGGTTGATGTAATAGTTATGTAGGTAGTTCATGTCGAATTATTTCTGGGCGTTACAACTTGGTATCAGAGTTACCGGGTTTCAATACTTGGGGCTCATAGGAAGTGGTTGTTATACCACAATTGGTTCATTTCGCATGATTAGGAAATGTTTTGTTTATGTGATTTTGTGATAGCATGGTTATGTGACTATGTGGGTATGGGATTAGACTTTTGGGATGTTATTTGCGCCTATTAGATTCCTCGAGGTCTTATTAGAAGGGTACCTGATCAATACTCATTCTACTAAGAATTCTTGGTTTCTCATGGGACGAATCTCATCACTAAAGGATAATTCGTATGTGTTTACGTGACTACGTGCTTCTGTGGAGTGAATTGAATTGTTGGTGTGTTAGAATGTATATAATTATATTAGTTTAACGTGTGAGGCAAGTTACAAGCACATTTGGAATTATGTGCTAAGTTATCTATTTAGTTCCTTACTTAGGATGTCGGAAATGAATCGAACACGAGAAAATAGAGGATAGATGAGTAATCGGAGTGTCGGTAGGGGCACGGCGGTTCCCTTAGTGTAGACACCCCATTTTTGACCGCCCTTAAGGCTTGGGCACTACTGATGGTTTACTTGGTGGTGAAAGTTGTGTAGTGCAAAGATTCGGTTTCTTTAGCAAGGAGAGCATCTAATCCAAACCTCACATTCCATTGTTGGACCAAAAAGATTTTAGATCTTAAAACCCTCTCTTTCAAAATAGTTTTTTGAAAAATTTCCTACGATGTTCCGACGCTCGCATTTTGTCAAATGTTGCGCTTTTCGGTAAACCGAGCAAGGACAAAGTGGAAATGAATGAAAGAGAGATGAAATCCTTGAAAAATCTTTCAAAACACCTTGTTTAGGGGTTTGGAGTTGAAGAAAATTGGAGAAGAGGGAAGAAATCCAGTTGGGGAAAGAGTTGGGCATGAACCGTTAAAAGAGAGCCGGGCAGCCCTCGGTAAATCAGACATATCTGTCTATACACTTGGATTTAATCTATGAGGCTACCACCGTTGGAAAGAAGACTTCTGGGGCTTCATTTTACACTCAAGAATCTCTTAAAGCCGAGTCCGGATGGGGGAGATATGATTGGTTGAAGTTGGGCATCATTCCGGTTGGACTGAAACTGAGCAGCCTTCACTAAAAGAGGCATATCTCCTAGAACACATAGAATTTTGAGGTGAGGCTGCCAAATTTGGAAGGAAGACTTCTGGGGCTATAGTTTAGGCTCAAAAATGACATGAAAAGGAGTCCAGAGGAAGGAATTAGGCTTGCTTCAAGTCAGGGACCAGCATTGATTTTTTCCATCGGCCTTTATGGAACTGCATCAGCCACAATTGGAGCTCAGCAGCTATAGGTCGGCCAAAAGTGAACCTTATCGGCCACAAATGTTGGCTGATCAGCCAAAAATGTCTAGAAATTCCAGAATTGACAGATATTTCTCCTCCAGCTATTTCCAACTTGTGCCACCTGTCCTAGCTCAGATATTTTTGACCAAACTTGATATTTTGCTATATAATGAAGCCTTAGATCTCATATTCAAGGTTTAGAAGATTGGGGGATAGGTTAGAACATTTAGAGAACATTTTTTGGCAAAAGGTTTGGGAGCTTCTCACACAAGAACCTCTCTCTCTACAATCCTCTCTTGAGCATTTGTGTTAGAAGGCTTGCATACAACCATCTTCAACCTATCAACCCTTAAGAAGACTTGATCACCATGGGGATGAGGTTCCTTGGAACTCGGTTTGAGCTCCAAAAGGTGGTTTTGGCTCAAGAAAAGTGGCTGTTTTTGCTGCTGTGCTCCAAAGGTAATCACTCACCCCTTTTACCTTTGCTTTGCATACTTGTTTTACCACCTTTGCAAACTTTTTTTTTGGCTTGATTTTGAACTGAGAAAATCTCTGTTTTTTAGTCCTAAAAGTGATGGTTTAGGCCTATTTTGTGTTAGGGGGTTGTCTCTCCCTTTTGTTTCTTAGCTTGTATAGCTTTTGAGCCATCTTCTAAGCCCTTTCAAAACAACTTTTTGTGGCCTTTTAACCACTGAAATCTAGAGGATTTTCAGTGGTAAAAACCCTATTTTGAGGTCCCAAATGGGTGGGGGTTGTCCCCCCTCCTCTTCTCTTGTTTGCATGTCTTATTGGCCTATCAAATGAGCATGTGTTTCTACCATTTTGAGGCTTAGTTCAAGAACTTTTTTGTGACTTTTAGGACCTTCCTTAACTCTGTCCATGGCTGGTTTGGTCACCTTATGCATGCTTTATACACTTGTAGTGTAATTCTTGCAAACTAGCCTTATATTCCTCGTGAAGTAGCATGTTTGTCAAGCATGTACGGTCTCCATTTCAACATGTTTTTGGTCATTATTTAGCATTTCATAACTCTGTCTAAAGTTGGTTTGATAGCCTCTTGGATGCTTTATACACTTGTAGTGTAAACTTGCACACTAGCCTAACATGCATCATGCTTTTGGACCATCATTCTAGCATAGTTTGGCTTAAATCTGAGAAGATTTTGGTCATATTTTAGCATGCTCTAGGTCTGATTTTGTTTTTTTGGTCATGCATGCATTTCTTTGTATAGCCATGGTTCAATCTAGCTCATTAGCTTTGTGTATTGAGTCTACTAGCATGCATTGCTTGGACTATCTTCATGATTTGGCATCATTTTTTATGTGATTTCAGAGCAAATTTCATGGTCATGCACTCACATCTTTCACTCTTTCAATGCATTGGAGAGGTTGTGCTTTGTGCCTTAAATATGAGCCTTATATGTATGCCATCATGCCTAAGCTTTTGGGATGCCATCTCAATGTGCATTTGGTCTTATTTTGTCATAATACAACTCTAATTTTTATTGGCAAAGTCATCTCATGCTCGTTTTGGTAGGTGTAGTGTAATCCTCCTCATTAGCCTTATATGCGTCATGTTTTGTGCCTTCCATTCTAGCATGAGTTAGCCCTGCTCAAGCATGTTTGTAGCCTTGTTTTGGCCTGCCTTGTGACTATTTTGAGTCACCTTGGCCCTTTGGGGCTTGCTTGTTATGGCCATGGTGTAAGTCCCTTGGCTAGCTTTAAGCTTTGAGCCCACTAGCATGCTTTAGTGGTCATATGTGCATGATTTAGCATCTTTTGGAATGTAATTTCAGAGCTTATATGTTTTCCATATTCTCATATTTATCACTCTTTAATTGTATTTGAGAGTTGAGCTTTGTGCCTTGCTTGCGAACCATCATTTGAGCATGCTTTTTCTTGCTTATCGTGCTATCATTTCAGTCCATTTTAGCCACTGTTTTGGCATGCATGAGGTCTATTTGGGGTTGGTTTAGTAAATTGAGCATTGTATTGCATGGTCCTAGTGTAAAGCTCTTTACTAGTTTCAACGCTTAAGTGTTCTAGCATGTTGTGCATGTGATGTTTGCATAGTAGAGTCTTGCATTGCATGCCACTTTAGCACTGAAAATCTGCCATCCTCCTCATTTCTTCACTTTTAATTTGTTTTGAGGATTGGTTGGTCTTGAGTTTGAGTTTAATGCAAGGGATTGAGACTTGTGCTTAAATGGCTTCAACCCTGTTTTGAGGGTTACTCCTAGTCAAAGGCATTGGTCTCTCCCATGCCTTAAACCATTCACTTTGATAGACCTCTCTCTCATTAGAGGACTCTCATAGTTAGATAAGTTGATTAATTAATGGATTGGTAATGTTAAAATGTGTAAACAAAATCAATCAAGTAAAATGTGCCAAGATAAGCGTGTTGCCTGTGTGCATTGCATTGTGTTCGACCGGACGTTATGTTGAACACAAAGTGAATTGGTCCATTTCATACTTGAAGTGGTGAAAATGTGCCAATCCCCTTTGTCTCCATTTCCTTTGATTATCCATGATAAGGTGATGGTCCAAGTGTCTTGTTTGTCATGCATTTATTGAAGTTGTGCAACTTGGCCTCTTTGGCCATCATGCATTAAAATGTGTGATTGATGGCTTGAGGGTCGAGCACTACACTCCTTTGAGGATTGAACATGATAAGGGGTGTGCTGGCACACACATTTTCTTGCAAGTACATTGCCATGCCTCTGTTTGTGCTCTGCTGCAGCAAAAAGGGAAGTTTGCAGGAAGAAGTGGCCAATCGGCTATCTGGTGTGCCGATCGGCTATCATTAATTAGCCGATAGCCTTGAAGTTGGTTGATGACCATTATCCATTGGTCGATGGCCACCCCTCTTGGCCGATGACCTCTCAGAATGTCCATGAGGTAGGTCAGAAGCATCACAGAAGTTGGCATAATTTTCAGAGGTGCAGAACAATGCAAACAGAGGCAACATGAGGCATGGCAATGGATTTCTGAGCAAAGCCAACCGAGCATGCATGCATCCCTCGTCGCGAGGCCATTTCAATGCTTTCGTCGTGAGGCCATTTCAGTGCTTTTGTCTAGTCGCTCGAGAGACCACTTCTTCGCTCAAGCGAGCCTTGATTATATCAGATCGCAACATCAGTTCTCTTCTTCACTTTTTGATCTCTTTTTATCTTCAAACCCTAGGTCTGTCACTCTCTCTCTCTCTACACACTCCTTCTCTCCACAAAATACACCTTGTTCTAGCGGTTCTTTACCCTAGCTCCTTTGTATAAAAGTTAGAGTTTGGCTTGGGAAAGAAGATCAGTGAAAGAAAGAGATGTTAGCAGTGGATTCGTATGAGAGAGAGAGAGAGAGAGAGAGAGAGAGAGGCAAACTCAGACCAGAAGAAGTAAATGATAATGGGTAAAGGATATGGGGAAGAAAAAGGTAAGCGAATTCCTTAGTAACAGGCAGTTTAAAAAATCATCATCATCATCACCCCTCCATAAAACCTTGCCGATCACCACTGCTATAGCTAGTGTTGCCGATTATTGTCGCCGCCACTAGCCCTACCGGTCACTGTCGATCGTTTCCTCTCAAATAGCCACCGCTCGCCGATTTGTTGCGCTATCTCCGGTGGCGCTCCCACCTAGAAAACAATCATCATCTAAGAAAAGTCGATAAGAAAACTAACTGTTTGGAAACAAATGGCTACCATCGTTAGCGACGACTGATCAAACTTTCAACTTTACCATCCATTAACATTCGAGTAAGGCATTTACCATCCTCTTTGACCTTTCTGATTTCAACTGGGTTTTGTGATTTGGGGGAAGCCAAGAGTGGGAGCTAGTCCTGATTTTCCCAGTTAAAAGTTTTTGCACTCCATCAGTTTGATAAAATGCCTCAGTGAAAATGTAATGGCACAAGAAGGAAATAGAGGTTGGATTCCGGTAGTGAGGCAGCAGATAGGAGGTGGAGCTCAACACAAGGAAGCTAAGCATGGACTGTTCACTGTATTTGTGGATAATTTACCTACAGCTATGGATTCTAAAACTATGTTCAAACTTTTCACACAATTTGGCATAGTAAATGATGTCTTTATACCCTTCAAAAGTAGGACAATGACAAACTCAAGATTTGGATTTGTGAGATTTGATTGCCCTGTAGCAGCAGACATTGCCATTCAAAAAGTGAATGGTCTATTAGTAGATCAAAGGGTGCTAAAAGTTAAAAAAGCTTCTAATGACAGGAGCAACAGAGATGAACAGAGCATGAGAGAACCCCATACCATCAGAAGACCTCCTGAAACTAATAGAAACAGGGGTGAAGTTCCTTATACAAGCCTAAGATCGTTCACTAAAGTATTAAAAGAGGACACACCCACTGTTGCTGGGAAAGCAAGTTTGACCATAAAAGCCAATGAAGTTGGTCATGGATGGCTCTGTGATAGTGTAATAGTCTGGCTTAATACTGAATACTCTACTATTAACATTGAAAATGTCTTGAAGGAGAAAGGTTTGGATTAGGTAATGGTCAAAAAAGGGGAAGGACGAGATATAGTATTAACCTTCAAATCTCAAGAGGAGCTGAAATCAAATATTTGCAATATCATAGAATGGTTCAAGGAATGAAGTCGGTTTGTGGTGGAATGGAAGCCAGGATTTTATCTTGACCAAGAGAGATGTGTGTGGTTGAGGTGTTTTGGCATACCCTTAAATCTCTGGAATAGGGGCACACTCAACAACAGTAGAAGCACGTGGGGTACTGTTCTTAGCTTGGATCGAGATATTTGTCAATCAAAGTCCTTTTTCCATACCAAAATCAGAGTGGCTACATCTTGTATGGAGATTATTAACAAAACTTTATTTTTGGAGTGCAAGGGTAAACTACATCCCATTCTTGTGTGTGAAGATCATTTAGCAGAATTTTGCAGCAAGAAGCACCATCACTTGGAAGAGTGCATCTCCAACAAAATCTGTGGTAGTGTTGTGGAAGGATCAATTCTAGAGGAGTGTTACAAGGAGAAGGAGGTAAATAGTGTGATGGAGGTAAACACAGTTGTTGAGGAGTCAAAGTGGGATGGAGGTTTCAGCAGAGAAGAGGAAGTATGTACCAAGGAGGTAGAACAGAGGACAGGGCCTAGTGATTGCCATTTGGAAGAGGAGGTAAACACAGTTGTAGAAGAGACCATGTTAGAGGAGTCAGTGCACAGACCAAAATTTAATGTTGAGCAAGTCTTTACACTTGGTTTTCTCAAAAGCTTCAGTGGATCTAAAGATGGAATTGGGCTTGATATCAATATTGAAGTGGATTTGGCCCAAGCACTTAGTAAGAATTTAAATAAGAAGGGATTTCTGAGCCTAAATCATTCAGGCTTAGGTAGGCAACCTGCTTTTGCCTTAAAACTCCAACGGAATGAGAAGAAAAAAAAGAAAGAAGGTCAGCTAGAGGGGTACACCAGCTTTGCTAGACTTCATTGGCATAAAGCTTCAGCAGTCAGCAAACACACTTCTAACTCTGTCATCTTCAGACCAGCAGCTACTGCGAAGCATGTTCAGATCTGTCTGAGGGTGTTACTAGTCTGAACAATATTCTCCTTAATGAAGCTAAAGCCACTATACAATTGGGAAAATCTCTTGGCATCAATTTCAATGGGACAGAAGATGATGTTCTGAACAAGATTATTAAGCTAGAGCTAAAGGACAAAAAGAGATCCAAATAGGAGTGTTAGGTCTAAAAAGATATAGGATGGCAACAAGTAAGCATAGCTTGAGCATTCAGTGGGTTCTAAACAACTGTTAAGCTTGTTTTTGGGTGGTAGCAACAAATGTTTATGGTCTTGTGAGCTTGTGTTGGTTTTTCACCAACACTTTGCTTGGTTTCCTTCTTTTCCTTTTTTCTTTCTCATCCTTATTGATGTATTCTCACATGTAATGCATGGTTTCTCCATCAATAAAGATTTTCTTTGCTGATCAAAATTCTTGTTTTAGGATCCTCACAAGATCATGGCATGTTCGTGAAAGAAAGGGAGTGGTTATAGTGTTTCTGGTTTAGAACCGACCCATTTTGTATTTTGGAATCAGGTTTCAAACCCTCATATGGTTGTTCATGTCTTTTCCCTCTTATTCTTCCTTAAATTTGGTTATGGAATTATGTTGGTCTTGTTTGGAACAGGTTGGTCGCTTGATTTTTGAATTTTTGTTGCCTAGATTTTTGTTCCTTCGCTCGAGCGGCACTTCTTGTGCTCGAGCGAGCTTTGCAAATTCTCAATATTTTTGCAGACCTGCAAAATACTAGAAGAATGTATTCTATGCTCGAGCGGCCAATCTTGAGCTGGAGCCATATCCTTCGTCTGCAAAGCTTCTGAAAGTGTGTATTCTGTGTTCGAGCGCCACTTCTTGTGCTCGAGCAGAACAATGTGTCAAGCACTCGAGCGTCACTTCTTGCGCTCAAGCGGACTGCGTGTATATTAATTCATGAAGATGACTTTTTACTTCACTTTTTCATTTCTCCTTGTCTCTAAAACTTTCCAAAAACCTAGATCTTGTGTCTCTCTCTCTAAAACACACCTTCTCTATACATGTTTACCTAGATCCATTGGGTTCTTCACCCTAGTGCCTTTGAGAAAAGGTTAAAGCATTCCTAGAGCTCCGTTTTGATCCGATTGGAACTTGGTTTCGGCGTCATTGAAGTTTCCACCTTGCTTTACTTGTCTTCTAAGCTTGAGGTAGGAATTTTCTACACCTTCTTACGGGTTTTAACTTGGTTATTGGTTGTTGTGTAACAATGTTGAGTTTTGGGAGTATTTTGGAGAAACCTAGGGTTTGGGATGTAAAACTCAAAAGAGGGGTTTCTAGTGAATATGCTATAAATAGTCACGGGGCTTGACAATGAGGTTATATTGTGTCATAATAGTTGATTTTGGCATTTGGGTTGGTATGTCGGAAAGAGGGAAGTTAACCTAAAATAGTTCAAGTATTTCTTTAGTATAAATAAATGAAATTGGTATCATAAATATGAAATTGGATGAATTTTGATGTAAACGGTGGAGTTGGATATGCATTATCCCACACTTTTGGAAATTTGAATACACTATCTGTCTTGGAATTTAATATCTAATTAGAAATATTTGTATTGGGCTATCAGTGGAGGATAACTATGATTGTTGTAGAAATGGTATGAGGATTAGATAAATTGAAACTAATCTCTTGGTGGTCGTCATTGAATATGACTAAGTTTTGAATACATTGTATATGTATGATTGTTTGAGAGAAGAAATGGGATGTACTCCATTGTTTGGGAGGAGATAGGGGATGGACTCCATTGAACTAAATTGGCCTGTGTGTCCTGGGTGAAAGTCCCGAAACCGCGCGTATACATGGACGATGATCCCGCGGACAAATTTTTCATAAAATGGCAATTTGAATTGTTTGTGTGATGATTGTCTTAATTTGGGAACCACTGAGTTGTAGTCTCAGATGGGTTGTTTGAAAGATAATGAAATTGGCTCATGAATTGAGATGAAATGATCTAACCTGAATTGATGAGAAAGAAAAAGGATTGAGTTATAAATTTTGGTACTTTATGATGATATAGAATGTAAATGTTTTCTCACTAGCATTGCAAATGCACATTGTACTTATATCTTTGTTAAGATCTATATACTGTGTTAGATTGTTCCTACTGGGTTTCGGCTCACCCTATTTGGGAAAACCATTTTTAGGTGTTGATGATATGCCTCCACCAAGGCAGTAGCTCGAAAGGAGTTTGGAGCACGGGCTTCACTTTTGTGCTTATTTGTATAGCCAAGGGCTTGAATTGTATAGAGTTAGACTCTCTTTTGTTGTAACCAAGCAAAGACTTGGAAAGATGTAAGCCTTTAAGGCATACAATTATCTATATAACTTTCATTCCTCTTTGCTACTTGTAACACATGTTGTAGATTCAGGACGAACTATTTTTGAATGTATATCGCATGTGTCACTTTTATATATCAAGTCAGACTAATGAAATATTATAATTTTGATCATGTTGTCTTGCGTCAATTGTGTTGGGTTGGATTGTTGTAATTATTTTCGGGGCGTTACAGTGTTGCTAAAATATTAGGTTCTAATTATATATTTATCATAATCAAACTACGTATTATATTTATAAATAAACAAATTTCTTTTCAAAACATTCTAATAAAAAAATTCCCGGTTGAGCAGTAGAAACTCAAACTCATTATTATTATTATTATTATTATTATTATTATTATTATTATTATTATTATTATTCGAACTGCCACACATTATTAACATTGTCTAGTAGTACCCAATTTTTATCTTTCTTAGGCCAACATGGCTTGGTAACCTCATGAATTGCACAAATTAAAAGAAAAAAAGAGAATAGATTTTTGATCTTATTGTTCTATATATGTGCATCAAAAGGCATTTGTGAAAGCATGCGGAGATCTATATAAAGCAACTGAAGGGATACCCAAACTAATCGTACCAGTAGATATGACTTTCTTGTTGATGCCTACAACCTTCCAAGGTTTATGCAACTCTAGTACTATAAATATTTAGGTATTAGTGAGAGTTTTATCTACAACACTCGAGATTTTTGTTCATTTATATGTTTTGACTAAGCACAAAGGAATTTTTTTGTTGCATTTTTTTTTTCATTTTCTATCTTTTATTTTGTTTCATTTTTTTTTTTTCATTTTCTACTACGCTGTAAAAGTAGTCATTTTTTCTTTCTTTTTACTCTTATTTTTTGAAAGGGCAGGTTAATGGGCATATTGTTGCACCTAGCTCTCTTTCTCAATGGCAGGAGTACAACAACATACAAAATTGGCTTTCTTTCTCATTTGTGAATGGCTTTATCATCAATGGAGGTGGACAAATCAATGGACAAGGTTCAATTTGGTGGTATAGACTCCTTTATGATGTTGCTGATTCGGTGCGTAATTGAATTTATTGTGACCCGATTTTTCTTTTCTTTATTTTTGTTTTTTATTTTCTATTTAATTTGTTGGAATTTTTTGTCAAATATGAAATTGGCAAAAAATTACTATTTTTACCTTTCTCTTTTTCCAGATGAGGATTGTAACGCCCCAAAATGCTACAGTAAACCCAATCCTTAAAGCAGATGAATAATAGAAATAATATGCTTTTATTCATCAGAGTTCGTTTTCAAAAGTTAACACAAACATTATACATTCACAAATGTTCATCCTAAATCTACAACATGTGTTGCAATGCTAAGAGAATTAAAAAGCCAAACAAATAGTCATACGCCCTATAGACTTACATCTTTCCAAGTCATGGCTTGGTTACACAAAAGTGAGCCTAGCTCAAAACATTTTCAGCCTTTGGCTATACAAAAGAATGTAACAAAATAAAGAACCTCTTGCTCCCAAAAGTCCCTCTAAGCTATTGCCCTGGCGGAGGCATGTCACCAGCACCTGAAAATGGTTTTCTCCAAACAGGGTGAGCCAAAGCCCAGTAGAAATAATCTAACATAGTATATGAGATTTAACAATATATAAGTACAATTGTGCATATACAAGGCTTGTGACAAGACATTCGTATTACATATGATCGGAAAGTCCCAAAGTTCATATTTCAATTTATTTTCCTTCAATTCATTTCAAATTCATTTATTCTTCCCAATTCATAGGTCAATTTCGTTATTTTCCAACAACCCAACAAAGACTACAACTCAGTGGTTTTCCAATTCAATACATTATCACATAAACATTTCAAATCTACCATTTTACAGAAATTTTATCTGTGGGATCGGCACCCATGTGCACACATGATTTCGGGACTTTCACCCTGGACACTCCGGCCAACTTAATTTCAATGGAGTCCATCCCCTATCTCCTTCCAAACAATGGAGTACATCCCCTTTCTTTCCTAAACAATCATACATATACAATGTATATAAATCTTAGTCATATTCAATGATAATCAGCACTACAGTAGTTTCAATTTACTTAATCCTTATGCAATTTCTACAATAATCATAGCTATCCTCCAACGATAGCCCAATATAGATATTTCTAAATAGATAAACAATCTTCTCAATAGATATATTATTCAAATTTCCATGGGTGAGAGACAACATGTGTTGAACTCCACCATGTACATCAGCAATCATCTAATTTCGCATTACCAATATCAATTTCAATTATTTACACAAAATAACAATTTGACCCATTTAGGGCAAAAATCCCCTTTTCCCAAATATCAACCCAAATGCCAAAATTAACTATTTTGCCATCATAGAACCTTGTACTCGAACCCCGTAATCATTTATTTCACTCATATTGAAACCTCTCTTTTTATTTCACACCCAAACCCTAGGTTCGTTCAAAATACTCCCAAATCCCACCATTATTACATAACGACAAATACCCAAGCTAAAGACCATATATGTAATGTAATAACCCGACCCTCGTACATGTATCTGGTATCTTTTCAGCCCTCTGTTCTGTGTTTTTGAATACCTATTGTGAAATTCTAAGTGAAACTACATTGAATTAAATGAAACTTAGAAATATGGATTCCTATTTGTTGAATAAGGAAATTATCTATCGCACTAAACTGTTTGAATCCAGAATTGGAAGCCTTAGAGACTTAATTTTCTAAAATTGATTTGACATTTGAAATCTGCATGACGTTTAAGCTATAATGGGATTTTCTGTGAAATTTCAATTTGGGATGCTTAAACGATTAAATTTTTGTCTTATTCACCCTTAAATAAATATCTCTCCATATATATCAAGTTCTTGGATCACCTTTGACTTAGAAGCTCTATGATTTTCTCCTGGAGGAAGAACTAGAGAAGGGTTTTGAGAAGTGGGGAAAGACAAGATCATCTAGAAGGTAGAGAATTGAAAATTTGAGGGGGCATTTAAGGAGTGAAACTTAAGGTAAGTTCAATCTCCCTAATTCCATCCTTTCTTTTTACTTTGGAGAAGGAATTGCTTGATATGGTATAACCTAGAGTTGTAATAGAGAGTTGGATGGGTGTGTTGATCTATAGGTACAAATAATGCTACTATTTGATGATTCTAACTTAATATGGGTCACCTAAGAGGAAATCTATAACTTATCTCTTGAATTATCATGTTGACATTTATGTAAACATATGGCTATATATGTATGTATGTATATGTGATAGAAATAGATTGTGGTGGTGAATAATTGATGTAGATCAACTTCATGTTTAAGTGGTTGTGTTTGTATTCTTGTTTACATAATTTTTGAACCATGTTTTGGTATGTAAGAACCTATCTTGGACCTCTTGGATGATCACCAAAGAAGGGGATTTTGTATGATTTTTGGACTGCCAAACAGGGGCCAGACCGCACGTGTGGAGGTCGTGGCCGCACGTGCGGAGAAGAGGAAAAAAATTGGGGAAGCATATTGTTTTTGGCCGCACTAGCGGTGGAGGGGGAATGCACGTGCGGTACATGTCCGCACGAGCGGAGGGTATGGCCGCACGTGCGGCCCAGGTCAGAAATCCCGTTCGCTCCGTTTTACATGCTTAACCCTCAGCTCTTTTCGAAATTTGTGTTTGATACTTGTTTATGATTGTACATGCAATTGAAATGTGAAAATGCAAGAAATGGTTAAAAGAAGAAAGAACCTAATATATGTTATCCATGTGTGTAGGACACACCACAGAAGGAACCACCGCTCCGCAACAACCCTGTGAGTAATAGAACACGGAATGTACATTTATTTACCATTAATATCTGTTATGACTATTCTGTTTTCTGTTAAACACGACATTAACATATGTATGGACCGGAACTTGGTGACAATGTAAGGTTGACTACATTTCTGTATAATTCTGGGCCGAAAGGCTGTTCAGTATAATTCTGGGCCGACAGGCTGTTCAGTATATTTCTGGGTCGAAAGGCTGTTCAGTATAGTTCTGGGCCAAAAGGTTGTTCAGTATACTTCTGGGCCGAAAGGCTGTTCTGTATTTCTGGGCCAGTAGGCCGTTCTGTTATAACTGTAATACTAGGCCTAAGGCCGTTCTGAAAGTAAAACAATATCAGGCTCACTATTTGGATTTCATTTTTGTGAATGTACTACTATGCATTGTGGTTAAAGTTGGTTATTAAACTGCTTAAGTATTATTATTCACTGAGCTTGTCTCACTCTGTAATTTTGTCTGATTCTGTAGGTAATCAACTTGGAGGTCAGTCCTAGCATCAGTATCATCCATCTTTTGTCAACCTAAGGACAACTAGGCACTTGGAGAAGCCTTTGCATGCTAGTGCAGTTTTGCTAGACTTTGTCATTTTGTACTAATTTTGTTGTATGCCCAACCTCTGGGCTGGACTTATATTCTTTTGTGTATGTAACTTAATCTCGGATGCATATTTACTATATGTTTAATTCCAAGTCGTGGTCCTGACATATTTGTAGTCGCTCAATGGATGTGTCTGCATGTTATTCTATTATATTAACGCTTCTATTCAGGCCCCGAATATTAGATATAGTAGGATAAGTGTCTATTTCTGAGTAGGTCATGCCCGAAATTTTAGGGGCGAGTTTGGGGCGTGACAAGTGGTATCAGAGCATGAGTTGCTATCTCACACACGAATCCATTGAGCTTTAGGATGTCTAGAAAGATGTAGGCATCATGCAGTAAAGGAAGATTGATAGCAACATTAAATGTTTTCTGCTAACGCTAATGATGGTGATCGATGTCTATTGTATTCTTTTGTATATGTTGTAATTGATTGTTTTGTAGACGATGGTGAGAACAAGGACCGAAGACCAGGAAGATGTTACCTCAGCACGGTTGGACAGGATGGAAAGGATGATTATGGAAATGGCGGAGACCCTACGGCAACAACAACAACAGCAGCAACAACCACAACCGCTACCACCACCGGTACCTCCACCTGTGGTACAAGATTTTCAAGCTGAAGATAGAACCATTACACTCACTACAGAGTTTAAAAAGATGAAACCGCCAGTGTTTAAAGGCGGAATCGAACCGATGAAAGCTGAGGCATGGGTATTGGGAATAGAAAAGTTGTTCGAAGTTTTCCCTTGTACTGAAATCCAAAAGGTGCAGCTTGCTGCTTTTACTCTTGAAGATGAGGCGCGGAGGTGGTGGATGCTCACAAGAACAATGCACCAGGGGTTAACATGGGACATATTCTTAGAGCTATTTTATGATAAATATTTTCCCCAGAGTATGCGGGACAAGAAGGTGACCGAATTCGAAACATTGAGACAAGGAAACAAAACTGTTGCCGAATACAAAGCTCAATTCGCAGAACTAGCCCGGTTTGCACCTCACATGGTAGATACAGAATATAAGAAGGCGCGAAAATTCGAAGGAGGATTGCGGGGTACTATTCTGGACCGAGTTAATGTATTGAAGTTGCCTACCTACGTGGATGTTTTAGAAAGGGCTGTTATAGCAGAAGGGAATATCGCTGCTCAGACTCAGATTTCTGAATAGAAAGGAAAGAGGCAGAACAACCAATGGGTCAAGCGGTCAACTACTCCACCAAATAAGAAGCAAAATTTGGGGACCTCCAGCACTACTACTTCTCCTCAAAATTCAGCTCCTGTGTGCCCAGAATGTGGATGGAGGCATCGTGGGATTTGTCTCCGATTGTCTGGAGCATGCTTTCAATGTGGCAAAACAGGTCATTTGATAAAAGACTGTCCGCAAAAGAATCAACAAAATAGTAGTAAGGCCGCCACAAGCTCAGCAGGATCAACACCGGCTTCTAATGCCAAGTCAGCTGCTAAGCCTGCTAACAATAAGGACATTTTGAGGCAAGGTAGGGTATTTGCGTTGGTTCTGGGAGATGTACAGAATACAGCAACAGTGGTGTCAGGTACATTTATGGTTCATGGTCATTCTGCTTATGTCTTATTTGATTCTGGTTCTACCTGTTCCTTTCTGTCGACATTATTTGCGAAAAATTTAGATAAACCTGAAGAAGAATTGACTTATGTACTGTGTGTATCCTCAACTATGGGAAATTCCATGATCTGTACTTCTGTCTATCCTGCTTGTGAACTTCTAATTGGGGATATCCGTGTATATTCTAATCTATTACCACTTGATATGACTACTTTTGATATTATTCTGGGAATGGATTGGTTGGGTGAATATGGTGCCACTATAGACTGTTTGACGAAGCAAATCAAATTCCACCCTCCGGGGCAATCAGAATCTACTTTTCAGGGGCAGGGAGTAACTTCTCCACCGTATGTGATTTCTGCAGCAAGGGCTTGTAAATTAATTCAGAAAAGGGTGTCAAGGGTACTTATGTAGCATTTTGGAAGGGCCAATAATGAATGAGAATACTGATACGATCCCAGTTGTCTGTGAATTTCCGGACGTCTTTCCGGAAGAATTTCCAGGAGAATTAGTGGACCGTGAAATCGAGTTCACGATTGAAGTGTTACCGGGAATCCAACCCATTTCTAAAGCCCCGTATCGAATGGCACCAGCGGAAATGAGGGAATTGAAGACTCAGTTGCAAGACCTACTGGATAAAGGGTTTATCCGCCTGAGTGTTTCTCCGTAGGGTGCACCAGTCCTGTTTGTGAAAAAGAAAGACGGAACACTCCGATTATGTATAGACTACCAGGAGCTTAATAAAGTAACAATCAAGAATAAGTATCCATTACCGCGGATCGATGATTTATTTGATCAATTACAAGGGGCACAGGTCTTTTCCAAGATTGATTTACGGTCCGGATACCACCAATTGAAAGTTAAAGCTGATGATATTGAGAAGACAGCTTTCCGAACTCGAAACGGTCATTATGAATTTCTGGTTATGCCCTTCGAAGTTACTAACGCACCAGCAGCATTTATGGATCTGATGAACCGTGTCTTTAAACCTTATCTAGATGAGTTTGTAGTGGTCTTTATTGACGATATCCTTATTTATTCAAAGAATGCAGAGGCTCATGAAAATCATCTACGTTTAATTCTTCAAACCCTCCGAGAAAAGAAGTTGTATACAAAGCTAAAGAAGTGTGAATTTTGGCTATGTGAAGTGGCGTTCTTGGGGCATGTCATAACTAAGAAAGGAGTCTCTGTTGATCCAAACAAGATTGAGGCGATCGTGAACTGGCCGACTCCGACGAATGTGACTGAAGTGTGTAGTTTTATGGGGTTAGCCGGATATTATAGGAGATTTGTTCAGGATTTTTCCAAAATAACTATACCACTCACACAGTTGACTAAAAAGGGAGTTGCATTTGAATGATCGGAACCGCGGGAGTCTACTTTCCAAGAATTAAAAATGAAGTTGACTACAGCTCCGGTCCTTGCACTACCGTCTGGTACTGAGGGATTTGTGATTTACAGTGATGCTTCACATAAGGGACTTGGTTGTGTGCTTATGCAAAGCGGAAGGGTTATCGCTTATGCCTCTCGACAGCTTAAACCTCATGAGAAGAGTTACCCCACGCATGATCTGGAGTTAGCCGCAGTAGTTTTTGCTCTAAAGATTTGGTGGCATTATCTGTATGGGACTACTTGCGACATTTACACCAACTATAAAAGTCTCAAATACCTTTTTACCCAAAAAGAGCTGAACATGCGCCAGCGGCGGTGGTTGGAACTTATTAAGGATTATGATTTACAAATCCACTATCATCCTAGTAAAGCCAACACAGTGGCAAACGCACTTAGTCGGAAAAATGTGGGAAATTTGGCAAGTCTCTTGACAGAGAAAAAGGAGTTGATAAGTGAGCTGAATAAGATGGGGGTCAACTTGGTGATACATGGTCAAGAAGCAATAGTGGCAGCAATGATGGCCCAACCGACATTACTTGAGGAGATTAAATTACGCCAAATGGAGAATGGAGCTCTAAAGAAGATATGTGATGAAATGGAGACAAAACCGAAACTGGGGTTCACTTTGACAGATTCTGTGCTTAAATTTCAAGACCGAGTATGTGTTCCTAATGTGTTAGAACTTAAACAGAAGTTGATGGAAGAAGCACATGCCTCAAGAGTTACAATGCATCCAGGAAGTACCAAAATGTACTGGGATTTGAAACAAAATTTTTGGTGGCCAAGTATGAAAAAAGAAATTGCAGAGTTTGTTTCTAAGTGTTTGCAATGTCAGCAGGTAAAAGCAGAGCATCAGAAACCCGCAGGATTATTACAGCCTCTTCCAATCCCAGAGTGGAAATGGGAACATCTGACCATGGATTTTGTTGTAGGCTTACCACGGACACCTCGAGGTATGAATTCTATATGGGTCATTGTCGACCGATTGACTAAGTCCACCCACTTCCTACTTGTGAAGACCCAGTATAATGCAGACAAACTTGATGTGATTTATGTGAATGAAATTGTAAGGCTTCACGGTGTTCCGGTCTCAATTGTGTCCGATAGCGATCCAAAATTTGTTTCAAGGTTCTGGCAAAGTCTACAGGATGCAATGGGTATAGAATTAAAGTTTAGCACAGCTTTCCACCCTCAAACAGATGGACAATCCGAGAGAACAATTCAGACGCTAGAAGATATGCTTCGAATGTGTGTTTTGGACTTTCAGGAAAGTTGGGAAACTCATCTGCCGTTGGTTGAGTTTGCGTATAATAACAGTTACCATTCGAGTATTGACATGGCACCCTATGAAGCTCTGTATGGAAGACCGTGTCGTTCTCCCGTGTGTTGGGCTGAGGTTGGAGATAGGCCATTGTTAGGTCCAGAGATTGTCCAGTTGACAATTGAAAAGGTTAGCATTATTCGGGAAAGATTGAAAACTGCCCAAAGTAGACAGAAGAGTTATGCGGATAACCGGTGAAGGAATTTGGAGTTTGAAGTGGATAGTCATGTTTTTGTGAAAGTTACCCCAATGAAAGGACATCCAAGATTCGGAAAAAGGGCTAAGCTGACACCCCGATATGTTGGTCCCTTTCAGATTTTAGAGAAAGTAGGTCCAGTAGCCTACCGAGTTGCCCTTCCGCCACATATGAGTTAGATTCATAATGTGTTCCATGTTTCTACGCTTCGAGGATACCTTCCAGATCTGTCACATGTTATTGATTATCACCAAATTGTGTTGACTGACAAGTTAACATACAAAGAAAAACCAATTTGAATTCTGGACCGTCAAGTGAAACAGTTACGGAACCAAGAAATTCCAATGGTAAAGGTGGAATGGCAAGAGCACTACGGAACCGAGGCGACTTGGAAAAAGGAAGATGAAATGCAACACCAATATCCGCATCTATTTCTATCCTAAGGTAAAACAAGTTTGGAGTGTAATAACCCGACCCTCGTACATGAATCTGGTATCTTTTCAGCCCTCTGTTCTGTGTTTTTGAATACCTATTGTGAAATTCTAAGTGAAACTACATTGAATTAAATGAAACTTAGAAACATGGATTCCTATCTGTTGAATAAGGAAATTATCTATCGCACTAAACTGTTTGAATCCAGAATTGGAAGCCTTAGAGACTTAATTTTCTGAAATTGATTTGACATTTGAAATCTGCATGATTTTTAAGCTATAATGGGATTTTCTGTGAAATTTCAATTTGGGATGCTTAAACGATTAAATTTTTGTCTTATTCACCCTTAAATAAATATCTCTCTATATATATCAAGTTCTTGGATCACCTTTGACTTAGAAGCTCTATGATTTTTTCCTGGAGGAAGAACTAGAGAAGGGTTTTGAGAAGTGGGGAAAGACAAGATCATCTTGAAGGTAGAGAATTGAAAATTTGAGGGGGCATTTAAGGAGTGAAACTTAAGGTAAGTTCAATCTCCCTAATTCCATCCTTTCTTTTTACTTTGGAGAAGGAATTGCTTGATATGGTATAACCTAGAGTTGTAATGGAGAGTTGGAGGGTGTGTTGATCTATAGGTACAAATAATGCTACTATTTGATGATTCTAACTTAATATGGGTCACCTAAGAGGAAATCTATAACTTATCTCTTGAATTATCATGTTGACATTTATGTAAACATATAGCTATATATGTATGTATGTATATGTGATAGAAATAGATTGTGGTGGTGAATAATTGATGTAGATCAACTTCATGTTTAAGTGGTTGTGTTTGTATTCTTGTTTACATAATTTTTGAACCATGTTTTGGTATGTAAGAACCTATCTTGGACCTCTTGGATGATCACCAAAGAAGGGGATTTTGTATATTTTCGGACTGCCAAACAGGGGCCAGACCGCACGTGCGGAGGTCGTGGCCGCACGTGCGGAGAAGAGGAAAAAAATTGGGGAAGCATACTGTTTTTGGCCGCACGAGCGATGGAGGGGGACCGCACGTGCGGTACATGTCCGCACGAGCGGAGGGTATGGCCGCACGTGCGGCCCAGGTCAGAAATCCCGTTCGCTCCGTTTTACATGCTTAACCCTCAGCTCTTTTCAAAATTTGTGTTTGATACCTGTTTATGATTGTACATGCAATTGAAATGTAAAAATGCAAGAAATGGTTAAAAGAAGAAACAACCTAATGTATGTTATCCATGTGTGTAGGACACACCACAGAAGGAACCACCGCTCCACAACAACCCTGTGAGTAATAGAACACGGAATGTACATTTATTTACCATTAATATCTGTTATGACTATTCTGTTTACTGTTAAACATGACATTAACATATGTATTGACCGGAACTTGGTGACAATGTAAGGTTGACTACATTTCTGTATAATTCTGGGCCGAAAGGCTGTTCAGTATAATTCTGGGCCGAAAGGCTGTTCAGTATAATTCTGGGCCGAAAGGCTGTTCAGTATACTTCTGGGCCGAAAGGCTGTTCAGTATACTTCTGGGTCGAAAGGCTGTTCTGTATTTCTGGGCCAGTAGGCCGTTCTGTTATAACTGTAATACTAGGCCTAAGGCCGTTCTGAAAGTAAAACAATATCAAACTCACTATTTGGATTTCATTTTTGTGAATGTACTGCTATGCATTGTGGTTAAAGTTGGTTATTAAACTGCTTAAGTATTATTATTCACTGAGCTTGTCTTACTCTGTAATTTTGTCTGATTCTGTTGGTAATCAACTTGGAGGTCAGTCCTAGCATCAACATCATCCATCTTTTGTCAACCTAAGGACAACTAGGCACTTGTAGAAGCCTTTGCATGCTATTGCAGTTTTGCTAGACTTTGTTATTTTGTACTAATGTTCTGTTGGCTAAGGTTGATTGTATCTAATGTTTTGTTGTATGCCCAACCTCTGGGCTGGACTTGTATTCTTTTATGTATGTAACTTAATCTCGGATGCATATTCACTATATGTTTAATTCCAAGTCATGGTCCTGGCATATTTGTAGTCGCTCAATGGATGTGTCTGCATGTTATTCTATTATATTAACGCTTCCATTCAGGCCCCAAATATTATATATAGCAGGATAAGTGTCTGTTTCTGGGTAGGTCATGCCCGAAATTTTAGGGGCGAGTTTGGGGCGTGACATGTAACACACTCAAAATAAACCCATAAATCATACATTCATGATACAAGAAAGAGATATCATATTCCATACATCAGAGTGTTCTTACAGAAAGTATTACATGCTGACAACAAAAGTAAATGCCCTACGGGCTTACAACTTTCCAAGTCAACACTTGGATCCAACAAAAGAAGAGTTCTAACTCTTTATACAAAATAAGCCCTTGGCTTGATTTACATGTAATGCACAAAAAGATAATAACAAAAAGATCTTTCAGCCTCTAAGCCTCCCAAGCTACGTCCTTGGAGGTGGCATGTCACCTGCACCTAAAAATGATGTCCCATGAAGGGTGAGCCAAAGTCCAGTTGAGATATACTAAACCAAATATGAGAGATTACTAAAACATTAGCATTTGATAAATGGTTACCACTTGTAAATCAATCTACAACACTTCCCAGTTCCATGACAATACATTTGTGTTTCATTCCACATTCCTTTACTTATCCAATTCAAATTCATAAACATGGCTCACTATCTAGCCAGACAATTAAATGAGACTACAACTCATATTAAAACACTTCCATCATCCATAATTCAAATGAGACTACAACTCATATTAAAACACTTCAATACCTCAATTATCTACGTTATGCAAACATGATTTAGATTTCGGGACTTTCACCCTGGACACTCCGACGAACTTAGTTATCAATGGAGTCTATCCCCTATCTCTTCCCAAGCAGGTTTGAGAGTACATCCCCTATCTCCTCCCAAACAAGATACATATGCAATGTATTTAAATAGTTTATCATATACAATGATTAATCCATGCATATATTCAATGTGTTAATTCAACCGTCATATTCAATGACTCAACCATTTGATTAGTTTCAGTTTTCCCTAATCAACATACAGTGTCTACAACAATCAAGACTATCCTCCACCGATAGCCCAAAGCAGTTATCTCTATACAGATAATAAATTCATCAAACAGATAAATTATCAACATTTCCATAGATGGGTAATTAGTCAATCCAACCACACCATTCAATCTCATAATTTCCCAATTTCATGATTTTCAACTCAATTTCATATTTCCCCAAATTAATTATTCAAATTAATTATTCAAACATAATTAGGGCATTTTCCCCCTTTTCAAATATCAACCCCAAGGCTCAATTTCATCAATTTAACAACGATAATTCCATTTTCCAAGGTCTCACATACACATGGAGTTTAACAATTTAAAACCCTTTTTTTTTTATAACTTTAGGTCAAACTCTAACTTTCCCAAATTTTCCATATTCCACCATTTATACAAAATGACTAAAATCAATGTCAAAACTCATAAGAAGGAGTAGGGTATCCCTACCTCAAGAGAAAAGACTCAAAGGAGATGAAGGTGAAAACCTAAGATGCTCCAAACACCAACTTTTTCAGATTGAAATGAAGCCCACACCAAGCTCTACCATTCTTACAAAGGGATTAGGGTAGAAGACTCCTAGAACTAGACGTATTTGTAGAGAGAAGATGTATGTAGAGAGAGAAGCAGCCGGGGCTAGGGTTCGAGTAAAGAAGATGATGAAAAAGTGAAGAAGAAGCTGTTGTTGCGAACTGATATACTCGAACCTCGCTCGAGCGACCAGACAAAAAGAAACCTCGCTCGAGCGCACAAAGCCTCGCTTGAGCCAATAACACGAAGCTTCAGGTCTGCAGTCCAGGGGCACGCTCGAGCGAAGAAAATCGCGCTTGAGTAAAGAAACCCAAAACATAGTCCTCGCTTGCTCGAGCGAAGGAATGCTTGCTCGAGCCAAGAAACACAACCTTCAGGTCCAAACTAGACGCAGACACACGCTTGAGCGAAGGAACCCTGGCTCGATCAAAAGAACTAAAACACAGGGCTCGCTCGAGTGACAAAATCCTCGCTCGAGTGAAGACACCAAAAACTAGGCAACAACCATTTGTTTCAAAACACACCCAACTGTAGACATCCCATTTTTTACTGTCCTCAAGACTTGGACGTCATCGTTTGAACACTCGATGATCATCCATGCTCGTGTTCGCTTTGAGTTCCCGAAGGTCTCGACTACGCACCTTGCCTTAGGATCTCTCAACTTGTCTGTTTTATGCTTGGTTGTGGACCAAGGACTTGTGGTTTTTGCTTCTGAAGGAAGGGGGTGGCTTGGTGGCCATCCCTACAACCCATCGGCTAAGGCTTTATGCCATCAGCCTTGTTTTCTTGCCATCGGCCATAAGTGTTGGTCGATCAGCACACTTTTTGGTTGATCGGCACTCTTTTTGGTCGACCGACCATATTTTTGAGCCGAGACCTTTCCACCTGCTTTTTGCAGATATTTTCTGCTAGCTGTGACAGCTGGTGAGCATAATTCTCATCCTCCATACACGTTGGAGGGATTGCTTTCAAGACTCAAGCTTGTTCAACAAGCTTGAGAATTGAAATTCTATAAGAAGGGAGGCCCTTCTCCCTTTCTAGAGGTTCAGAAAATTGAGATACAAAGTTCTATATCTCTCTATATATTTTACCTCTCTCTCTTGTTTTACTTTTGTTTGTGCTCAAAAGTGTAAAATCTTCTTACTGTTGCACATAAACACCTACTAGAACACCATCCTTTTGTTGTTCAGGCTTTTTGAAGTTGGTTTTAGTGTTCTTGGACTGGTTTTGTTCAGAGAAAGCTGCTGGAGTTGTGTTCTTGAAGGTGTTCTTCAAGGGTGAGCAACTAACCTTTTAATCGCCCATTCTTGCTTAAGCTTTTGGCCATACTTGCATGCTGTTTTAAGCTTAGCTTTCTACTACGAAAAGTTCTGATTTTTCATTCTTGTAATGATTGTTTAAGGTCATTTTTTGGTTAGGGGTGGTCTACCCCCTCTTAGGCCTTGTTAGGCCTTGTTTTGAGCCATCCGTTTTGGCTCTTGTTCTAGCCTTTGCATGACCTTTCTACCACTAAAATCCAGAGGATTTTCAGTGGTGGAAAGGTGGTTTTGCAGTCTTGAATAGGAGAGGGACGCCCCCCTCTCCTTGTGTCTCACATGCTTGTATATATGGTTCATAATGGTAGCATGTTTGCTTAGCTTGTTTTGGCTCCATTTCAGCAAGTATTTGGTGTTATTTTTCCATGCTATACCTCTGTTTTAAGTTGGTTTGACAGCCTCTTACATGCATCATGCACTTGTAGTGTAATCCTCTCTATTGCCTTAACATGCATCTTGCATTTGGACCACCTTTCTTGCATGTTTTGGCTTAACTTGACGAAGCTTTCCCTTATGTTTTACCATGCTTGAGCTCTGTTTCATGTTGTTTTAGTCATGCATGCACTGCTTTGTAGAGCCATGGTTCAATCTAGCTTGTTAGCTTTGAGTGTCCAAGTCATTAGCATGCATTACTTAGACCATTTTCATGATTTGGCATCATTTCATATGTGATTTCAGGCCATATAGGGTGGTCATACACTTGCACTTGTCACTCCTTCAATGCATTAGGAGGTTGGTGTTTTATGCCTCATGAATGGATCATTGTGCATGCCTCCATGCTTAGGCCTTTGGGATGCCATCTCAGCGGGTTTTTGGGCTTATTTTGACATGCCATAACTCTGTTTTTCATTGGTTAAGTCATGCCATGTTTGGTCGTAATAGGTGTAGTGTAATACCCCTTTGTAGCCTTGTATGCCTCATGATTTTTGGACTTTTGTTCTCGCTTGTGTTGGCTAGGTTCAAGCTTGTTTTTGGTCTTGTATTGACCTGCCTTGGGACTATTTTGGTTGCCCTTGGCCCTATGAGGCTTGCTTTGCATGGCCATAGTTTAAGTTCCTTGGCTAGTCTTAAGCCTTGAACTTCCTAGCATGCTTTGCTTGTATTGTGTACATGATTTGGCATCATTCCTCACATGATTTCAGAGCTTACTTCATTGCCACATTCTCATGTTTGTCACTCTTTACTCATGTTTGAGAGTTGTACTCCATATGCCTTATTTGCGGACCAATATGTGTGCATGCTTGTCTTGCCTTTTGGTACCTTGGTTTTGGCATTTTGGCCACTGATTTGGGAATGGCTGAGGTCTGCCCATTTTGGTTTAGGTCCATCTCTGCATGTTGTTGCATGCTTATCCATCTTGCATGTTGTTGCACACTTGTTACATTGCATGTTTGCATACTTAGGTTGCATTGCATTTGGCATGCTTGTTACCTTAGCTTTGTGTGCTTGCTTGAGTCACATCGCATTTGGCATGCTTACGTTGCATTGCATAGCTTCTCTATGTTACATGCATTGCATTGTGTTTGGTTTGGGGTGTCAAACCAAACATGAGGAACGAGGGATGTTTCGTACTTGAAGTGACGAAACGTGCCTCAATCCTCGGTCGCCGACACTCTTGATCCAACATGATAGAGTGTGAGGCATTCATGTGTTTTTGTGCATTCATTCCATATTGATTTGTGCAATTCGGCCTCTTTGGCCATCATGCATCGAAATACGTGATTGATGGCTCGAGAGTCAAACACTACACTCCTTTGAGTTCCAAACATGATAAGGGGTGTAGTTGCACAACATTTTCTTGCAAATGTACTGCCATGCCCTTGTTTGTCCTCTGCTGCAGCAAAAGGAGCAGTCTGCAGGAAGAGATGGCCGATCGGCTAACATTTTTTGGCCGATGGACTAAAAAGTGGTCGATGACCCTTTTCCCTTGGCCGATGGCCATATATTTTGGCCGTTGGCCTCTCAGCATGTCCATGAGCTGGTTCAGAAGCATCACAGAGATTTGTACAATTTTCAGAGGTGCAAAACAGTGCAAATAGAGGCAACATGAGGCATGGCAACGGATTTCTGAGCGAAGCTGACCGAGCATGCATATGCCCCCTTCTCGAGGCTGTTTTAACTATTTTGTAACTTAATTAATTTGTTTAATTAGTTAAGAGTTTTGTAATAATTAATTAGCTAGGGTAGTTAATTAATTAGTTGGCTTGTATTATTCATTCGGACCCTCCGTCGAGAGGGCGGATTTTGTAATAAGTGTGCGTGAGTGTGTGAATGTCTTCCAACCCCATGTCTTTCTCCCTTTTACTTACCCGCTTTCAGTGGTTAGTTCTAGGTCATGTTTCAATTAGCATCCTTATGCTCACATGTTTGCATCCATTCATCTATATTGTATGCACCGGGCTCGGCGCATCATACTAGTTGCATTGTATTTCAATTCCTACTTGAATACATGATTATCAAGTTGCATCTCGCATGCCACCTTAGAATAGCCGAGCCTATTTCTAGTTGCATTTTGCATGTGTTGCATTAGCCATCTTAACATAGCTAGGATCATGCATTGATTACTAACCAGCTATTATTTTGGCTCGGAGTACTTGGTAAGCTTTTATGCTTTAGCATCTTGCATGAGTGTGAGTGTTTCCATGATAGCATGCTTGCCATGAGGCTAACTACTTAAATGATATAACTGTCTGAATGCTTGTGGGTGAAGGTTGGATTACCTGAATTGGAACAATTCATTGAATGCGAGTTTTAAGCCCACTTGAGAGTGGCAAAATCATGCTTTCTAAGCCCACTCGAGGGTGGCAAATCCACGTCTTAGCTTACTTGCGAGTAGCACCTTCAAACCATTTTCAAACAAACAAACATGAAATGTTTTGTTCCAACTTAGGCGATCTAGTCTATACTTGCATGCGGTGCACATCACATAGTAATTCTAGCTACTAAACCGGAATAGGAGTAGATATATTTTCAAAAACAAATATCATGCTTAGTACAGGCCGATCCTCTGATCGGGCAAGCGGGGGTGCTCATTGCATGACCTTCCCCTCTTGTACCCAAGTTCCCGAGCTGAGGAAACTTTGGTGATGACGGACACATGGCCTTAGGCACGAGTTAGGGTTTCCTAAATTTCCCAAAATAAAACATTTAGGTGGCGACTCTATATCTGGCAAAGCAGTCCATGTTTGGCACTTCTTTATAAAAATCAGTTTTCCAAAACGATTTGTCTGATTTGGACTCTTTGGTGATTTATCGGTCTTGCATTGCACTTTGCGAGATTAGATTCAGAACCATGACATTGAGTCCGAACTGTAGTAGCCTAAGAACAAAACGGATTTTTGCGCCATTTGTGCGCAGAGCCCAGGATGACGAAGCTCCCGGATTGGCCCTCGAGGCCTGCACAGACTGAGCTGGCTGGTATGACGATAACCAGTCCATACCCAAAATAACCAGTCCATACCCAAAATAACATCAAAGCCCTTCATACCCAAAATAACCAGTCCATACCCAAAATAACATCAAAACCCTTCATGGGCATAGCTACAAAAGGAAACGGAAGCCTATGATCGTCGACCTCTATATCACAACCTCTACATCCGTGTTTCAAAATCAACTCACCCCCAATAGGTGACACAACACAAATAGGAGATGCCAATAGTGCTAACTCCAACTCCAACACAGATGCAAATGCAGCAGATACAAAAGAATGAGATGCACCCGTGTCAATAAACACTCTAGCAACTGAGTTACAAAATAAAAAGGTACCTCTCACTACTGATGGAGCTGGTACTAGATCCTGCGCGGTAACAGCATACACGCGCCCTGTAGGACCCTGGTCCACCTGCTCACCCCTAGGAGCATACGACTGTTGTACTGACTGGGACGACGAAGCTCCCGGATTGGCCCTCGAGGCCTGCACAGACTGAGCTGGCTGAAATCCCTGCGTCTGCCTAGAACCAGACGCTCCTGAAGTGGCACTCAACTGTGGGCAGAACCTTTTCAGGTGCCCAGGCTGTCCACACTGATAGCAAGACAAGGGTTGCCCCCTGCCCAAACTCTGACTCTGCGGTCTAGCTGAAGAAGAAGCAGCTCTCTGACCTCCGCCCTTCAGCGGGCAAACCGAAGCCTTGTGACCCAGCTGGCCACACTTGTAACAAGTGAACTCTCCCTGATTGCCTCTCCCCGAGCCTGCACTCGGCACTGGAAAGGTCGATCTAGAAACTCCACCCTGAGACTGCTGAGGGTTATAACCCCTCTGTCTCCTGCCATCACCCTGGCCCTCTTGGCCCCTCTTGGAGCCTCTATGTTTCTTCTCTTCTTCCTCCTGCATCATAAGCTCCATATGAGCTGCAGCATCCACCAGATGTCTATACTCTCGGATGTAAGACCCACCAACCCTCAACTTGAGGCCACGCCTCAACTTCCGCTCAAACTCATAGCAACGGCGCTCCTTTGTCGCCACAAGTTCAGGTGCAAACCTGGACAAGCTAGTAAATGTAGCCTCAAACTCGGCCACAGACAAACCCTCCTGTTTAAGCCGGCTAAACTGATCTCTCAGCTTCTCCCTAGCAACTGCAGATAAGAATCTCTCCTGGAAAGCGTTTACAAACACCTCCGATGTACCACCCACACGGACCTTCTCGTATTTCCACCATTGACCCGCATCTCCCTTCAGCTGGAAGGATGCCAAGGTCACTTTCAGTGCCCCGTCCTCAATGCCAAGCATTTCGAACGTCTTACTCATTTGTTCCAACCACTCATCTGCCTTAAGTGGTTCCTTTGGATCCCCGATAAACTCGTCCGGGTTAGACCGGAAAAACTCCCTCTTCAAGAAAGAAGGCCCTGCCTCAACTGCCTGATTTCCAGCTCTGAGAATACCCAAAGCTCCTACTATCTCTCGAGCCAAGGCACTCATAGCCTGCTGACCCGCTGGCTCGGCCACATTAGCCTGGCCAACTCCCTCCTGCACTGCCGGAATCTCATCCGGTAAAGGTACTTCCTGCCTCACAGGTCTACCACGCCTAGCACCTCTTCCTCGTCCTGACATCCTAATAAAGGTGACATAGAACGTTAGCACATTCACATAAATGTGCCGAAACTAAACACTCGCGTCCTAAAACATGGACAACAATAATTCACTCCACGTAAGCACATAAACACATAAGCACTTACGAATTTCATTTCCGGATAAAGATAGTCCCGAGGCGTTACTAGAGTTCCGGTTAGAAACAGCATTGATCAAGTGCTTTTCCAACAAGACTCCCAGAAACCCAAGGATCCAATCAACATCCTAGAAATTAAATCCCATACCCAAATAATCACATAAGCATGTTATCAAGTAAACACATAGCATGTGATACTACATCTAAGTCTCTATCAAGAGAGACAAACCCATTGTGATACTAATCACTTCCCACGTACCCAAAGTATTCAAACCCGGTAAGCTCTGATACCAAGTTGTAACGCCCTCAAAATAACAACATTAAACCCATCAAACAAATACGTGCATTGATACCAAAAAGAGTTACTTTCTTCTATTCATCAGAGTATTTCATAACAAAACATTACATGTTAACAACAAAAGCAAAACGCCCTACGGGCTTACAGCTTTCCGAGTTAACACTTGGTTACAAACAAAAGAGTACTAACTCATTTACACATTAAGCCCTTGGCTTGAATATACATGTAATATCTCAAAAGAAAGTAAACATCAAAAGTCTGCCCGCCACTAGCCTCCCAAGCTATGTCCTTGGAGGTGGCATGCTACCTGTACCTGAAAATGATATTCCCATAAAGGGTGAGCCACAGCCCAGTAGAAATATACTAAACCATTTATGAATAATGACTAAAAGTTCAACAGTTGATAGATGGTCAACACTTTTACACTCTTTCATAACACATTACAATTCCAAGACCTTCAAGTCTATGTTCATTTCATTTTCCATTTTCTTTCAATTCTCAACTCATTTTCCATGGCTCAGAACCTGGCCAAACAACTCATATGAGACAATAACTCATATTAACCACTTTCAATTTCATCACAGATAAACGTATTAGTTATATCATTACTTCCACAGATATGCATACTAGCTATATCACACTCCCAAGACAAGCATATGAGCTCTGTCAACACATTTCTAGATAAGCATATGAGCTCTATCTACGGAGTCCATCCCCTATCTTCTCCCAAACAACATCCGGTTTAGAGGTCCATCCCCTATCTTCCCCTAAACCGTGGAGTGCATCCCCTATCTCCTCCAGCACACACAATGCATATAAACAATTATGATACACATCAATCCACCAATACATAAATTTTAATGTATTCTTTCAACAGTCATACTCAATGACACATACTAGTGATTAGTTTCAGTTTGCCTAATCATCATGCATTGTCTACAACAATCAAAACTATCCTCCACCGATAGCCCAAAGCAGTTATTTCTAAACAGAAAATAAATGCACAAAATGTATAGTAAATCAACATTTCAATTAGGTGTGTGACAATTAATCCAACAACACCCTTTATTCCCATACATCTCCAATTTCATTCTTCCCATTCCAATTTCTCACTTCCCAAATTAATTTCACGAATTAATTAAACGATGTAATTAGGGCATTCTCCCAAAATTACCATTTCAACCCTTAGGTTCCATTTTCATCAATGTCACAACGATTATACCATTTCTCTATACCAAACATGCATCTAGGTTTATCATAGCTAAACCCCAACTTTTATAAAAATTACATAAAAGCCCCAAACTTTCACAAAATTACCAAACCAACCCCAACATATCAAAATGCTAAAATTTAAAGACAAAACTCATAAAGAGGAGTAGGGTATTCCTACCTCGAAGTTTGAGCCAAAGAGGAGATGACGACTCAACGACCAACGTGCTCCAAATCCAAATATTTTTCGATTAAAATGAAGCCCAAGTCAACCTCTAACTTTTTAACAAAGGACTTAGGGTAGGAAATCACCCTAGGTAGATCAAATCTTAGAGAGAGTGTAAGTCTAGAGAGAGAGGCTCTCAGATTTTAGGGTTTGAAATCAAAAAGTGGATGAAAAATGGTTTGAAATCCGCTGCTGCCTCGCTGATAAAGATATGCTCGCTCGAGCGACCAGACACAGGAAACACTCGCTCGAGGCAAGACAACTTTGCTCGAGCCAACAACCCAGAAGCTCGCTCGAGCGACGAACATCTCGCTCGAGCGAAGAACGAACCAGATAGCTCGAGCGAAGAAAAGCTCGCTCGAGCCAAAAATTCCAGTGTTCAGGTCCTTGTACCAGACGCAATCGCTCGCTCGAGCGAAGTACCCTGGCTCGACCCACCAGAGACAAAAACTCAACTCTCGCTCGAGCGACCAAACCCTGGCTCGAGCGAAGAACAAAAGACAGAATCTCGCTCGAGCGACCAACTCCTCGCTCGAGCGAGGGTCCAAAAATCTGGGCAGCAACTCTTCGTTCCCAACACAACTAACCTGTAACAAACCTGTCCAACACATCCTATAACTCAAAAACAAAGTATGAAAGGATGTAAACAAGATAACAACCAACTACAAACATCCACAGACACATGTCCGGGTCACTGTACAACAAGGGTAAACCCGGGATCGCTATACACATAGTCCGTTTCGACGGGTCTGGAGATCCTATGGTGCATTTGCGACTATTCTCGGATATCTTAAGGCCGATGGGCCTCTCCAGATTGTAGAAGCTTTCTCTGTTTGGCCGGACCCTGCCGGGGCTAGCGGCTATTTGGTACGCAAAATTGGAGGACTTCGTCAAGAGGAATTGGGAGGAGATGGCTGAGGCCTTTATAGCTCAATACTCTTA
This sequence comes from Camellia granthamiana, assembly GCA_036172215.1. Taxonomy (NCBI): domain Eukaryota; kingdom Viridiplantae; phylum Streptophyta; class Magnoliopsida; order Ericales; family Theaceae; genus Camellia; species Camellia granthamiana. Next base: position 89,361,771 of record CM069907.1, read on the forward strand.
CAATACACAGATCGAGGTCACAACTCATGATCTTAAGACAACTAGGCAAGAGCCGAAGGAGAGCTTCTCCGATTTTGTGACCCGGTGGAGGGCCAAGGCCTCGATGATGACCATCAGGCCTGTTGACAAAGATTAGATTCGGATGGTTGTGCGGAACCTCCAGCCCAAGCTCATGCAGAAGATGATCGTCCTCCCCCTTCCCACCTTTGCAGATCTACATGAGATAGGGGTGCAAATCGAGGACGCCATGAAATAGGGCCTCATTGATCATGAGAGAGAACAGCCTAAGAGGGCCTTTAACCGCAGTACGAATGCAGGCACAAGCAGTGTTGTAGCTGCCAGAGCTTCAGATGTGAGTATGGTCACCACCACCACCACCTCGAGAACCCTTACAGCTACCCCATTTACCGGTGTGTCCGGAAGTAGCTTACAAACAACCAAGTTTTCACCTCGAGGCCAAAGAACCTTCACCCCACTGTACATGTCTCCGTCCAAAGCTTTGGGGGTTTTGATCAGAAAAGGGCACTTGAAGCCCCTAGAGCCGCGGCCCTTACCAGGTAATCTCCCACTAACCCATAACCTGGCGAAGTACTGCGCCTTCACCAACAGCATGGTCATGACACCGACCAGTGCTTTAGATTGCGTCATGAGATTCAAGATCTCATTGACAATAGGGTGATCGTGCCTCCGGAGAAACCGAATGTCACAACCAACTCTCTCCCACCACATAACTAAGCTCCACCTCCCAAACGCATCAATCTGATCCAAACTGGGGTTGAGTCATACGACCCTAGCATATATATCACCACTTCCACCTACCCAAGCCGGAGGTGTTCATTCCTGACAGCACTGACTTGTGCATGCTGGACATCTCCCAAACTCAACCTAAAACGGTGGTGGTGACTATCGAGGATAAGATTGGGTCGACTACGGGGGCAGATGAGAATGATGATACAGAGCCTGAAGAGTCTGAGAGCTTCATGTACAACCCGAGCGGTTACATTACAACAACGGGCCGGGCTAGGCCAAGGGTGGAATTGCCAGTGGGGGCAGAGATTTGTGTAGTACGGGAGAATGGACCTAATCAAGGGCTGGATGACCTGGCAGAACTCGAGGAGGACATCGCGAACCTTCAATTCTTCAATGGACAGGACTCAGGGGACATAACTATCAACTGGTTTGGTCTAGAAGGGTCAGCGGAAGCTACAAGGTGGCTCAGCGACGAGCCGGATGTTGTTGAGCAGCCTCAGCCGGAACAGGGTCTGTCAGAGACAAGGACATCAACTGTGGCCGGAAGGGCTGAGGAACAGAATACATCGCCGGTGTTAAGAATTTCGCTCATGATCTGGGCAGTTTGAATACAGGAGACATTGAATAGCAGGCTGCACTGAAGCAGTAGGAACAAGAAATGATCGAAGATTCTGAGAGGGCTAGAAAAGCCAAAGCCCCTGCGGGGACCAAACGTGCTGTGTGCACTAGACCAGAATGTGCTGCGAGCACAGGAACGAAAGCTACTATGGGCGTAGGAATAGTTGTAACGGAGCCGGACAGGTGTCTGTCGGCTGCTGATGGCATGTGGTGGGAAGATGACAACCTATGTCTTGCCCACACCGATGAGGACTGGGGGAATAACTAGCCGGATGATACCTGGTATATTGGTGAAGTCGACCACATGACTAGAAGCGGGCGGTATTTCAAGCCCCCGCACTTAGATCAACCAGAGGCGTCTAGAAAGAACAAGGAGGCAGAAAAGCAGAAGGATAAAATGCTCGAGGAGAAGGCTGTGCTGAAACAGCTTAAGAAGATACAAGCAGACATCTCCATCTGGGGACTGCTAATGGCCTCAAGAGTTCATAGACAAGTTGTCCTTTCTGGAATGGACAAGGCCAAACTTTCAATAGATACCACGCCTGAGCAGCTGGTAGGACTGGTCTTTCCGGGAGGAGCTTCCCCGATGTTGACCTTTACTGACAAGGAGCTGTCGCCTGAGGGCACAAACCATAACAAACCACTCTACATCTCTGTGGAGTGTAGAGACAAATGGATACCGGTGGTTCTTGTCGACACGGGATCTGCCATTAACGTGTGCCCATCAAGGACAGCATATGCAATCGGGTTGAAGCCCGCGGACTTTATGCCAACTGCCCAGGTGATAAGGGCCTACGACAATACTAGCAGACAAGTGATGGGGACTGTGAAGATTCAGACTCAAGTTGGTCCAGGACAACAGGACATTGACTTTTATGTCTTGGACGTTCCTGCAACCTTTAATCTACTCCTACAGCAGCCGTGGCTGCACCAGGTGAAGGCGGTCTCTTCCACCCTGCATTAAATGTTGAAATACCCCCATGGGAAGGGGGTGGCTATAGTTTTTGGGACTTTGTCAATCCATCCGCCGCCAGAGGTGTCTACACCGGTTTTGGAAATCGAGCATGGCACGGAGGATATGTTCCTGTCAGGATTTACCCTAGCTGAGGCCCAGGCCGTACAGAACATTTTAGCTATTAATGAGGGGTTATATGTCAGCGCACAGTCAGTGTACCTCATGAACAAGCTCCAGTATATCCCTGGGATGGGACTAGGAAAAAGTGGACGGAAGGGCATTACAGTATCGGCCGAAGTGCTGCATAACCCGCATACCTTTGGTTTAGGTTATCTGCCTACCAAACAGGACTGGGTGAGAAAGGGGAAAGAAATGGCTGGAGGGGCCAGAGCCAAATAGATCGGGGGGGCATTTTGAGTTGATGCATCGGCTTATTCAGGGCACCCTGAACGGACGCTTTGTCCAGGAGGGGGAAGACTTTCCATTCTGCGGCTTCCCAGAGCCATGGCTAAACGCAGAGAAGAGGCGCCTGCCAGGATTCGAGATATTCTTCAACTTGCAGTTGTCCGGTGAGGATGTTGCTGAAGAGCAGACAGACCCACCAGCTGAGGCTGAGCAATGTAAGGAAGGGAATTCTGAGAGCGCAGAGATTAAAATGGGGGTAACACTGGCTTGTCTACTCTCAGATCCTCCGATTGTACATGAGTGCTTAGGGGATAACTTCTCGGTGTCCATGATTGGGAATGAAATGGCTGCGAGCCCATCTTCAAACATTCGGGATGCGTCCATCGCACCCTCCCTCGTCTGGCAGTACGAGGAGGGATTCTTATCGAGCAGCACCGGTCAGCTAGTAAGCCGGAATCTGATTCCACCGAGTCTGTGGAGTTGGAATTAGATTCCAGCTCGTTTGAGTCTGAGTCCGGTATTCCTAGGGTTGACAACCCGGATGCCACAGTCCTGTCTAGGTCATGTTTTTCTTTTTCCTTTGAGTTTGTTGTAATAGAGGAATCAGGCGACTTGGAAGTGATTAATGAGAATGGAATGGCTGTGGCCTTTGAGTACTTTTCTACACCCTTGATTTATTGCATTAATTCAGACTTCCAAAATTTCAATGAAAACGACGAGGAAGAAATTCCTCCGGTTTTGAAACATTTGCTAGATCAGGAGCAGGAGAGGTTTGAAAAACCGCTGGTTGATGAAATCACCACAATTAATGTGGGTACTGAGAAGGACCCATGGCTGGTCCAGATCGGGTCCACGTTGTCTTCGGAGGAGCGTGAGCGCTTAGTCGCTTTATTAAAAGATTTTAAAGATGTTTTCGGGTGGTCCTACGAAGACATGCCTGGAATCGATCCTGAGATTGTACAACACCGGATCCCTCTTGACCTAGAGGCCCGACCTATTAAATAGAAGCTCAGAAGGCTCCGCCCGGACTGGGCTATCAAGATGAAAGAAGAGGTCACCAAGTAAATTGACGTAGGGTTCCTGTTGGTATCTGAATACCCAACTTGGTTGGTCAACATAGTTCCAGTGCAGAATTCGGGTATGTGTGGACTTTAGAGATTTGAACAAAGCCAGTCCGAAGGACGACTTTCCTCTGCCGCATATCGACGAATTAGTGGACTTCACTGCTGGGCACGCGTTGCTCTCATTCATGGATGGCTTTTCAGGCTACAATCAGATTCTGATGGCACCCAAAGACCAAGAGAAGACTGTTTTCACCACCCCATGGAGGACCTATTGTTACAGGGTGATGCCGTTTGGGCTGAAGAATGCTGGGGCTACATATCAACGGGCTGCGACCACGATATTGCATGACATAATCTATAAAGAGGTTGAGGTGTACGTGGACGACATGATTGTCAAGTCCAAAGAAAGAGAGGGCCACTACATCGCCTTGCAGAAATTCTTTCAACGGATCAGAGAGTTTCAGTTGCGGCTGAATCCTCAGAAGTGTACAATGGGTGTTACAGCAAAGAAAATGCTGGGGTTCTTGATTACACAGAGAGGTATTGAAGTCGACCCTTCTAAAATCAAGGCCATCTTAGAAATGCCACCACCAAGGACTGAAAATGAGGTGCGAGGCTTTCTGGGTAAAGTGCAATTCATAAGACAGCTTATTACAAAATTAACCTTGACTTGTGAACCACTCTTTGGTCTCCTGAAGATAGGAAATAAGTTCCAATGGGACGGCTGATGCCAAGCTGCTTTTGAACAAATCAAGCAATATTTACAAACCCACCTGTGTTGTCACCACCTGAGCCCGGAAAACCATTGATCCTGTACCTTTCAGTGATTGAAACTACAATGGGCTACATGCTTGCACAGGAGTCTGAGGACAAAGTGGAGAGAGCTATCTACTACCTGAGCAAGAAGATGCTGGATTACGAGACCCGCTACACTCCGCTGGGAAAGGCTTGTCTGGCCTTGGTATGGGCTACCATGAAGCTGCGGCACTACCTGTTAGCTCACTCTGTAATACTGGTTTCGAGATTAGATCCCATCAAATATCTCTTTGAGAAACCAACACTTATGGGTAGGCTAGCCCGTTGGTTGCTTCTGCTTTCCGAATTTGATTTGAAGTATGTGGCGCGCAAGTCAGTCAAAGGCAGAGCGGTAGCGGAGTTCCTAGCTAATCACCCAGTTGAAGGGGATGAAGCAGTCGAGTACCTATTCCCAGACAAGGCCATTCTGCATGTTGAAAAAGAGACCTAGACGATGTACTTTGACGGAGCATCAAACCAATACGGGGTATGGGATAGGGGTGTTACTGATAGCACCCAACAATTCCCGCATACCTCTAGCATTCAAACTCCGGTTCAAAGTCTCGAACAATGAGGCAGAGTATGAGGCATGTATTGCTGAACTAGAAGCCGCCCGAGAACTAGGGGCAAAACGGTTGGACGTCATCGGGGACTCGAACCTTGTTGTATCTCAAGCTAAAGGAGATTGGAAAGTTAAAGAAGAAAAGATGAGAATCTACCACCAGACCTTGGATGTGCTGATTCCTCGGTTTGAGAAGCTGAATTTTGCTCATCTATTAAGAGAGAACAACAGGTTCGTAGATTCGTTGGCAAGTCTATCTTCTATGATAGACATTCCTTTCGGAGTCCGGATGTGTCCGATCATCATTGAACATAAATTTGTGCCGGCCTATGAGCTGATTGCTGCCATAGATGAGGAACAAGATGAGAATCCCTGGTATTACGATGTCTGGAACTTCTTGGAAAAAGAGGCGTATCCACCAAGGGCAAATGCCAAAAATAAGAGGGCAATTCGAAGAATGGCTGCTCAGTTCATCGTCTGTGGGGGTAAACTGTACAAGAGAGGTCATCTCAGGATGCATAAGTTGTATGTTGATACCGAAGAATCCAAGTGCCTGATGGAGGCAATCTATCGAGGAGAGTGCAGAGCGCACATGAACGGGGTGATGCTGGCTCGGAAAATCCTTAGACAGGGTTACTACTGGTCCACCATGGAGGACGATTCTATTGGCTTTGTCCGGCGATGCCACAAATGTCAGATACATGCAAACTGTATGAACATTTCGCCGTCGAAGCTGTATAACATGACTTCACCATGGCCATTTTCAGTCTAGGGGATTGATGTGATCGGGACTGTCACTCCAAAGGGCTCCATTGGGCATGAGTTCATTCTGGTCATGATAGACTATTTTACGAAGTGGGTTGAGGCCCAATCTTACACGATGTTGAAGGCATCGCATGTTGCTAAGTTCATCAGGAACAACATCATCTGTCGCTATGGGGTCCCGAACGAGATTATTTCAGATAATGGTTCCCACTTCAAGAAGGAAGTGATCGACTTGTTGGACAAGTACAATGTGACTTTTCATAAGTCATCTACATATCAGCCGCAAACCAATGGAGCAGTTGAGGCCGCCAACAAGAACATCAAGCACATACTGCAAAAGATGGTGGAAACCTACTGGGACTGGCCAGATAAGCTGCCGTTTGTTCTGTGGGGCTACCGGACTTCAATTCGAACTTCTACTGGGGCGACTCTGTATTTCTTGGCTTATGGGATGGAGGCTGTTCTACCTATCAAAGTTGAGGTTCCGTCATTACGAGTACTGGCTGAGTGTCAGATAGCTGAGGCTGATTGGCAACAGAGCAGATTCGAAGAACTCATGCTCTTCGATGAGAGAAGGTTGAAAGCACTGTATCATGTTCAGGGTTATCAATGAAGATTTGCCAGGGCTTTCAACAAGAATGTTAAATCCAGGAATTTGAAAGAAGGAGATTTGGTGCTCAAAGACAACCGAGCTCCCATCCACGACCCTAGGGGCAAGTTCAGACCCAATTGGACTGGTCCTTACATCATCAAGTCTATCTGGTCGGGTGGAGTTGTTGTTCTGATGGACTAGATGGCCTAGAGTTCTCCCAATGGATTAACATGGACAAGTTGAAGAAATATGTTCCCTAAGTGGCTCGCTAGGTCGAAAACCCGAAAGGGTGACCTAGGCAAAAGTTAGAGCATGAAAAATTTGAAATTATAAAAACTGAGCTCGCAAGGTTGAAAACCCAGAAAAGACGGCCTTGGCAAAAGTTAGAGTGCAAAAGGAGAGGGTCAATACACGAGTGAACCTGAGCCGAACTACGTAAGGCTTGATTCCCATCTTTGGGATACGTAGGCAACTTCATCCTGAAGTCCAGTCATAAACACTTCCTGATCAACTTTGTCCATGTAATCATGTTTGGTCATCTTTGTCTATTCTGCATTCAAGAGCTCGGTTGTGATCTCCAGTGCAGTGCTATTCAGACTACGGGCAACTTTCCAGTTGATGGGATCCGGGGTTGTGCATCTCAGTGACAGATCTCAGGCGTGTCCAGTTCTGATCCATATCGAAAATGGTTTTGAAAAGTTTTAATAAAAGTTGATTTTGCTCAAATTAATCTTTTTACAACTTAGACCATTTTTGGACCAAACGGAAAATTTTCAGTACCCACAACCTTCAATTACATTGATTTCAATACAAAGTTCTCCTACTCTTGAATACAAATTGAAGTTGCATTTTATTACATTCATAAAGAAAACTTGAAAGTACTGATTAAATCAAATATATTCGGGGCATAAGTCAGGTGTTCCTGCATCCCCTCCAAGAGCTTGTGGAAGCCTCTGATGCCAAAGTGGGCCCGATCTGCGCCTCCTCAGCAAGCCAAGCTATGCACTCATCAGAAAGGGTGCAACTGAAAGTAGGAGCGGGGGCTAGAAACTCTCTCGTCCTCCATGTCGTGGCATATCGAGCTAGCTGTGTGCCTCGGATCGGAGATGCAGTAGGGTATTCTATCCCATCTTCCGGGAAAGTCTGATCATGTCCGAGTTGGCGTAAGAACCGGAACGGGAAGTAAAAACACAGTGTGTCAGGCCAATCAACTGAATCCTGGGCTAGCGGGTCATGCTGTAGCTCATCGCTGGTAAATTAAGCCAGGGACAACGCCAAGCAATGTCGAGAGCATACAAACTGCACATCCATTCGCACCACCATCCCTCGTCCGGGGCATCGACTAGACGTCGTCGGAAGAAATAGCTGCAAGCTGAATATGTTGGGCATGGGTCCGCAACCTTCAATTTATCCATCAACCATATCTGGGGAGGGATGAAAAATGAGAGATTAAAGAATAGAGAGGTGTACGTTGAGAGAAAATTGAGAAAAGGGTTTTGAGAGAAAAATCAAGCCTGAGGGCCGAGTGATGTGAGCAATATATATGAGATAGGGTGGGAAACATTACCTGCAGCAGTAGTGGACTCCCCGCGAATCTAGTCGTCTCCCGGCGATGAAAAGTGTCCAAGCCCATCAACGTCTCAGCTAGTGTCATGGCAATGCAGCTCTTGCCCTCTTTTAAGCCCCCGGCAACTTCAATCAAACGAGTGCTAAACCCACCGGAGCCTGGGGCAAGCAAGAAATGAGACAGCATGCACAAGCAAAGCGCATGTCATCGATAACCCTACCAGTGATGGTCGCCACGGTCACCGGCATCAGAGAACCGATGAACCAAGCTCGGAATGTCCAGCTCTCCGTCGCAAATCAATGACTGAGAGTCATGCAAAGTAAGGCTGCACATTTGTAATAAGGCTTAGACGTAGCCAAACTAGAATTGAGGCAAGATTTCTTCATTGCGCTTGGATTCCATTAAAACTTGGAAATCCTCGAAAGTGGGACACATCTCTTATCCGCCAAAGCTAAAGACATGTGTTACCAGATTTCAAAACCTTGCCGCGGCATAGAGGAACGGAAAACGTAGCGAAGTGCGACTCAACGTGAGTAGTACATTTATGCCAAAGCCTCGAAAATTCAGCTTTTCTGAGCCATCCAAGTTGGCAATCCAATTTGTGAGATTTTGGTCAAGAAATGCTTCCATTTGGTGCAAAAATTGAGCTGAAATGGAGAAAACTATGAGGCTGGGGCTTTTATAGAAGATAAGGTGTTGAGTGGAAGATAGGTGTCAGCATTCTGGAGGTGCTTGCCATTTTTGGCCGATCGACCAAAAATAGTGCCGACCGACCATCTTTTTTGGCCGATCGGCTAGTAATGTTGGCCGATGGCCATTTCTTGTGGCCGATGGCCTCTCCTTTTGGCTGCTAGCCTTTCCTCTGGTTCTCTGAGCTGTCTATGTGTGTTGAATATGTTGAGAACTTGTGATTGGTTCCACTTCAAGTGCCTTTTGGTGATGATTTTGTGAAGTCGCGCCTGTGTTACTTTAATTTGTTTATCAAGTTGTTGTACTTTTGTTTATTGAGTTGTATTTTGTGTTCATTAGTCCTTGTCTTGCTTATAGAGTTGTATTTACATTTGGTTAGCTTGTCAAGTTCTTTGTTTTGCTTATTGAGTTGTTTTGTTGTTAGTCGGCTCACTACCTGATTAATGCAATTCGAGTGTTTAGTTTTCAAAACAAAATTCTATCTCATTTACATTGTTATGTAATGCGATGCGATGCATAGAATGTACAAATGCAACACTTTTTCAACAAAAACAGCTGTTTCATTTCATCATATTTTCTTTTGCAAAAGTGCATAGTTTTGAAGAAAATAAAACTTGCCCGAGGCAGTACAATGTGCAAAACTATTAGTAAAAAAGGAAAATAAAGCAAAAGCAAAAAAAGAAAAGTAGCAAAATGTCTGGGTCGGTGTCGGTCACCTCAAGCATGGGAGTCTATCCTCGTCCTCTTCTTGGACGAAGGTCCAAGATCGCCATCACCAGCTCCGTCGTCAAAGTCTAAGCCACCCCCAATCTCATCCTCAAACGACTCCGCCTCTGCATCAGCCTCGTCGCCATCTGGGACAGGTGCCCATGAGCTGATCCCAGAGTGAGTGCGCCTGGCTCTGTTACGGTGACATATTGTGATCCCTCGCCCTGCTCTCACTGCTACTCGGGCAGGTGTAGAAGGTCCTGCTGGAGCACCCCCTGTGGCCGATATCTAGAATGGGGCCTGAAAAGAATAGTTGGTAGATGCATGAGTTATGCTATGCAAAGTTGAGTATGAATATCGAATGCAGTACATGAATACAGTGTATGAATGTCGTGAGCAATGTATGAATACCGGGAGCAAAGCTGTGAGCAATATAAGAGTTACAGTGTATCAGTGCCGTGAGTGGTATGTGAGTGTTGTGTGTCAAGTGTCGTTTTGACAATGTGGTATATCAGATAAGTATGGAATAGATGTGTAGGGTTTTGAAACTGAGGTTGAAAGAACTCACAGGGATACCATAGATGGTGAGTAGGTCTATGCTCCACTACAGCATCCCCATCACCGAGGCTGTCAGTTCCAGTGCCTGTCCAGTATACTCAATCGAAGCCGACAAAAGGGTTGGAGTCATTAGTGTTTTGCAGGATATCAAATGAAATGAAATGACTGTACAGAATGCAAAGTATAGTACATACCAGGGTCGAGCCGCGAACTCCAACGAGCTCATGATCAGCCGGAGGAGGAGCGATGGGTATCTGATAGGTCTCCCCACCCTGTCCTCGGCATGTCATGGTAGTGGGCAGCTCGGGCCACTCCCCATCCCCTCCGAGACCCACTCTGGTCACAGGCCTGCGTTGCCCTCGGTACTCCTGCTCCTGCTCCTGCTACTGGCACTGCAGGCCTCTCCCTCTCGTCTTGGCGGGTACTAGCCAAGGGTCGCATCAGATAAGTCTGAACGAAGGTGACGTAGTCCCCCTCATCTCTGAAGAACTCAGAGTCCTAGCCGATCGTGTAATCGATCATCTCCTCTGGGGTGTACCTCTCAATGTCCCTCATGTGAGTGAGAGGTGGCCTCGGAACTATCTGTTCTGGTAAGCCGAGGGTCTGCCACAAGAAGCGCTCCCCCAGGTACCAAGCCCGGCAAACCGGTCCCTCCAGCAAGACCCTGAACCGGGCAGTCTCCCGAGCACCCGCGTACTGGTCCTGAACTACCTCCGGTAGCGCAGCCCAGGGCTGCCAGGTGATCTGCAAATGATATACAGTTGGTTATCTGCTATTGAAACTACAATGCAAAGCGAAGCTCAAATAAACTGTGATGTTTGACATACCTCGGCTGCGGTGATGGTGTCGAAGTATTTGCAGAAGAACAAGAAGGACTCTCGCAGCCTCCGTTCGCACTTCACATCGAATCGGTGAGAAAATGGGACAGGAAGGGGCATCTCCACCTCTAGCTCTGGAGCAAGCCTAGGAAAGTAGGCATAAACCCACAACTACAGAATATAACAGGGTAAGAATGAGTATGCTTATCAGTAAGGCAGTATGCAGATAAAGCAGAAATCAGAGTCATGTGCAGTGTATTGTGTAGTGTATTGTGCAGTGTGAGCAAAGTATTGTGCAGTGTGTGCAGTGTATTGTGCAGTGTGTGCAGTGTATTGTGCGGTGTGTGCAGTGTATTGTGCGGTGTGTGCAGTGTACAGCCAGTGTAAAGTAGATTGCATGTGTGCAGTGTGTGTGGTGTACAGATAGCGTAAAGTAGAACTGTGAAACTGAAAAGGAAAAGTGTACCTCCCAGGCTCGCCAGTAGCCTCCAAGCAAATATCCGCTGCAGTGAGAGGATGAGCTCAAATATCCATAAAGTGTGGCCAAGCCTGAACCACCCCAGTCGTAGCGGCGGATCCGCGTCACGTCCACCAATGCACTCAGCAGATAAAGGGCAACAGTGTTCGCCCAGTCGGCGAAGGGGGTGGTCCCCAGCAAGAACATCAACCTCGAGCATACTGCTCCACCTCCTCACAGGTCGTGGGCGTTTGAATCCAAAACTGGTCCTCGAACCAAGAATACCTCACGAACCCTGGATGGGAGAGAGGTGGTTGAGCACCAAGCAAGTAGATCTGGGCAGCGTCCCACTCGCCCATGTCAGTGTCGAACGGAATCGGATCACCCCCTACTCCGATGCCGATGAGCATGGAGAAGTTGAAGGGAGTCATCGTCATTTCCCCTGCAGTAGAAAGGTGGAAGGAATCGGTGGTGTCCCACCACGTCTCCACCAGGGCACCGAGAAGGGACCTACTCGCAGTGAGGCGCGAGAGTCCCATGCAGAAGACGCTGAAGCCAGCCTGATCAACGATGTGGTGGACCGCATCGGGCAGCTCCATGTACCAACCGCGAGCAATGGTGTTCCCATACCCCTGGAAGGCATGGGAATCTCCCTCTGTTCAAACACAAACAGATGCGAAGCTGTGTTAGAAATACAGTGTTTGAATGCATTCAGAATTGATGAAAATGCAGTGTGTGTGCATGTGTTCGAGTTTAAACAGATATCGTGCGTAGGTGTGCTCACGGTGAACTAAGCATGTCATGTATCAGTGTGTTTGGGTTAATCAGTTACAGAACAGTATCGGCTATCGAAGATATCTGATCTACATTGCAGAAAGTGAAAGAGGAAAGAGTATACCTCAGCGGTGCTGAAGGATAGATGCCACTCTGGCTTGCGTAGCAAGAGCTCCAATGGCACACCTCGCGCGTAGCTCCTAAACTAACGGATGCTATCAGGAGGAAGTATGTGAATCGCCGACCGGTATGTCGCCGGGTCGAACGGTCGAACACTCGGGGTCTGTATCCATCTCTGGGGAAGTCCCACCCCGTGGAATGTCGTCTGCCACCTCGAGAAGAGTGCAAAAATGGCCAAGGGTATGGAAAATGGGTGCAAATGCAAAAAGTCAACCAAAAGGCAACCCCGAGGGGTGAAAAATTGACGAAAATGACAAAACGCAGAAGAAGGCACGAAAATCAAGGTAAACTCAGGGGAAACAAACCCCAAGTAGTGGAAATCGAGAAGGGGACACCGAAAACGTGTTCGGTTCAAAGTGTGTAAAACGAAGAGGGTTCTGTGAATAGAACGGCATGAGAGGCTCGAAAACAAGGGAAAAGCTTGGATCTAAGGGTTGAGAATGACCTAGAGGGAGAGAGAGCAAGGATTTTCGGCAAGGGAAGAGTGAGGAAATAGGGTTTGAGGCCTTATATATAAAGACCCGAGGTGAATGGGCAAAACTGCCCTGAAATTGCCATTTTTGGCCGATCGGGCAAATTGTTAGCCGATCGGGTAAATTGTTGGCTAATAATCTCCTTTTGTGGCCGATGGATGGCCGATGGCCTCCTCTTCTGGTCGATGCACCTCCAATGCCCTTGTTTGGGTCAGTTTTGTTGATTGGTACCGTTATCTCTCAAGAAAATGCAAGAAAGTACACTTTTGAAGCTCAACCGGCCTTCGTGTTGACCTCGAACCATGTCTTCCGTGTGCGACACTCGATACGTACGAGGTGTATCCTTTTTCGTATCCTTTTGCATATTGCAAGATTTAAGAATTACCCGAGAATTGCTTTGAATATGTCGCATTACAAAAGTTTTGTCGTGTTTGTAATAGGTGCGCTTGTTATACATCTTCTCGTTCTTGCATTGAGCATGCCTCGTGTTGCTTTGAAGTTGCATCTCAATATTATGGATAACATGCCTTTACCATGCTTACATTGAATATGGCATCTCTATTTCGTTGCGTGGAACAGCGTGTCGCGTTGTCGCTTAGAATATGCACCATCACGTTCGCCTAATATGTGCATGTTGTGTCAGATATGTATCCACAATTACATTGCGTAGGGCATACATGTTGCATTGAGCATACATCTTTGTTGTTGTTTTTCATAGAATGTCCATTTCTCCCTCTTGCATAGAATATGCGCTATAATATTACATGGAATATGCATCACTATTCGTTGCATTGTTATGCACTTTTCACGTGCGTTGTTATGCACTTTTCACTCGCGTTGCTACGCATCTTTTCGCTTGCATTGCGTATGCACGCGTTTATTTCATATTGGAATTGTATCTTGATGTAATGTTGGACATGTGTTGTTACTATATTGTACCTGTTGAGTTTTTTTTTCTTATGCAGGGCACGATATTGTATGTACGGTTCATTTGAGGCTGGTGCAACCAGACGATACTGTGTGTGCGGTTCATTCAGAGGAATTCCAGGTGAGACCTTTCCTGTGCTTTGAGTTCGTTTTGTTTCAGTCAGAAACACCCCAGCGCACTCGATGTGATACGTTGAGTGTTGCTCCTTCCCTTCTCTTGTGTGTGATACGCTGAGAAGTGTTGCTCCTTTCCTCTCTTGCGTATGCTACGTTGAGAGATGTTGTGTTTGAGACTCCGGGTGTCCTCAGTAATCGCTTTTTGTCTTCTCCACGTGAGACGCAGTGAGAATTGCATAATTTTCTTACGTCCTTTCTGCATGAAATGTAGTTTGATTCTTATTCGCTTGCTTAAATTGTTGCATGTTATGCTTCATTACAACTCTCTTTACATGATCATAAGTTATGTTCGACATCGTGCATGTCCTTTGCATTTTGCCCCTGCCTGCAAGCGCATCTCTTTGTTATCTTGTATGCTTGTCTAAGTCTTCGGCCTTGTCAAAAATGGGTCGTCTCTGGGCTTTGACATTCACTCCCGTCATCTTATGACTTTCGAGTTCTGTCAAAGAGGGGCAACTGTAGACACCCCATTTTTGACCGTCCTCAAGACTTGGACGTCATCGTTTGAACACTCGATGATCATCCATGCTCGTGTTTGTTTTGAGTTCCCGAAGGTCTCGGCTGCGCGCCTTGCCTTAGGATCTCTCAACTTGTCTGTTTTGTGCTTGGTTGTGGACCAAGGACTTGTGGTTTTTGCTTCTGAGGGAAGGTTGTGGCTTGTTGGCCATCCCTACAACCCATCGGCTAAGGCTTTGTGCCATCAGCCTTGTTTTCTTGCCATCGGCCATAAGTGTTGGCCAATCAGTACTCTTTTTGGTCGATCAGCACTCTTTTTGGTCGACCAACCATATTTTTGAGCCGAGACCTTTCCACCTGCTTTTTGCAGATATTTTCTGCCAGCTGTGACAGCTGGTGAGCATAATTCTCATCCTTCATACACGTGTATGGAGGGATTGCTTTCAAGACTCAAGCTTGTTCAACAAGCTTGAGAATTGAAATTCTATAAGAAGGGAGGCCCTTCTCCCTTCCCAGAAGAAAATTGAGATACAAAGTTCTATATCTCTCTCTATATTTTACCTCTCTCTCTTGTTTTACCTTTGTTTGTGCTCAAAAGCGTAAAATCTTCTTACTATTGTACGCAAACACCTACTAGAACACCATCATTTTGTTGTTGAGGCTTCTTGAAGTTGGTTTTAGTGTTCTTGGACTGGTTTTGTTCAGAGAAAGCGGCTAGACTTGTGCTCTTGAAGGTGTTCTTCAAGGGTGAGCAACTAACCTTTTAATCGCCCATTCTTGCTTAAGCTTTTGGCCATACTTGCATCTGTTTTAAGCTTAGTTTTCTACTACAAAAAGTTCTAATTTTTCATGCTTGTAATGATTGTTTAAGGTCATTTTTTGGTTAAGGGTTGTCGACCCCCTCTTAGGCCTTGTTAGGCCTTGTTTTGAGCCATCCCTTTTGGCTCTTGTTCTAGCCTTTGCATGACCTTTCTACCACTGAAATCCAAAGGATTTTCATTGGTGGAAAGGTGGTTTTGGAGTCTTGAATAGGAGAGGGACACCCCCCTCTCCTTGTGTCTCACATGCTTATATATGGCTCATAATGGTAGCATGTTTGCTTAGCTTGTTTTGGCTCCATTTCAGCAAGTATTTGATGTTATTTGCCATGCTATACCACTGTTTTAAGTTGGTTTGATAGACTCTTACATTCATCATGCACTTGTAGTGTAATCATCTCTATTGCCTTAACATGCATTTTGATACCCCTATTCTGTATTATGTTAATTGGTCCTTAATACATATGTGATTATATTTGGCTATGATTTTGTGTGCCATTATGTGAATCTATGTGACTTTGGAATCCTATCTGTTCACCGTAGGAATACCTGTTTGAATAATCTGCTTTGGAAATTAAATTGAGGGCCTTATCGGCCATCGAACCCGAAATTGGTTACGCCATTGTGATTGGCATAATTTCTAGAGCCTACGGTGAAATTTAATTGAAAATTTGTTCAGGTCAATTAAATTGATTTAATTGATGAATTAAGTGCCCAACTATTTTTATATTAAAATATAATATTAGTGGGGCTTGTTGTATTTTAGCACTCACTCTCCTTTAACTCTATTGAACTCAAAATCTGGGTTATACCATTTAGAGAGAGGGAGATCCGGCCTTAGTAAGAGAAAGGGAGAGGAGTTGTGCAAATGTTAGCTTAAAGCTTGGGAACCTTGAAGATTATTCAAGATTTGATCATAGATTGTGAGAATCAAGCTCCTAGGTGAGTAATTCTTGGATTATAAGTTTGTTAGTTTGTGTGCTCAAGCTAATTTGGTGATCAAGAATGAGATTGAAATGAAATTGAGTTGAATTTGTTGTAATGGAGACCCATATATGAATGCATGTGTATAATTGTCTTGAATATTGCATGTTTGAGCTTAAAGGGTATGATCCATGTAAATTGTAGTTGAACCTCATGTTTTGATCACCAATTGTGCATTTAAGTTGAGAATGTAACCAATTCATCACATGCATGTACATATTATAAGAATGAGAGCTTGAATGCATGAATTTGTACATTGTTAATGAGTTTGACATATTTTGGGACATGCATGTAGATAAATCATGAAATTGAGCTTCCTAATGTTGTAATCTTGTATTGGTAGCATGTTAACATGTGTAATTTGAGCCATTGCATGCAAGTATTGTGCCTAGAAATTTGAATTGGAGCTCAAGAACACAATCTGGGTTTTCCAGATTTTTGATGTCCGCTTGAGCGGGGTAATGGCCGCTCGAGCAGGAAAATCGTGCTCCCAGCACTTTTTGCAGAGTTAGATGTACGCTTGAGTAGTATATTCCACGCTCGAGAGGGAGCATTTATACACAGGCCTTCCGCTCGAGCGCCATAATCCAGGCTCGTGCGTAATTTTCATGGAACCAGTACTTTTGCAGGCCTTAAGGGTACGCTCGAGCGGGGAAGTTGACGCTCGAGCGGGAACCCTGTTTTCTGAAATTCTGTTTTTGCATTCTGTGTTCTGTTTTCCGTTCTCTTTCACGTGTAAGCACTCTTAGGTATGTGTTAAGCATCGTAAATAAATTAATGAGATAAGGATAAAGCCTAAAGAGGAATATGTGAATTAAAGAACGGATTGAGCTGTTAGTGACCCTTTTGTGTTCATGAAATATGCAAGGTCAAGCTCCAGGGCAAATCCGCAAGCCGATCACTGTGAGTAATATCAATATTCGAATGCTTATGAATGTCCAATTGTTTATTCCCTTATGAGCTTTATGAGTTGCTAATTGGGATTGTGGACAAAAGTTTGATATGAATAAATGAATGGACCAGAGGTCGTTTTGATAAACATAAATGGACCAAAGGTCGTTTTGATACAATTGAATGGACCGAAGGTCGTATTGACTTATGCGAATCGACCGAAGGTCGTTTTGACTTATATGAATGGGCCGGAGGTCGTTTTGACATATATGAATGGACCAAAGGTCGTTTTGACATGAATGAGTGGGCCGAAGGCCGTTTCGACATGAATGTATGGGCCGAAGGCCGTTTTGACACGAATGTATGGGCCGAAGGCCATTTTGACATGAATAAGTGGGCCAAAGGCCGTTTGATGATAATAAACAGGCCGAGAGCCGTGTTGAGATAAATAATCGGGCCGAAGGCCGTTTGGACATAAATGAGTGGGCCGAAGGCCGTTTTGACATAAATGGAAATCTGAACGGGCCAAAGGCCAGAATGTTGAAACTACAAGTCACTTGATTGAAATTCGTATAGTTATATATCTGTTAAATAGAAATATGAAATGGGCCCGAGGCCGTTTGGAACCTGTTGTTCTACAATTGTTATGTAATTTCTGTCCTTGATATTATTCACTGGGCTATCGTTCACGCTCATTCGTGTGTTTGTAGGTGAGCCAAGAGAAGTACAAACCCAGCCCCAGTGAAGTCTGCCATGAACAACATGAGTTTTGGAGAGTCAACCTTTTGTCTCACGCACGAGACCCACCCTTGCCATTTCGCTATGTATTTATATTTTGTTTTGTTGGCAAGGACCTTGTGTATATTTGTAGATAGTCTGTTATGGGTTGGCTCGGTTTAGATGATCCTGTTTGTAAAGAAGTTATGTTACTGTACTTTTGATGTGGGTTATTAACGCATATGAGTATGGTTTGTTTGATGTGCATATAAGCACGGCTCTATGGACAAAGTTTTAAATTTTTGCTTCCATTTGGCCCCTTTACTCTGACGAGTTAATTCTGTTTTGGTTTGAGGCCGTAGGTAATCACAGGATTACTGGCCCGTTATGTCCTTAACCCATAGGGGCGGGTTGGGGTCATGACAAAGTGGTATCAGAGCACGAGTTAATAACTCACACACTTGTCTAAAGAGCAATATGCGTCTAGATAAGATCTAGGATGCATTCATGTGAGAAATATGAATTTGGAAGCATTGATTATGTGCTTAAATGTTTTGATATGAGCAATGATACATTAAAGTTGTGAACTACTTGCATTGCAAATTATCTGGAAATATGTGCTTTTAGTGTATGCATACTTGTGTACCTTTTGTATGAATATAATGCAAGTTGAATCAGATGGTGAGAACCAGAGGTGATGAGATAGAGGAGTCTTCTACTGCCAGACTGGACAGAATGGAAAGACTGATTCAGGAAATGGCAGAGGCTTTGAGACAGCAACAGGAGTGGCAACAACAGTGGCAGCAACCACACCCGCCACCTCCACCTCCGGCACCACCTGTGCTAGATAATCAAAATGATGATCGGATAATAGCTCTCACCAAGGAATTCAAGAAAATGAAACCACCACAGTTCCATGGGGGATTAGATCCGTTAAAAGCCGAAGTGTGGGTCCTCGGCATTGAAAAATTATTCGAAGTGTCCCCTGTTCAGAGACTCAGAATGTGCTTCTAGCTACTTTTATGCTAGAAGATGAAGCAAGAAGATGGTGGATGTTGATGCGAGAAAATCATAAGGATGTTGACTGGGTAAAGTTTCTGGAAATATTCTATGACAAATACTTCCCGCAATGTGTACGGGATAGGAAAGTAGCAGAGTTCATGGAATTAAAACAAGACAGCATGACTGTAGCTGAGTATGAGGCCAAATTTACTGAGTTGGCCAGGTTTGCACCCCACGTGATTGACACCGATTATAAGAAGCCAAGACACTTTGAAGGTGGACTCCGCAGTGACATCCTAGAGAGGGTGAATGTTCTAAAGTTGGAAACCTACATTGGGGTGCTTGACAGGGCCATCATATCAGAGGCTAATATAGCTAGGCAAGCTAAGCCAATGACAGAATGGAAGGGTAACAAAAGGCAAGGCTTCTTTTCGAAGAAGAAATTTCTGAAAAAGCAAAACACGGGCTCTTCCACTACTTCAAATTCTTCCCGAGACACAGCTCCCATGTGCAATATCTGTAGCAAAAGGCACCGTGGAGTCTGTTACCATACATCACGAGCCTGTTTCAAGTGTGGGAAACAAGGGCATATAGCCCGTGAGTGTAATCAGAATGGTGGAAAGATAGCAGCTAGTTCCACTGCATCAATTCCAAAGCCGGGAAATACTTTGAGGTCCGCTATTACCGGGGATATAGTGAGACAGGGGAGAGCTTTTGCACTTGTTCCGGGCGATACACGGAATGCTAATGCCGTTGTCTCAGGTACTATTTCAATATGTAATCAGGATGCCTTTGTATTAATTGATTCTGGATCAACGCACTCATTTGTAACATATACATTTGCATCTAGACTGAATAGACCCCTGGAGTTATTGCCATATTTGTTATGTGTGTCTGCTCCATCGGGGGAATCTGTGTTATGTGACTATATATATTGGTTTTGTGACATGCATATTGAGGATGCTACCCTATATGTAGATTTGTTGCCCTTGAACTTTAGACATTTTGATGTAATTTTGGGCATGGATTGGTTGACCAAGTATTGTGCCACCATGGACTGTGTGACAAAAAGGGTTGTATTTAAGCCACCAGAACAAAAAGAAATTGTGTTTGTGGGTAATGGGGTAGTGCCTCCACGTTATTTGATATCTGCAATGAAAGCATGTAAACTGATCAGGAAGGGGTGCCAGGGTTATCTGTGCTATGTGTTGACTGAACAATCTGTGAACGTTGAATTGAATGATATTCCTGTTGTTAGAGAATTCCCAGAGGTGTTCCCAAATGAATTACCAGGGGAATTGGTAGACAGGGAGATAGAGTTTACTATTGAGACTGTGCCAGGCACCCAGCCCATTTCTAAGACTCCCTACAGAATGGCTATTGCTGAAATGAAAGAATTGAAAGAAGAGTTGCAAGACCTACTTGACAAGGGGTTTATCCGACCTAGCACTTCGCCTTGGGGCGCACCGGTGCTGTTTGTGAAAAAGAAGGATGGTACTTTGCGCCTGTGTATCGATTATCGGGAATTGAATAAGGTAGCAGTAAAGAACAAATATCCCCTACCCCGTATTGATGATTTTTTTGACCAGTTACAGGGATCACAGGTGTTTTCTAAGATTGATTTGAGGTCCGGGTATCATCAGCTGAAAGTTAAGGCAGAGGATGTTGAGAAAACAGCCTTCAGAACGAGGTATGGTCATTTTGAGTTTCTTGTTATGCCATTCAGAGTGACTAATGCTCCGGCAGCATTTATGGACCTCATGAATAGAATTTTTAAAACCTACCTTGATGAGTTTGTGGTAGTCTTCATTGACGATATTTTGATATACTCTAAAGATAGGCTTGAACATGAACATCATTTGAGGACAATTTTACAAATACTTCGGGAAAGGAAATTATTTGCTGTACTAAAGAAATGTGAGTTTTGGCTGGATGAAGTTGTTTTCTTAGGGCATGTGATCAACAAGGAAGGAATTTCGGTGGATCCGCGAAAAATAGAGGCAATTGTGAATTGGCCTACATCGACTAATGTGACAGAGGTCCGTAGCTTCTTGGGCTTAGCTGGGTACTACAGGAGGTTTGTGAAGGATTTTTCGAAATTAGCCATGCCTCTTACCCAATTGACACGTAAAGGGCAACCGTTTGAATGGAATGATGAAAGTGAATTTGCTTTTCAAGAACTGAAAACAAGATTGACCACTGCACCAATTTTGACATTACCTTCAGGTACGAAAAATTTTGTAATCTTCAGTGATGCATCTTATAAAGGTTTGGGTTGTGTGTTAATGTAGAGCGGAAAAGTTATTGCCTACGCCTCCCGGCAGTTGAGGCCACATGAGAAGAATTATCCGACGCATGGCCTGGAATTGGCCGCAGTTGTTTTTGCTTTAAAAATCTGGCAGCATTATTTGTATGGAGCAAAATGTGAAGTCTACACGGATCATAAGAGCCTAAAATACTTCTTCACGCAGAAAGAGTTGAATATGCGTCAGAGAAGATGGCTGGAATTGATAAAAGACTACGATCTAGAGATTCAATATCATCCCGGGAAAACTAATACAGTTGCTGATGCCTTGAGCAGGAAATCAACAGGGGGTATGGCTTGCTTGCTTACCGAACACAAAGAAATCTTGAAAGATTTTGAGAAGTCTGAAATTGAGGTAGTGGTATGTGAACAGGGCGGATTGATAGCCGCTATTACAGCCGAGCCGGCAATTGTTGAGGAGATCAAACAGAAACAGAAAGAGGATGAGTTCCTCAAAAAGGTAATTGATGAATTTGAGACGAGTCCAAAAGCAGAGTTTAGCATCGAGAATGAAGTGTTGAGATTCCGAAACAGAATGTGTGTCCCCGATATCCCGGAACTTAAGAAGAGGGTTTTAGACGAAGCCCACAGATCCGTATTTGCTATGCATCCGGGCAACAATAAAATGTACCGGGATTTGAAACAGACCTATTGGTGGCCTAAAATGAAGAAAGAGGTTGCAGAATATGTGTCTAAGTGCCTTCAGTGTCAGCAAGTTAAGGCTAAACATCAGAAACCAGGCGGTCTACTTCAACCTCTCCCTATTCCTGAATGGAAGTGGGAACATGTGACTATGGATTTCGTTGTTGGCCTACCTCGGACTTCTCGAGGTATGGATTCTGTTTGGGTTGTAGTTGATACTAAATCTACACATTTTCTGCCTGTCAAAACTACATTTACTGCTTACAGATTGGCTACTATTTATGTTGACGAGATTGTCCGTTTACACGGAGTCACAGTATCTATTGTATCGGATAGAGATCCAAAATTTGTATCTAGATTGTGGAAAAGTTTGTAGGAAGCTATGGGAACAGAACTAAGGTTCAGTACTGCATTTCACCCACAGACAGACGGGCAATCAGAACGAACAATACAGACTTTGGAAGATATGCTTCGCATGTGTGCTTTGGATTTTCAGGGGAGTTGGGAAGATTATTTACCACTTGTGGAGTTTGCTTATAATAACAGCTTCCACTCCAACATCGGTATGGCACCATACGAGGCTTTCTGTGGTAGGAGGTGTAGATCACCTATTTGTTGGACAGAGGTCGGGGATAGAGCTTTGCTTGGGCCAGAAATTATGCAGGACACTTCTGAGAAAATCAAAATTATTCGTCAAAGGCTCAAGATAGCTCAGGACCGACAGAAGAATTATGCAGATGTTCAGAGAAGACCTCTTGAGTATGAAGTTGGTGACCATGTGTTCATCCGTGTTTCTCCGATGAAAGGCCAAGTTAGATTTGGGAAAAAGGGCAAGCTGTCGCCCCGTTACATTGGGCCGTTCCAAATTTTGGAGAGGCTTGGACCAGTTGTTTATAGAGTTGCCTTGCCACCGGGATTTGAGCAAATCCATAATGTGTTTCACGTGTCGTTGTTGAGAGGTTACCTCCGACACTCGTTTCATGTGATTGATTATTACTGGGTTGCTATTGATGAGAATATGGAATATGCTGAATGGCCGGAAAGAATTGTTGACCGACAAGTGAAAGAATTGAGAAACAAGTCCATCCCAATGGTGAAAGTGGAATGGAAGGAACACTATGGGACGGATGCCACGTGGGAAAAAGAGGAGGAAATGCGACTACGTTATTCACATTTGTTTCTTGATGAAGGAAAATTAAGTTTGGAGGACCAAACTTCCTAAAGGGGGGAAGACTGTGATACCCCTGTTCTGTATTATATTAATTGGTCCCTAATACGTATGTGATTATATTTTGCTACGATTTTGTGTGCCATTATGTGAATCTACGTGACTTTGGAATCCTATCTGTTCACCGTAGGAATACCTGTTTGAATAATCTGCTTTGGAAATTAAATTGAGGGCCTTATCGGCCATCGAACCCGAAATTGGTTACGCCATTGTGATTGGCATAATTTTTAGAGCCTACGGTGAAATTTAATTGAAAATTTGTTTAGGTCAATTAAATTGATTGAATTGATGAATTAAGTGCCCAACTATTTTTATATTAAAATATAATATTAGTGGGGCTTGTGGTATTTTAGCACTCACTCTCCTTTAACTCTATTGAACTCAAAATCTGAGTTATACCATTTAGAGAGAGGGAGATCCGGCCTTAGTGAGAGAAAGGGAGAGAAGTTGTGCAAATGTTAGCTTAAAGCTTGGAAACCTTGAAGATTATTCAAGATTTGATCATAGATTGTGAGAATCAAGCTCCTAGGTGAGTAATTCTTGGATTATAAGTTTGTTAGTTTGTGTGCTCAAGCTAATTTGGTGATCAAGAATGAGATTGAAATGAAATTGAGTTGAATTTGTTGTAACGGAGACCCATATATGAATGCATGTGTATAATTGTCTTGAATATTGCATGTTTGAGCTTAAAGGGTATGATCCATGTAAATTGTAGTTGAACCTCATGTTTTGATCACCAATTGTGCACTTAAGTTGAGAATGTAACCAATTCATCACATGCATGTACATATTATAAGAATGGGAGCTTGAATGCATGAATTTGTACATTGTTAATGAGTTTGATATATTTTGGGACATGCATGTAGATAAATCATGAAATTGAGCTTCCTAATGTTGTAATCTTGTATTGGTAGCATGTTAACATGTGTAAATGTGTAATTTGAGCCATTGCATGCAAGTATTGTGGCTAGAAATTTGAATTGGAGCTCAAGAACACAATCTGGGTTTTCCAGATTTTTGATGTCCCGCTCGAGCGGGGTCATGGCCGCTCGAGCGGGAAAATCGTGCTCCCAGCACTTTTTGCAGAGTTGGATGTACGCTCGAGCAGTATATTCCATGCTCGAGCGGGGAGCATTTATAGACAGGCCTTCCGCTCGAGCGCCATAATCCACGCTCGAGCGTAATTTTCATGCAACCAGTACTTTTGCAGGCCTTAAGGGTACGCTCGAGCGGGGAAGTTGACGCTCGAGCGGGAACCCTGTTTCTGAAATTCTGTTTTTGCATTCTGTGTTCTGTTTTCCGTTCTCTTTCACGTGTAAGCACTCTTAGGTATGTGTTAAGCATCGTAAATAAATTAATGAGATAAGGGTAAAGCCTAAAGAGGATTATGTGAATTAAAGAACGGATTGAGCTGTTAGTGACCCTTTTGTGTTCATGAAATATGCAAGGTCAAGCTCCAGGGCAAATCCGCAAGCCGATCACTGTGAGTAATATCAATATTCGAATGCTTATGAATGTCCAATTGTTTATTCCCTTATGAGCTTTATGAGTTGCTAATTGGGATTGTGGGCAAAAGTCTGATATGAATAAATGAATGGACCAGAGGTCGTTTTGATAAACATAAATGGACCAAAGGTCGTTTTGATACAATTGAATGGACCGAAGGTCGTTTTTGACTTATGCGAATGGACCGAAGGTCGTTTTGACTTATATGAATGGGCCGGAGGTCGTTTTGACATATATGAATGGACCAAAGGTCGTCTTGACATGAATGAGTGGGCCGAAGGCCATTTCGACATGAATGTATGGGGCCCGAAGGCCGTTTTTGACACGAATGTATGGGCCGAAGGCCATTTTGACATGAATAAGTGGGCCAAAGGCCGTTTGATGATAATAAACAGGCCGAGAGCCGTTTTGAGATAAATAATCGGGCCGAAGGCCGTTTTCACATAAATGAGTGGGCCGAAGGCCGTTTTGACATAAATGGAAATCTGAACGGGCCAAAGGCCAGAATGTTGAAACTACAAGTCACTTGATTGAAATTCGCATAGTTATATATCTGTTAAATAGAAATATGAAATGGGCCCCGAGGCCATTTGGAACCCGTTCTTCTACAATTGTTATGTAATTTCTGTCCTTGATATTATTCACTGGGCTATCGCTCACGCTCATTCGTGTGTTTGTAGGTGAGCCAAGAGAAGTACAAACCCAGCCCCAGTGAAGTCTGCCATGAACAACATGAGTTTTGGAGAGTCAACCTTTTGTCTCACGCACGAGACCCACCCTTGCCATTTCGCTATGTATTTATATTTTGTTTTGTTGGCAAGGACCTTGTGTATATTTGTAGATAGTCTGTTATGGGTTGGCTCGGTTTAGATGATCCTGTTTGTAAAGAAGTTATGTTACTGTACTTTTGATGTGGGTTATTAACGCATATGAGTATGGTTTGTTTGATGTGCATATAAGCACGGCTCTATGGACAAAGTTTTAAATTTTTGCTTCCGTTTGGCCCCTTTACTCTGACGAGTTAATTCTGTTTTGGTTTGAGGCCGTAGGTAATCACAGGATTACTGGCCCGTTATGTCCTTAACCCATAGGGGCGGGTTGGGGTCATCACAAAGTGGTATCAGAGCACGAGTTAGTAACTCACACACTTGTCCAAAGAGCAATATGCGTCTAGATAAGATCTAGGATGCATTCATGTGAGAAATATGAATTTGGAAGCATTGATTATGTGCTTAAATGTTTTGATATGAGCAATGATACATTAAAGTTGTGAACTACTTGCATTGCAAATTATCTGGAAATATGTGCTTTTAGTGTATGCATACTTGTGTACCTTTTGTATGAATATAATGCAAGTTGAATCAGATGGTGAGAACCAGAGGTGATGAGATAGAGGAGTCTTCTACTGCCAGACTGGACAGAATGGAAAGACTGATTTAGGAAATGGCAGAGGCTTTGAGACAGCAACAGGAGTGGCAACAACAGTGGCAGCAACCACACCCGCCACCTCCACCTCCGGCACCACCTGTGCTAGATAATCAAAATGATGATCGGATAATAGCTCTCACCAAGGAATTCAAGAAAATGAAACCACCACAGTTCCACGGGGGATTAGATCCGTTAAAAGCCGAAGTGTGGGTCCTCGGCATTGAAAAATTATTCGAAGTGTCCCCTGTTCAGAGACTCAGAAAGTGCTTCTAGCTACTTCTATGCTAGAAGATAAAGCAAGAAGATGGTGGATGTTGATGCGAGAAAATCATAAGGATGTTGACTGGGTAAAGTTTCTAGAAATATTCTATGACAAATACTTCCCGCAATGTGTACGGGATAGGAAAGTAGCAGAGTTCATGGAATTAAAACAAGACAGCATGACTGTAGCTGAGTATGAGGCCAAATTTACTGAGTTGGCCAGGTTTGCACCCCACGTGATTGACACCGATTATAAGAAGCCAAGACACTTTGAAGGTGGACTCCGCAGTGACATCCTAGAGAGGGTGAATGTTCTAAAGTTGGAAACCTACATTGGGGTGCTTGATAGGGCCATCATATCAGAGGCTAATATAGCTAGGCAAGCTAAGCCAATGACAGAATGGAAGGGTAACAAAAGGCAAGGCTTCTTTTCGAAGAAGAAATTTCTGAAAAAGCAAAACACGGGCTCTTCCACTACTTCAAATTCTTCCCGAGACACAGCTCCCATGTGCAATATCTGTATCAAAAGGCACCGTGGAGTCTGTTACCGTACATCAGGAGCATGTTTCAAGTGTGGGAAACAAGGGCATATAGCCCGAGATTGTAATCAGAATGGTGGAAAGATAGCAGCTAGTTACACTGCATCAATTCCAAAGCCGGGAAATACTTTGAGGTCCGCTATTACCGGGGATATAGTGAGACAGGGGAGAGCTTTTGCACTTGTTCCAGACGATACACGGAATGCTAATGCCGTTGTCTCAGGTACTATTTCAATATGTAATCAGGATGCCTTTGTATTAATTGATTTTGGATCAACGCACTCATTTGTAACATATACATTTGCATCTAGACTGAATAGACCCCTAGAGTTATTGCCATATTTGTTATGTGTGTCTGCTCCATCGGGGGAATCTGTGTTATGTGACTATATATATTGGTTTTGTGACATGCATATTGAGGATGCTACCCTATATGTAGATTTGTTGCCCTTGAACTTTAGACATTTTGATGTAATTTTGGGCATGGATTGGTTGACCAAGTATTGTGCCACCATGGACTGTGTGACAAAAAGGGTTGTATTTAAGCCACCAGAACAAAAAGAAATTGTGTTTGTGGGTAATGGGGTAGTGCCTCCACGTTATTTGATATCTGCAATGAAAGCATGTAAACTAATCAGGAAGGGGTGCCAGGGTTATCTGTGCTATGTGTTGACTGAACAATCTGTGAACGTTGAATTCAATGATATTCCTGTTGTTAGAGAATTCCCAGAGGTGTTCCCAAATGAATTACCAGGGGAATTGGTAGACAGGGAGATAGAGTTTACTATTGAGACTGTGCCAGGCACCCAGCCCATTTCTAAGACTCCCTACAGAATGGCTATTGCTGAAATGAAAGAATTGAAAGAAGAGTTGCAAGACCTACTTGACAAGGGGTTTATCCGACCTAGCACTTCGCCTTGGGGCGCACCGGTGCTGTTTGTGAAAAAGAAGGATGGTACTTTGCGCCTATGTATCGATTATCGGGAATTGAATAAGGTAGCAGTAAAGAACAAATATCCCCTACCCCGTATTGATGATTTATTTGACCAGTTACAGGGATCACAGGTGTTTTCTAAGATTGATTTGAGGTCCGGATATCATCAGCTGAAAGTTAAGGCAGAGGATGTTGAGAAAACAGCCTTCAGAACGAGGTATGGTCATTTTGAGTTTCTTGTTATGCCATTCAGAGTGACTAATGTTCCGGCAGCATTTATGGACCTCATGAATAGAATTTTTAAAACCTACCTTGATGAGTTTGTGGTAGTCTTCATTGACGATATTTTGATATACTCTAAAGATAGGCTTGAACATGAACATCATTTGAGGACAGTTTTACAAATACTTCGGGAAAGGAAATTATTTGCTGTACTAAAGAAATGTGAGTTTTGGCTGGATGAAGTTGTTTTCTTAGGGCATGTGATCAACAAGGAAGGAATTTCGGTGGATCCGCGGAAAATAGAGGCAATTGTGAATTGGCCTACACCGACTAATGTGACAGAGGTCCGTAGCTTCATGGGCTTAGCTGGGTACTACAGGAGGTTTGTGAAGGATTTTTCGAAATTAGCCATGCCTCTTACCCAATTGACACGTAAAGGGCAACCGTTTGAATGGAATGATGAAAGTGAATTTGCTTTTCAAGAACTGAAAACAAGATTGACCACTGCACCAATTTTGACATTACCTTCAGGTACGGAAAAGTTTGTAATCTTCAGTGATGCATCTTATAAAGGTTTGAGTTGTGTGTTAATGTAGAGCGGAAAAGTTATTGCCTACGCCTCCCGGCAGTTGAGGCCACATGAGAAGAATTATCCGACGCATGACCTGGAATTGGCCGCAGTTGTTTTTGCTTTAAAAATCTGGCAGCATTATTTGTATGGAGCAAAATGTGAAGTCTACACGGATCATAAGAGCCTAAAATACTTCTTCACGCAGAAAGAGTTGAATATGCGTCAGAGAAGATGGCTGGAATTGATAAAAGACTACGATCTAGAGATTCAATATCATCCTGGGAAAACTAATACAGTTGCTGATGCCTTGAGCAGGAAATCAACAGGGGGTATGGCTTGCTTGCTTACCGAACACAAAGAAATCTTGAAAGATTTTGAGAAGTCTGAAATTGAGGTAGTGGTATGTGAACAGGGCGGATTGATAGCCGCTATTACAGCCGAGCCGGCAATTGTTGAGGAGATCAAACAGAAACAGAAAGAGGATGAGTTCCTCAAAAAGGTAATTGATGAATTTGAGACGAGTCCAAAAGCAGAGTTTAGCATCGAGAATGAAGTGTTGAGATTCCGAAACAGAATGTGTGTCCCCGATATCCCGGAACTTAAGAAGAGGGTTTTAGACGAAGCCCACAGATCCGTATTTGCTATGCATCCGGGCAACAATAAAATGTACCGGGATTTGAAACAGACCTATTGGTGGCCTAAAATGAAGAAAGAGGTTGCAGAATATGTGTCTAAGTGCCTTCAGTGTCAGCAAGTTAAGGCTAAACATCAGAAACCAGGCGGTCTACTTCAACCTCTCCCTATTCCTGAATGGAAGTGGGAACATGTGACTATGGATTTCGTTGTTGGCCTACCTCGGACTTCTCGAGGTATGGATTCTGTTTGGGTTGTAGTTGATAGACTGACTAAATCTACACATTTTCTGCCTGTCAAAACTACATTTACTGCTTACAGATTGGCTACTATTTATGTTGACGAGATTGTCCGTTTACACGGAGTCACAGTATCTATTGTATCGGATAGAGATCCAAAATTTGTATCTAGATTGTGGAAAAGTTTGCAGGAAGCTATGGGAACAGAACTAAGGTTTAGTACTGCATTTCACCCACAGACAGACGGGCAATCAGAACGAACAATACAGACTTTGGAAGATATGCTTCGCATGTGTGCTTTGGATTTTCAGGGGAGTTGGGAAGATTATTTACCACTTGTGGAGTTTGCTTATAATAACAGCTTCCACTCCAACATCGGTATGGCACCATACGAGGCTTTCTGTGGTAGGAGGTGTAGATCACCTATTTGTTGGACAGAGGTCGGGGATAGAGCTTTGCTTGGGCCAGAAATTATGCAGGACACTTCTGAGAAAATCAAAATTATTCGTCAAAGGCTCAAGATAGCTCAGGACCGACAGAAGAATTATGCAGATGTTCAGAGAAGACCTCTTGAGTATGAAGTTGGTGACCATGTGTTCATCCGTGTTTCTCCGATGAAAGGCCAAGTTAGATTTGGGAAAAAGGGCAAGCTGTCGCCCCGTTACATTGGGCCGTTCCAAATTTTGGAGAGGCTTGGACCAGTTGTTTATAGAGTTGCCTTGCCACCGGGATTTGAGCAAATCCATAATGTGTTTCACGTGTCGTTGTTGAGAGGTTACCTCCGACACTCGTTTCATGTGATTGATTATCATTGGGTTGCTATTGATGAGAATATGGAATATGCTGAATGGCCGGAAAGAATTGTTGACCGACAAGTGAAAGAATTGAGAAACAAGTCCATCCCAATGGTGAAAGTGGAATGGAAGGAACACTATGGGACGGATGCCACGTGGGAAAAAGAGGAGGAAATGCGACTACGCTATTCACATTTGTTTCTTGATGAAGGAAAATTAAGTTTGGAGGACCAAACTTCCTAAAGGGGGGAAGACTGTGATACCCCTGTTCTGTATTATATTAATTGGTCCCTAATACGTATGTGATTATATTTTGCTATGATTTTGTGTGCCATTATGTGAATCTACGTGACTTTGGAATCCTATCTGTTCACCGTAGGAATACCTGTTTGAATAATCTACTTTGGAAATTAAATTGAGGGCCTTATCGGCCATCGAACTCGAAATTGGTTACGCCATTGTGATTGGCATAATTTTTAGAGCCTACGGTGAAATTTAATTGAAAATTTGTTCAGGTCAATTAAATTGATTGAATGGATGAATTAAGTGCCCAACTATTTTTATATTAAAATATAATATTAGTGGGGCTTGTTGTATTTTAGCACTCACTCTCCTTTAACTCTATTGAACTCAAAATCTGAGTTACACCATTTAGAGAGAGGGAGATCCGGCCTTAGTGAGAGAAAGGGAGAGAAGTTGTGCAAATGTTAGCTTAAAGCTTGGAAACCTTGAAGATTATTCAAGATTTGATCATAGATTGTGAGAATCAAGCTCCTAGGTGAGTAATTCTTGGATTATAAGTTTGTTAGTTTGTGTGCTCAAGCTAATTTGGTGATCAAGAATGAGATTGAAATGAAATTGAGTTGAATTTGTTATAATGGAGACCCATATATGAATGCATGTGTATAATTGTCTTGAATATTGCATGTTTGAGCTTAAAGGGTATGATCCATGTAAATTGTAGTTGAACCTCATGCTTTGATCACCAATTGTGCTTTTAAGTTGAGAATGTAACCAATTCATCACATGCATGTACATATTATAAGAATGGGAGCTTGAATGCATGAATTTGTACATTGTTAATGAGTTTGATATATTTTGGGACATGCATGTAGATAAATCATGAAATTGAGCTTCCTAATGTTGTAATCTTGTATTGGTAGCATGTTAACATGTGTAAATGTGTAATTTGAGCCATTGCATGCAAGTATTGTGGCTGGAAATTTGAATTGGAGCTCAAGAACACAATCTCGGTTTTCCAGATTTTTGATGTCCGCTCGAGCGGGGTCATGGCCGCTCGAGCGGGAAAATCGTGCTCCCAGCACTTTTTGCAGAGTTGGATGTACGCTCGAGCAGTATATTCCACGCTCGAGCGGGGAGCATTTATAGACAGGCCTTCCGCTCGAGCGCCATAATCCACGCTCGAGCGTAATTTTCATGCAACCAGTACTTTTGCAGGCCTTAAGGGTACGCTCGAGCGGGGAAGTTGACGCTCGAGCGGGAACCCTGTTTTCTGAAATTCTGTTTTTGCATTATGTGTTCTGTTTTCCGTTCTCCTTCACGTGTAAGCACTCTTAGGTATGTGTTAAGCATCGTAAATAAATTAATGAGATAAGGGTAAAGCCTAAAGAGGAATATGTGAATTAAAGAACGGATTGAGCTGTTAGTGACCCTTTTGTGTTCATGAAATATGTAGGGTCAAGCTCCAGGGCAAATCCGCAAGCCGATCACTGTGATTAATATCAATATTCGAATGCTTGTGAATGTCCAATTGTTTATTCCCTTATGAGCTTTATGAGTTGCTAATTGGGATTGTGGGCAAAAGTCTGATATGAATAAATGAATGGACCAGAGGTCGTTTTGATAAACATAAATGGACCAAAGGTCGTTTTGATACAATTGAATGGACCGAAGGTTGTTTTGACTTATGCGAATGGACCGAAGGTCGTTTTGACTTATATGAATGGGCCGGAGGTCGTTTTGACATATATGAATGGACCAAAGGTCATTTTGACATGAATGAGTGGGTCGAAGGCCGTTTTCGACATGAATGTATGGGCCGAAGGCCGTTTTGACACGAATGTATGGGCCGAAGGCCATTTTGACATGAATAAGTGGGCCAAAGGCCGTTCGATGATAATAAACAGGCCGAGAGCCGTTTTGAGATAAATAATCGGGCCGAAGGCCGTTTTCACATA
The DNA here is from genome assembly GCA_036172215.1 of Camellia granthamiana. NCBI lineage: Eukaryota > Viridiplantae > Streptophyta > Magnoliopsida > Ericales > Theaceae > Camellia > Camellia granthamiana. The sequence continues at coordinate 89,393,974 of CM069907.1, forward strand.
AATGAGTGGGCCGAAGGCCGTTTTGACATAAATGGAAATCTGAACGGGCCAAAGGCCAGAATGTTGAAACTACAAGTCACTTGATTGAAATTCGTATAGTTATATATCTGTTAAATAGAAATATGAAATGGGCCCGAGGCCATTTGGAACCTGTTGTTCTACAATTGTTATGTAATTTCTGTCCTTGATATTATTCACTGGGCTATCGCTCACGCTCATTCGTGTGTTTGTAGGTGAGCCAAGAGAAGTACAAACCCAGCCCCAGTGAAGCCTGCCATGAACAACATGAGTTTTGGAGAGTCAACCTTTTGTCTCACGCACGAGACCCACCCTTGCCATTTCGCTATGTATTTATATTTTGTTTTGTTGGCAAGGACCTTGTGTATATTTGTAGATAGTCTGTTATGGGTTGGCTCGGTTTAGATGATCCTGTTTGTAAAGAAGTTATGTTACTGTACTTTTGATGTGGGTTATTAACGCATATGAGTATGGTTTGTTTGATGTGCATATAAGCACGGCTCTATGGACAAAGTTTTAAATTTTTGCTTCCGTTTGGCCCCTTTACTCTGACGAGTTAATTCTGTTTTGGTTTGAGGCCGTAGGTAATCACAGGATTACTGGCCCGTTATGTCCTTAACCCATAGGGACGGGTTGGGGTCATGACAAAGTGGTATCAGAGCACGAGTTAATAACTCACACACTTGTCCAAAGAGCAATATGCGTCTAGATAAGATCTAGGATGCATTTATGTGAGAAATATGAATTTGGAAGCATTGATTATGTGCTTAAATGTTTTGATATGAGCAATGATACATTAAAGTTGTGAACTACTTGCATTGCAAATTATCTGGAAATATGTGCTTTTAGTGTATGCATACTTGTGTACCTTTTGTATGAATATAATGCAAGTTGAATCAGATGGTGAGAACCAGAGGTGATGAGATAGAGGAGTCTTCTACTGCCAGACTGGACAGAATGGAAAGACTGATTCAGGAAATGGCAGAGGCTTTGAGACAGCAACAGGAGTGGCAACAACAGTGGCAGCAACCACACCCGCCACCTCCACCTCCGGCACCACCTGTGCTAGATAATCAAAATGATGATCGGATAATAGCTCTCACCAAGGAATTCAAGAAAATGAAACCACCACAGTTCCACGGGGGATTAGATCCGTTAAAAGCCGAAGTGTGGGTCCTCGGCATTAAAAAATTATTCGAAGTGTTCCCCTGTTCAGAGACTCAGAAAGTGCTTCTAGCTACTTCTATGCTAGAAGATGCAGCAAGAAGATGGTGGATGTTGATGCGAGAAAATCATAAGGATGTTGACTGGGTAAAGTTTCTGGAAATATTCTATGACAAATACTTCCCGCAATGTGTACGGGATAGGAAAGTAGCAGAGTTCATGGAATTAAAACAAGACAGCATGACTGTAGCTGAGTATGAGGCCAAATTTACTGAGTTGGCCAGGTTTGCACCCCACGTGATTGACACCGATTATAAGAAGGCAAGACGCCTTGAAGGTGGACTCTGCAGTGACATCCTAGAGAGGGTGAATGTTCTAAAGTTGGAAACCTACATTGGGGTGCTTGACAGGGCCATCATATCAGAGGCTAATATAGCTAGGCAAGCTAAGCCAATGACAGAATGGAAGGGTAACAAAAGGCAAGGCTTCTTTTCGAAGAAGAAATTTCTGAAAAAGCAAAACACGGGCTCTTCCACTACTTCAAATTCTTCCCGAGACACAGCTCCCATGTGCAATATCTGTAGCAAAAGGCACCGTGGAGTCTGTTACCGTACATCAGGAGCCTGTTTCAAGTGTGGGAAACAAGGGCATATAGCCCGAGAGTGTAATCAGAATGGTGGAAAGATAGCAGCTAGTTCCACTGCATCCGTTCCAAAGCCGGGAAATACTTTGAGGTCCGCTATTACCGGGGATATAGTGAGACAGGGGAGAGCTTTTGCACTTGTTCCAGGCGATACACGGAATGCTAATGCCGTTGTCTTAGGTACTATTTCAATATGTAATCAGGATGCCTTTGTATTAATTCATTCTGGATCAACGCACTCATTTGTAACATATACATTTGCATCTAGACTAAATAGACCCCTAGAGTTATTGCCATATTTGTTATGTGTGTCTGCTCCAGAATGTTAAAACTACAAGTCACTTGATTGAAATTCGTATAGTTATATATCTGTTAAATAGAAATATGAAATGGGCCCGAGGCCGTTTGGAACCTGTTGTTCTATAATTGTTATGTAATTTCTGTCCTTGATATTATTCACTAGGCTATCGCTCACGCTCATTCATGTGTTTGAAGGTGAGCCAAGAGAAGTACAAACCCAGCCCCAGTGAAGTCTGCCATGAACAACATGAGTTTTGGAGAGTCAACCTTGTGTCTCACGCACGAGACCCACCCTTGCCATTTCGCTATGTATTTATATTTTGTTTTGTTGGCAAGGACCTTGTGTATATTTGTTGATAGTCTGTTATGGGTTGGCTCGGTTTAGATGATCCTGTTTGTAAAGAAGTTATGTTACTGTACTTTTGATGTGGGTTATTAACGCATATGAGTATGGTTTGTTTGATGTGCATATAAGCATGACTCTATGGACAAAGTTTTAAATTTTTGCTTCCGTTTGGCCCCTTTGCTCTGACGAGTTAATTCTGTTTTGGTTTGAGGCCGTAGGTAATCACAGGATTACTGGCCGGTTATGTCCATAACCCATAGGGGCAGGTTGGGGTGTTGACATGCATCTTGCATTTGGACCACCTTTCTTGCATGTTTTGGCTCAACTCAAAGAAGCTTTCCTTCATGTTTTACCATGCTTGAGCTCTGTTTCATGTTGTTTTAGTCATGCATGCACTGTTTTGTATAGCCATGGTTCAATCTAGCTTGTTAGCTTTGAGTGCCCAAGTCATTAGCATGCATTACTTGGACCATTTTCATGATTTGGCATCATTTCATATGTGATTTCAGTCCATATAGAGTGGTCATACACTTGCACTTGTCACTCCTTTAATGCATTGGGAGGTTGATGTTTTATGCCTCATGAATGGATCATTGTGCATGCCTCCATGCTTAGGCCTTTAGGATACCATCTCAGTGGGTGTTTGGGCTTATTTTGACATGCCATAACTCTGTTTTTCATTGGCTAAGTCATGCCATGTTGGTTGTAATAGGTGTAGTGTAATACCCCTTTGTAGCCTTGCATGCCTGATGATTTTTGGACTTTTGTTCTAGCTTGTGTTGGCTAGGTTCAAGCTTGTTTTTGGTCTTGTATTGACTTGCCTTGGGACTGTTTTGGTTGCCCTTGGCCCTATAAGGCTTGCTTTGCATGGCCATAGTTTAAGTTCCTTGGCTAGTCTTAAGCCTTGAACTTCCTAGCATGCTTTGCTTGTATTGTGTGCATGATTTGGCATCATTCCTCACGTGATTTCAGAGCTTACTTCATTGCCACATTCTCGTGGTTGTCACTCTTTACTCATGTTTGAGAGTTGTACTCCATATGCCTTGTTTGCGGACCAATATATGTGCATGCTTGTCTTGCCTTTTGGTACCTTGGTTTTGGCATTTTGGCCACTGATTTGGGAATGGCTGAGGTCTGCCCATTTTGGTTTAAGTCCATCTCTGCATGTTGTTGCACACTTGTTACATTGCATGTTCGCATGTTTAGGTTGCATTGCATTTGGCATCCTTGTTACCTTAGCTTTGTGTGCATGCTTGAGTCACATGGCATTTGGTATGCTTATGTTGCATTGCATAGCTTCTCTATGTTACGTGCATTGCATTGTGTTTGGTTTGGGGTGTCAAACCAAACATAAGGAACGAGGGACGTTTCGTACTTAAAGTGACAAAACGTGCCTCAATCCTCGTTCGCCGACACTCTTGATCCAACATGATGGAGTGTGAGGCATTTATGTGTTTTTGTGCATTAATTCCATATTGATTTGTGCAATTCGGCTTCTTTGGCCACCATGCATCGAAATGCGTGATTGATGGTTCGAGAGTCGAACACTACACTCCTTTGAGTTCCAAATATGATAAGGGGTGTAGTTGCACAACATTTTCTTGCAAATGTACTGCCATGCCCTTGTTTATCCTCTGCTGCAGCAAAAGGAGCAGTCTGCAGGAAGAGATGGCCGATCGGCTATCTGAAGTGCCGATTGGCTAACATTTTTTGGCCAATGGACTAAAAAGTGGGTGATGACCCTTTTCCCTTGGCCGATAGCCTCTCAGCATGTCAATGATCTGGTTCAGAAGCATCACAGAAATTTGTACAGTTTTCAGAGGTGCAAAACAGTGCAAACAGAGGCAACATGAGGCATGGCAACGGATTTCCGAATGAAGCCGACCGACCATGCATATGCCCCTCTTCTCGAGGCCGCTTTAACTGTTTTGTAACTTAATTAATTTGTTTAATTAGTTAAGAGTTTTGTAATAATTAATTAGCTAGGGTTGTTAATTAACTAGTTGGCTTGTATTATTCATTCGGACCCTCCGTCGAGAGGGCGAATTTTGTAATAAGTGTGCGTGAGTGTGTGAATGTCTTCCAACCCCACGCCTTGCTCCCTTTTACTTACCTGCTTTCAGTGGTTAGTTCTAGGTCATGTTTCAATTAGCATCCTTATGCTCGCATGTTTGCATCCATTCATCTGTATTGCATGCACCGGGCTCGACGCATCATACTAACTGCATTGTATTTCAATTCCTACTTGAATACATGATTATCAAGTTGCATCTCGCATGCCACCTTATAATAGCCGAGCCTATTTCTAGTTGCATTTTGCACGTGTTGCATTAGCCATCTTAACATAGCTAGGATCATGCATTGATTACTAATAGCTATTGTTTTGGCTCGGAGTACTAGGTAAGCTTTTATGCTTTAGCATCTTGCATGAGTGTGAGTGTTACCATGATAGCATGCTTGCCATGAGGCTAACTGCTTAAATGATATAACTGCCTAAATGCCTGTGGATGACGGTTGGATTACCTGAATTGGAACAATTCATTGAATGCGAGTTTTAAGCCCACTTGAGAGTGGCAAAATCATGCTTTCTAAGCCCACTCGAGGGTGGCAAATCCACGTCTTAGCCTACTTGCGAGTAGCACATTCAAACCATTTTCAAACAAACAAACATGAAATGTTTTGTTCCAACTTAGGCGATCTAGTCAATACTTGTATGCGGTGCACATCACATAGGAATTCTAGCTAATAAACCGGAATAAGGGCACATATATTTTCAAAAACAAAATATCATACTTAGTACAGGCCGATCCTTTGATCGGGCGAGCGGGGGTGCTCATTGCATTACCTTTCCCTCTCGTACCCAAGTTCCCGAGTCGAGGCAACCTTGGTGATGACGGACATGTGGCCTTTGGCACGAGTCAGGATTTCTTAAATTTCCCAAAATAAAACATTTAGGTGGCGACTCTGTATCTGGCAAAGCAATCCATGCTTGGCACTTCTTTATAAAAATCAGTTTTCCAAAACGATTTGCCGAATTTGGACTCTTTTGTGATTTATCGGTCTTGCATTGCACTTTGCGAGATTAGATTCAGAACCGTGACATTGAGTCCAAACTGTAGTAGTCTAATGAACAAAACGGATTTTCGCGCCATTCGCGTGCGGAGCCCGGGACGTTCAGGCATGTCTACACCAACCTGTTACAAACCTGCTCAACACATCCTAAAACTCATATACAAAGAATTATGGGACGAAATGAGACATATACAACAATACTCAATCATGGAACCCAAGTCCGGAATACTGTACATAAAGGAGAAAAACCTAGGATCGCTATGACCTCCCCCCCCCCTTAAAGAATTTCGTCTCCGAAATTAGGTATAAGTTTCAAAATTGTGTTTTTCTCAATTCTCAACAATATTACAATTCAATATTCAACATCCCGACCCACTACCGGTCATCCCATCTCTTTTCAAGAGGCAAATTACAATATAATTCAATATGCATTAACAACATGCGTTTCTTTGAAATTCAACAAATTCCAATATCATATTCCACCATTCCATAACATATTCAATGTTAATAATATATTTGCATTTCCACAATACATTCAACATATACAATGTCAAATTAAACTTTCATTTTCAAGGCATATTCAATAATACTTCCACAAATCAAACATATACACTGTTTCTAGGTGTCATTAAGAAATAAGATTCCCAATACATGGCTGAACATTAGTAAACAAGTCCGGGTATTTCTCACGGACTTCCAACTCACGTTCCTAAGTGGCTTCCTCCACCCCGTGATGTTTCCACAAAACTTTTACGAAGGGTATCGTCTTGCCTCACCAGACTTGCTCCCGCCTATCCAAGACCCTCACCGGTCTCTCCTCGTACGAGGCATCCTCATCTACCCCCTAAGTCGGTCCAATCCAATACATGTGACGGATCTGGCTCGTATTTCCGAAACATACTAACATGAAACACGCCATCCACTCCGGACAACTGCGGCGGCAAGGCTAAACGGTAGGCAACCTCACCAATCCTCTCAAGGATCTCAAAAGGGCCAATAAACCGAGGGGACAACTTCCCGCTCTTCCCAAACCTCATCAAACCCCGTCTAGGAGATATTTTCAAAAAGACATGGTCACCCACCTCAAATGCCAAAGGCCTCCTCCGACGGTCGACATAACACTTTTGGCAACTCTGGGCTGTAACTAGCCTCTTACGGATAAGTTCAACTTTCTCCGTCGTCTCCCAAACTAATTCCGAGCCCAACAAAGGTGTGTAGACATCCCCGAACGTCCCGGGAGGGAATCCCATTTTGTTCATTTGGGCTCACTACAGTTCAAGACTCAATGTCACGGTCCTGTATCTAATATCGCAGAGTGCAATGCAAGACTAATGAATCATCAAAGAGTCCAAATCTGGCAAATCGTTTTTTGAACTGATTTTTTTGAAAGAAGTGCCAAACATGGACTGCTTTGCCAGATACAGAGTTGCCACCTAAATATTTTATTTTGGGAAATCTAGGAAACCCTGACTCGTTATCTAAGGCCATGTGTCCGTCATCACCAAAGTTGTCTCCGCTCGGGAACTTGTGTATGATTGGGGAAGGTCACTTCGTGAGCACCCCCGCTCGCCCGATCAAAGATCGGCCTCTACTAACCATGATATCGAGTTTTGAAAACATTATGCGTTCTTGTTCCGGTTATTAGCCTAGAATTACTATGTGATGCGCACAGCATACAAGTATAGACTGGGTCGCCTAAATTGGAACAAAACATCTCATGTTTGTTTTGAAAAACGATTTGCTACTCGCAAGTAGGCTAAAATGCAAGTTTTGCCACCCTCGGGTGGGCTTAGAAAAGATGGTTTTGCCACTATCTAGTGGGCTTAAAACTCACAGTCAATGCATTATTCCAATTCAGATAATACAACCTTCACCCACAGGCATTCAGGCAGGTATATCACATAAGCACATAGCCTCATGGTAAGCATGCTATCATGGCAGTCACTCACACGCATGCAATGATGCTAAATCATAACCACTTACCAAGTACTCCAAGCCAAAGAAAGAAGCTAATTAGAAAACATGCATGGATCCTAACTATGCTGAGATGCCTAATGCAACACATGCAAAAATGCAACGATAATAGGCTCGACTATTCTAAGAATGGCATATGAGATGCTACAGCTAACACGTATTCAACTTGGAATTGAAATACGATGCAGCTAGTATGATGTGCCGAGCCCGATGCATGCAAGATAGATGAATGGATGCAAACATGCGAGCATAAGTATGCTAATTGAAACATGCCCTAATCTAACCATCATAAGCTGGTAAATAAAAGGGAGAATGACGTGGGGTTGGAAGACATACATCACACACACGCACACTTATTACACAATTGCCCTTGCTTGGAGGGTCCGAATAAATAATACAGTTCGAATAAATATTTAACTACTCTAGCTAATTAAATATTACAAAACCCTAACTAATTAACAAATTAACTAGGAAAGCGAATAAACTAGCGTGCAAGCTATAAAATGGACTGCCTCAGCTCTTGTTCTGAATGATGAAAGATGCATGCGTGCTCAGGTCGCTTTGCCGGGAAATTCCTTGCGATGCCCCGATTTGCCTCTATTTGCAATTAATCCTGGAATGCTGTGCAAAGCCCTAGAAGGCTGCTGATTTCTGGTTTGCTACAACAGAGAGCAAGAAAGGGGCATGGCAAAGTATTTTCAGATATGTATGCACACCTCAATCCTCGTGCCACCAATCACGCATCTCGATGCATGATGGCCGAGGAGTCGAATTGCACGACTCGATGTGAAATGAATGCACATGACAACACAACAAGGCCTAGACTCCATCATGGGTAATCCAGAGTGTCGGCGACCGGGAATTGAGACACGTTCCATGACTTCGGGTACAAAATGTCCCTCGTTTCCCGTGTTTAGGCTAACTCCTATCCTAAACACAATGCAATGAGATGGCATACACAATGCGACTAACATGCAACCTAGCATACGCAATGCTATGGATTAAAATGGCATACACAATGCACGTGACACAACATGGCATGCACAGTGCACTAACATGCAACCTAGCATACGCAATGCTATGGACTAAAATAGCATACACATTGCAAGATGGACTTACACCAATATGAGTAGACCTCAGCCACACTCACATCAGTGGCCATGTGATGAAAATGAGACAACCGAAATACATGCAAACATACATGAATGCAATGGACCGATCCTAAGGCACAACATGCAACTCTAACTAAGCATGGCAAAGGATGAAATATGGCATACAAGCATGCAATTTCCAGCTCTGAAACATGATGCACAATGGTCCCGAATCATGAAAATATGTCACACAATGCAAGCTAGATGGCCCGAATACCGAAACTAATGAAGTGCGTTACACTAGAGGTACACAAAGCAATGCACAAATGGCAAAACCAACCCCAAACAGACCCTAGGCAGGTTTGAAACAGTGGGGAAATGGCCTAAAATGATGGCTCAGAATGCAAAGAAATGGAGCTCATTCAATGGTCCGAAAACAAGGCATTCATGCACAACTCTCAAGCACACTTAAAGAGGAGAAAACATGAGGATATGGCATTCACATAAGCTCTAAAATATGATACAAAATGACCCCAAAGCATGAAAACACCTCATTATATGCATGCAATGGACCTCGAAACTCAAGGCTAAACATGGATATTGAACTACAAGCATGCAAAACAAGCATCATTCGACCATGAGACCCAAAAACAGAGCTAGGGCAGTCCAAAATATGCACAAAATCAGTTCAAGGCATAGTCAAAATGTGCTAGAATCAAGGGTCAACAAAGCATGCAAAGAAAGCTAGTGAACCATGAGTTGTACTACAACCATATGAAGCATATGAGAGCTCACCAAACCAGCCAAAAATAAAAGTATGACATGCCAAAATATGCCTAAAAACCCACTGAAACTTAGTCAATGCATGCAAGAATGATAGGCTCCTTTGGAGGGCCATGCGAGGGGTTGTTCTGCACATATATGACAGACACACAAAATGGTAAAACAACCTCTGGACAGAGGTTATGAGGGTCCTAAAACCCACCAAAAAGGTCCTAAAATTAGTCTAGGAAGCATGCAAGTGAAAGCCCCTTTGAAAGGCCTTGAAGAAGATTACTCTACACATGCATAATAGACACTTAATATGGCAAAAAGGGCTCTGGAAAGAGCTCATGCAGGTCACAAAACTCATCAAAATGGCCTGGAGCATGGCTTTGAAACATGCAAATAGGGGCTCCTTTGTAAGGCCAACAAAGCTAGTAAAGAGAACAAGGGATGAGAGGGTCACCCCTCTCTGATTTTGAAGCTCAAAGCCCACATGTTAGCCATTGAAAATCCACTGTATTTTAGTGGCTAAAAGGCCAAACCAAGGCCAACACGAATACTCTAATGCATAGCTCAAAACATGAGGAAATGAAGCATGCAAGGGGGTAGATGACCCCCAACAGAAAAATGACCTTAATCAAACTTGAAGAGGAACTCAAAATAAGACTTTTTTTGTTTACGACAAAGTCCAAAAATGCTTGCAAATAAGGCTAAAGAATGAAGCAAAATAAAGCTACAAAGAGGGAAATGGTGACTTACCCTTGTAGCACAGTAATGCAGCAAGCTCTGGACCAAGAAAGTGAGCTCTCAACCTCTGAAACACAGCTCCAAGGTACTTAGCATGGTATTGGAGGTGTTGTGCTTGGAGGTGTAGTGTAAACGGCCAAGAATAATGGAGTATTTCAACTTGAAGTAGAGAGATATGGAGAGGTGTATGCAAATGCCTTAACAAAAATGTTCAACCCTTGCAAATGGAGAGGAGGGCCTCTCTTATAGGAGAAGAGGTCCAAGGCTTCTTGGAGAAGCCTTAAGCAAAGGACCAAGCTTCTAAAAGAAGCTAAACCAAAAGGGTCAAGCTTCTTGAGGAAGCTAGACCAAAGGGGCCAAGCTTCCTCAAAAAGCTTGACAAAAGGTCAAGCTTCTCTTAGAAGCTAAGCAAAAGGGACCAAATCTTCCTTAAGAAGGCAAAACAAAGGGTTAAATCTCGGAGGATGGGGCAAATGCCTCCCAGCTGGCACAGTTGTATTGCACTCAGGGAGACAAAAAAGGAGATGGCTGGCCGACCAGTTCAAGTGGTCGGCCAACCACTTGTCCTGGTCGGCCGACCAGGGATCAAAAGGGTCAGGATGAAAAGGTGGTCGGCCATACCAGATTGGTAGCCTCCCAGGTGAATGCAACACAATGGTGGTATGAGAGACCAGAAATTATGGCCCAAAAGTGAGGGACAGCACTTACCTGCCAAGAAAAACCGGCCGACCGGGGAAAGGTGGTCTCCAAGAAGAAAAGGTGATCTCCCACCATACTACCACCTTCCTAGTGTATGCCCGTGCCTGAAGGCACGGTGCAATTAATAATGAGATTAAAATATAAATCAAAATAAAATTATTAAAACATAATGGTAAAATTTTCTTTCTTCGATCTTCTTTTCATGGTGGCGGATAGTCATAGAGCGGATGTGGCGATGTGAACCTTATTTCAACACCCATTTCAAAATCATAAAAAATCAACACTCATTTTCCATTAAGGAATTAAATCCATCTCATAAATCAAACTAAAAATAAAAATACATTTCTAAAATCAAAACCCATTTTATGAAGATCAAATATTATTTCAGACCCAAATCAAATCAAACCAAACCAAATAACATAGGTTACACCTATAAAACAACAAAAACAAAATCATAGGTTCCAAAGGAGTATAGATCATAGATTTGGATAGGAATTTTAAATAAATAAAAAAAAATGGTAAGGGAAATGTCAATGAAATATAGGCTAAATTTTTTATCCATTTATCTCACCTTTCCCTTTTACAATGCAAGAGAAGGGAAGCCTCCATCTATTTACAGTGAGGTTACTTCTTTACAATTACCAATAAGTAACCAAACAAATGTGACATCACAACCCACAACTATGAGTGCCAAAAAATCACAAAAATAATTTCTATGAGCGTATAGAAAAACAAACCAAGCACTCTTGCTAGGGTAACTGCATTAACAACCCCCTCCTCCCTCCCTAAAAATAAATAAATAAATAAAAACAAAATACTACACACTGAACCAAGTACACCAATCAGCTACTAATAAGCATGCTAGAAAGAGGCAATGCAAAAACAAATTTTCAATGTCCTAGTCTAAAAAAATTTCAATTATCTCAATTATCTCAAATTTTCTTGGTTTTTCCCATTATCTAATCTGATACATATCTTTCCCTTCATCTATGATTCCCATCTATAGGCAATAAATAGCAATTAATAACAATCACTCTGACCAAAAGATAAAACAAAATACAATCACTGTTTCAACCCTTCATAGTGAGTGACAATATTTCAACATGAAAATCACAATCACTCTTGCAAGTAAAATCTATTATATCATCACAATTAGATGACAACGTTGCAGCAAACAAAGAAGTCAGTGGATATAAAAAATAAAAAAAAAAGGCACTAATCAACCACTAATCAAGAAAATTTAAAAAAAAAAAAAAAAGGAAGATTGCCCAGTTCTTTTGGTTGAACCCACATGGCCAGCAGGTTTTCCTAAAACAGAAGATTGCCATTGTTAAGGTGAAAAAGCAATCTGACTGCCAGAAAAGAAAAGGAAAATGCAAAATCCACAGAGACATAGCAAGTTGAATACCAGATATTCATTGCAAGCAAACTACTCTACAGTTGCTACATAAAAAGACCAATCAAACAAAGGGTTCCCATTGCAAGCAAGTTGTGGCCCTTTCTATTACCAATAAAAGTATTTGTCAAAGTTTTCATTTTTATGAATACCCAATTTCCCATATTAGAAAATCAAAAATCACAGCCCGATTTTTGTTTATAAGTTTCATTGCTTCTGCATCCTAACTCCTCGTTCCTATCAAGCACCCTTGTCTGATAAGGTTTAGAAGGGGACAACTTAACTGTATTGTACTCATATCTGCTACTTTTCAACAGCATTATCTCTGATTTTAAACAAAGTTTCAACATCACAGCTGGCAATGTTGTATCAATAAAGATCAAAGAGAATAATGGTTATAACTATTCTTTCCAAACACCAAAAATGAACATGCACTCAATTCAATTATATCCAACTAAGCCTGATCCTAACTTCACATATACAGAACATTCATGATCCAACGATCACATAAACCAAAAAACTTGTCAGCCCACTTACATACTACACATTTTCAATGTATTTTATTTTATTTTATTTCCACAACACATAAAAATGGAACATTTATAAGAATTCAATTCAACATAATATTGAATTATAGAAATGCTCAAACAGAGCTATATCATTAGTAATTTCAATTCAATTATTTGAATGAAACTTGTTTCACTGCACATTTTCCTCATAGGCTACTAAGAAATATAAATTCAGAACAGTTTCATCACTCCATTCAGAAATCTGATATACACATACCTTCAGGAAGCATCTGCAGCCTCGGCAACCCGACCACAACGCCATCGACAACATATTCAATTGCAATGCACAAAGCACTCCATATTCAATTGCAATGCACAAAGCAGAAATTGAAAGAAGTCTAGTGAAACTTAAAATCAAGATTCCTCACCTTCTTCCATCTATGACATTATTTATATTTGTGGTATATGACTATAGTTGGGAGGCTTTAAATGCATCCTAAAATTTTAAGTGCATTTGGAGCCTGCCCTATAATTGTATGCATACCTAAATTTTAAGTGCATTTAGAGCTTGCCCTATAATTGTATGCATACCTAGTAATTCATGGTTTCATATATTGATTTTTGGGAATTTAAAAAAGAAAAAAAAACTTCAAAATCTTGGCCTTGGTAACAAATCAATCTAACTTGAAATTATTTTAATTCTAACCATTCATTTCTATGGGCCATTTAAACAGTCTAACAATTTTTTCCCTTTATTTTGGTGTTGATAGTCATTTGCTACCCTTACCATGATCCATCACTACCCCATCTCTTTTCCCCATCTACCACTACTCATTTTCCTCACAAATGGGCATCAAAACGTCTATTTCTCTAACCCCAGTAAAAAACAATGGTCACCACCACATACATCAATTTCATATGGTACTGTCAAAATTTCACAAGTCATGTATCTCACCAACTTAAGGTACGACTCTACAAACCCATATCAGTTACTTTGGGCTTTGTTTAAAAGGAAAGAAAAAAAATTAAATTTATGAAAAGGAAACCTAGGAGAAATTATTCTTTTGCCTAGCCAAACACAAACACAAATAAAAATAAAAAAAGAGAGAGAGGTATCGCGGAAACTGACAAAGATAAAATCCTGAAATTTCAAGCGGAAACTAAAATCATTACCCAACTAAATAAAAATATACTCACAAAGATAATATATATAAAAAATGTATACAATCTAGATTCTTTGTAAAAAATCTATATATAAATAAAAAAATGTATACAACATATATCCAAATAAAATCTATACAATCTATATCCAAATTTTTTTGTAAAAGATCTATAGAATCTGTAAAAAAAATCTATACAATCTATATCCAAATAAAATGTATACAATCTATAAACAAATTAAAACCTAGTACATAGTCACTATATAAAATGAAAAGAGTGATCTTACCTGGAGAGCAGCAGTTTCGGGAGTGAGGGTATGGAAGAAGAAGAACAAGGCTGGAGAGCAGCAGAGGGAAAATCTGAAAAGAAATTGAAAATTAAGTTTATGAATATTTGTATGTTGGCAAGTGTCTTTATTTGAAACACACAAAATTTATATGATACAAATGGAACTGAAGCCGAAGAGAAGGAAACTATACATAGTTAAATAGAGATTAGACAAAAATATAACACATTAATAACCAATTGGCGTTTATTTTCACAATTCAAACTTAATGCAATTGCGCATGAATAGCCTTACCTTGGAGTTGGTTGCAATAGCCCGTATTAAGGTTGTGAATTAAATTTCTTAGTGGCATTAATTAATTAATTGTATTTATATATTGATGGCCAAATTATTCTGAGGAATGGTAAGGCAATAAATGGTTCGGGTCATATGTTAAAAGTTGGTGAGTTACATTCTTATATATTATGGTAATTATTTATGGTGGAATTGATGATGGATTGGACCATGGGGCCGACGGCAAGGGCTGGACAAACTGTGATGATTTTGACTTCTTCATTTCTCCTTCCAAACTCCACTGCCTCTCTTTCTGCTGTCGTTTTGCCTAGGCAATACCACAACTAATATTTATTCATACCACCATATTCCCCCCCCCCCCTCCCAAAAAAAAAAAATAAAGAAGAAAAAGAGTTTGGTGCATGTACAAAAAAAATTAAAAATAAAATAAAATAAATTCTACATATGGACTTGCTAATTATTATTATCATTTTCTTAGACAAATTTCATTTTATTGATATTTGGAAATAAGTACATAATTTTCTATGATTTGTGAATTAAAATTCACTGCATATACTATTAACAGCTTGAGCAAAAAGATTAAAACTAAAACTGTGATTTTCAAAAAAATAATAATAATAATGAGAAGGCCCCAACTCTCAACCCTTGGGCTTGACTTAGCCTAATTAATTAGATAGATACCTCCAATTGTTTGCAGAATTCAGGGTCGCTCCAACAATTTTCATCCATGGGTTGATCCTTGGACAATTAGGGTTCACCATAACAGCAGCATCAGATGGCACCACCACCACCTTCTTCACTTTTGCCTTCAAACATGCATTTAGCACATTTCTTGTTCCTTTTATGGCTGATTCAACAAATTCTACCTGCCATGTACCCATTAATTAATTAGAAGCGATAATATATAAATATAAAATTTTACACAAAATGAGGTGACAGATGTGTATCTATTCATCTCAAATTAAAAGAGCTATTAAAATGATTTACAATTTTTAAAATGTCATTACCACATCACTCTTGTAGTATGTTTTGTATGGAATTGTTGTTTGGAAAATGATTTACATTAATTAAAGTTAAACAATGATTAGCATAAGCATATGTATACATATAGACAAAGGGGTAAATTAAAACTGTGAATTTAAAATCTAAGGTTAATATTGTTGAAAGAGTCAGCCCATGTGAAGTTTGTATGGAACAACCGGGTTTTGGAGAGTCAGCCCATGTGTCTCACGCACAAGACTCGCCTTCGCCTTTTGTCATTTTATTCTAAGTTGTCATGTTGGCGAAGCCTTTGTATATATCTGTATATAGTTTGCATGGGTTGACTTACTTTTGGATGATCCTGTTTGTACAGAACTTATGTTACTGTATTTCTGTTGTGAGTTATTAATGTAGGTATGCATGGTTTGTTTTGGTGTGCCATGTAAGCACAACCCTATGGACAAAGTTTTTTTTAAAAAAAAATTGCTTCCGTTGACCCCCCATTAACTCTGTTAAAATAGGTTTGGATTGGTTTCAAGGCTGTAGGTAATCCCATGATTACTGGCCGGTTATGTCCTTAACCCACGGGGGGCGGGTTCGGGTCATGATAGAGTGGTATCAGAGCACGAGTTAATAACTCACACACTTGTCCAAAAAGAGCAATAAGCGTCTAGAAAAGATGTAGGATGCATTCATGTGATGAGTATGAATCTAAAAGCATTGAGAATG
The DNA here is from genome assembly GCA_036172215.1 of Camellia granthamiana. NCBI lineage: Eukaryota > Viridiplantae > Streptophyta > Magnoliopsida > Ericales > Theaceae > Camellia > Camellia granthamiana. The sequence goes on from CM069907.1 coordinate 89,410,149, forward strand.
TGCTTCACTGTTTTCATATGAACAACTATGTGTTATGAATTGCAATTTACTTGCATTGCAGATTAGTTGAATATGTATGCTTTTTGTTCTATGCATAATTGTGAACCTTTGTATAAAGAATAATGCAAGTTTAATCAGATGGTGAGAACAAGAGGTGATGAGATAGAGGAATCTTCTAACTGCCAGACTGGATAGAATGGAAAGACTGATTTAGGAAATGGCAGAGGCATTGAGACAACAACAAGAATGGCAACAACAGTGGCAGCAACCACATCCTCCACTACCACCTCCGGCACCTCCTGTGTGCCAGATAATCAAAATGATGACCGAATCATAGCTCTTACCAAAGAGTTCAAGAAAATAAAACCACCACAGTTTTCATGGTGGATTGGATCCTTTGAAAGCTGATGCTTAGGTCCTCGGCATTGAAAAACTGTTTTGAAGTATTTCCGTGTTCAGATACACAGAAAGTGCTTCTAGCCACCTTTATGCTAGGAAGACGAAGCAAGAAGATGGTGGATGTTAATGCGTGAGAATTACAAAGATGCTGATTGGGCAAAATTTCTAGAAATCTTTTATGACAAGTACTTCCCCGCAATGCCTCTGAGATAGGAAAGTGGCAGAATTCATGGAACTGAAACAAGACAGTATGATTGTAGCCGAGTATGAGGCCAAATTCACTGAATTGGCTAGGTTTGCACTACATGTAATTGATACTGACTATAAGAAGGCGAGACACTTTGAAGGTGGGCTCCGAAGTGACAAATTTAGAAAGAGTGAATGTCCTGAAACTGGAGACCTACATTGGGGTGCTAGACAGGGCCATCATATCAGAAGCCAACATAGCTTGACAGACTAAGCCAACAACAGAATGGAAAGGCAATAAAAGGCAAGGCCTCTTTTCAAAGAAGAAATTTATGAAGAAGTAGAATACGGGCTCCTCAAATACTTCGAATACTTTCCAAGACACATCTCCCATGTGCAATATTTGCAGCAAAAGGCATCGTGGAGTTTGTTACCGTGTGTCAGGGGCCTGTTTCAAGTGTGGTAAGCAAGGGCACATGGCCCGAGATTGTAATCAGAATAGTGGGAGGGTAGCTCCTCGTTGCACTGCATCGATCCCAAAGCCGGGAAACACCTTGAGATCAGCCACCATCGGGGTTACCGTGAGACAGGGGTAGAGTTTTTGCGCTTGTTCCGGGCGATACACAGAATGCCAACGCAGTTGTCACAGGTACTATTTCTATATGTAATCAGGATGCTTTTGTGTTAATTGACTCTGGATCACACACTCTTTTGTGACATATGCATTTACATCTAGACTGAATAGACCCTTAGAATTACTACCATATCTACTATGTGTGTCTGCTCCATCTGGGGAATCTGTATTGTGTGAAAATATATACCGATTCTGTGATATGTTTGTTGAGGATGCTATCCTATATGTAGACTTGTTGCCCTTGAATTTTAGACATTTTGATGTAATTTTGGCATGGATTGGTTGACCAAATATTGTGCCACCATTGATTGTGTGACAAAACGGGTTATATTTAAACCACCAGAACAGAAAGAGATTGTGTTTGTGGGTAATGGGGTAGTGCCTCCACCTTATTTGATATCTGCAATGAAAGCATGTAAACTGATCAGGAAAGGGTGCCAGGGTTATTTGTGCTATGTGTTGACTGAACAAACTGCGAATGTTGAATTGAATGACATCCGTATTGTTAGAGAATTTCCGGATGTGTTTCCAAATAAATTTCCAGGGGAATTGGTAGATAGGGAGATAAAGTTTACTATTGAAACTGTACCAGGCACCCAGCCCATTTCTAAAACTCCCTACAGAATGGCTACTGCTAAAATGAAAGAATTGAAAGAACAGTTGCAAGACCTGCTTACCAAAGGGTTTATCCGAGCTAGCACTTCGCCATGGGGTGCGCCAGTATTATTTGTGAAAAAGAAGGATGGAACTTTGCGTTTGTGCATCGATTACCGGGAATTGAATAAGGTAACAATAAAGAACAAGTACCCCCTACCCCATATTGTTGATTTATTTGACCAGTTGCAGGGATCACAGTTGTTTTCTAAGATTGATTTGAGGTCCGGATATCATCAGTTGAAAGTAAAGGCAGAAGATGTTGAGAAAAAAGCGTTTAGAACAAGGTATGGTCATTTTGAGTTTCTTGTTATGCCATTTGGAGTGACTAATGCTCCGGCAGCATTTATGGACCTCATGAACCAAATTTTTAAAACCTACCTTGATGAATTTGTTGTGGTTTTTATTGATGACATTTTGATATACTCTAAAGATCGACTTGAACATGAACACCATTTGAGAACTATCCTACAAATACTTCGGGAAAAAAAATTATTTGCTAAACTAAAGAAATGTGAGTTTTGGTTGGATGAGGTTGTTTTCTTAGGGCATGTGATCAACAAAGAAGAATTTCAGTGGACCCGCAGAAAATAGAAGCAATTGTGAATTGGCCTACACTGACTAATGTGACAGAAGTCCGCAGTTTCATGGGCCTAGCTGGATACTACAGGAGGTTTGTGAAGGACTTGTCGAAATTAGCTGTGTCTCTTACCCAACTGACACGCAAGGGGCAGCCTTTTGAGTGGAATGATGAAAGAGAATCAGCCTTTCATGAATTGAAGACGAGATTAACCACTGCACCAATTTTGACACTACCTTCAGGTACGGAGAATTTTGTAATTTTCAGTGATGCGTCTTATAAAGGTTTGGGTTGTGTGTTAATGCAGAACGGAAAGGTTATTGCTTACGCCTCCCGGCAGTTGAGGCCACACGAGAAGAATTATCCAACACATGACCTAGAATTGGCCGCAGTTGTTTTTGCTTAGAAAATCTGGCGGCATTATCTGTATGGAGCAAAGTGTGAAGTCTACACGGATCACAAAAGTTTAAAACACTTCTTTACGCAGAAGGAGCTGAATATGCGACAGAGAAGATGGCTGGAATTAATAAAGGACTATCATTTAGAGATTCAGTATCAACCCGGGAAAGCTAACACAGTTGCCGATGCCCTTGAGCAGAAAATCAGCGGGGAGTATGGCTTGGTTGCTTACTTAACAGAAAGAGATCTTGCAAGATTTTGAGAAGTCTGACATTGAAGTGGTGATGTGTGGACAGGGCGGATTGATAGCCGCTATTACAGCCGAACCGGCAATCTTTGATGAAATCAAACAGAAACAGAAAGAGGATGAATTCCCTCAAGAAAGTAATCGATGAATTTGAGACATGTCCGAAAGTAGAGTTTGGCATTGAAAATGAAGTTTTGAAATTTTGGAACAGAATGTGTGTTCTAGACATTCCGGAACTAAAGAAGAGGGTTTTAGATGAATCCCACAGATCCGTATTTGCTATGCATCCAGGGTAACAATAAAATGTATCGGGATTTAAAACGAACCTATTGGTGGCCTAAAATGAAGAAAGAGATTGCAGAATATGTGTCCAAGTGCCTTCAGTGTCAGCAAGTTAAGGCTGAACACCAGAAACCAGGCGGTCTACTTCAACCTCTCCCTATTCCTGAATGGAAGTGGGAGCATGTGACTATGGATTTCGTTGTTGGTCTACCTCGGACTTCTCGAGGTATGGATTCTATTTGGGTTGTAGTCGATAGACTGACTAAATCTATACATTTTCTGCCTATCAGAACTACATTTAATGCTTATAGATTGGCCACTATTTATGTTAATGAAATTGTTCGTTTACATGGAGTTCCAGTATCTATTGTGTCATATACAGATCCGAAATTTGTATCTAGATTGTGGAAAAGTTTGCAGGAAGCCATGGGAACAGAACTAAGGTTCAATACTACATTCCACCCCCAAACAGATGGGCAATCAGAACGAACAATTACCAAACTTTGGAAGATATGCTTCGAATGTGTGCTTTGGATTTTCAGGGGAGTTGGGAAGGCTATTTGCCACTTGCAGACTTCACTTATAATAATAGCTTCCACTCCAGTATCGGTATGGCACCATACGAGGCTTTGTATGGTAGAAGGTGTAGATCAACCTATTTGTTGGACAGAGGTTAGGGATAGAGCTTTAATTGGGCCTAAAATTGTGCAAGATACTTCTGAGAAAATCAAAATTATTCGGGAAAGGCTCAAACAGCTCAAGACCGACAAAAAGAACTATGCAGACGTTCGAAGAAGACCTCTTGAGTATGAGGTTCGTGACCATGTGTTCATCCGTGTTTCCCTGATGAAAGGCCAAGTCAGGTTCGGAAAGAAGGGCAAGTTGTCGCCTCGCTACATTAGACCGTTTCAGATTTTGGAAAGCCTTGGTCCAATTGCTCATAGAGTTGCTTTGCCACCGGGATTCGAACAAATCCATAATGTGTTTCATGTGTCGATGTTGAGGGGTTACCTCCGAGACCCGTTTCATGTGATTGATTATCACCGGGTAGCTATTGATGAAAATATGGAATGCGCCGAATGGCCGGAACGAATTGTTGACCGACAAGAGAAACAATTGAGAAGCAAGTCCATCCCAATGGTGAAAGTGGAATGGAAGGAACACTATGGGGCGGATGCTACATGGGAAAAAAGAGGAAGAAATGCAACTACGTTATCTACATTTGTTTCCTGATGAAGGTAAATTAAGTTTGGAGGACCAAACTTCCCAAAGGGGGGAAGACTGTAATACCCTTGTCCTGTAGTGTGCTAATTGGTCCTTAATACGAGTATGCTTATGTGTTTAATATGATTTTGTGTGCCATTATGTGAAAATATGTGGTTTTGAATTTCTATCTGTTCACAGTAGGAATATTTGTTTCATTATCTGCTTTGGGAATTAAATTAAAGGCCTTATCGGCCACCGAAACCAAAATTGATTTCGCCATTGTGATTGCCATACTTTTTAGAGCCTACGGTGGAATTTAATTGAAAATTGATTCGGGCCAGATTAAGTTGATTAAATTGTTGAATTAGTACCCAATTATTTATTATTACTCAATTGTTGTGAGTGGGGTTGGTTGTATCAAGGCACTACACCTTCTATTCTGTCCACATAACTTCATTTGGCTGATTTGAACTCAAAAATAGAGAAAGGGCCGGCCATAGAGAGAGAGAGAGAGAGAGAGAGAGAGAGAGAGAGAGAGAGAGAGAATTGTGTGATTTTGGCTCAACTGTGGGGAATTTGAAGATTTGAACCCAAGATTTTGTTATAGCTTGGAAGATTGAACTCTTAGGTAAGTAAACTCATTGATTTTTGTTTGTAATTTGTAAATTCAAGATTAATTGGTGAGCTAAATCATGAGTTGTGTTGATTTTGATGAATTATGGTCATGCATGCATAGAATTGCTATCAATTGCCATAAGTTGCATAATCTAGCATGTAATTTGTGAATTATGAAAGTTTGGAAGTGTAATCCCACATACAAGCATGTTTTTGTTGAGTTTCATCGGAATGAGCACAAATTGCATCACTAGAAGTGAAAATGAAAGTCAAAATGGGCATGCATGTTGTGTATTAACAATGGAAACCTTGAATGCATGAGTTGAGATAATTTGGGATATGCATGTAGATAATTCAAGAAATTAAGCTTCCTAGTGTTGTAATTTGGTATTGGTATCATGTTAGTATGTGTATATGTGACATTTGAGCCATTGCATGCAAGAAATGTTGTTTGAAAGTCGAATTGGAGCTCAAGAACACAATCTGGAAAACCCAGAATTTTGATGTCCGCTCGAGCGGGGGAATAGCCGCTCGAGCGGGGATTTCGAGCTCCCAGTATTTTTCTTGCAGACATGGTGTCTGCTCGAGCGGGGGAAGTTCACGCTCGAGCGTGGATCTTGTAGGATGAACTTCCGCTCGAGTGTCAGAGTTCACATTCAAGCGTAAAAATGATGCACCCAGTACTTTTTGCAGACATAGCGTCCGCTCGAGCGGCGAAGTTCGCGCTAGAGCGGGGAGCCATGTTGAGAGGCCTTCCACTCGAGTGCCAAAGTGGACGATCGAGCGTAAATTCGACCTAACCAGTACTTTTGCAGGCCTTAAGGGTCCGCTCGAGCGGGGAACCTGTTTTCTAAAATTTTTGTATGCTCGTTCTGTGTTTCGTTTTCCATTCTCTTTCACTTGCAAGCACTCTTAGGCATGTATTGAGCATTGTAATTGTGTCAAAGAGATAAGAATGAAGCCTAAAGAGGAATATGTGAATTAAAGAACGGATTGAATTATTTGTGACCCATATGTGTTATGTGATATGTAGGGTCAGGCTCCAGGGCAACTCCACAAGCCGATCACTATGAGTAATATCTGAAATATGTTGTTGTCCAATTGCTCACTTCTATGTAAGTTTTGTAAAGTTCATTAATTTGAATGATGGGCAGTTTGGTATGAAAAGTTTGAAAGGCTTAAAAGCCAGTTTGATATGAAAGTCTAAGAGGGTTAAAAGCCAGTTTGATATGAAAGTTTGAAAGGCCTAAAAGCCAGTTCGATATGAAAAATTTGAGAGGCTTAAAAGCCAGTTTGATATGAAAGTTTGAAAGGCCTAAAAGCCAGTTTGATATGAAAGTTTGAAAAGGCCTAAAGGCCAGTTCGATATGAAAGTTTGAAAGGGCCAAAGGGCCAGTCTGATACGAAAGTTTGAAAGGGCCAAAGGGCCAGTCTGATAAGAAAGTACAAAAAGGCCAGAGGCCAGTTTAATATGAATGAATTGGGCCCAAGGTCGTCTGATGTATAATGTTCCAATGTATTTTCTTTATTTGATATTATTCACTGGGCTTTCACTCACGCTCATTCATGTGTTTGTAGGTGAGCCAAGAGAGGTCCAGACCCAACCCCAGTGAAGTCTGTATGGAACAACCGGGTTTTGGAGAGTCAGCCCATGTGTCTCACGCACGAGACTCGCCTTCGCCTTTTGTCATTTTATTCTAAGTTGTCATGTTGGCGAAGCCTTTGTATATATCTGTATATAGTTTGCATGGGTTGACTTACTTTTGGATGATCCTGTTTGTACAAAACTTATGTTACTGTATTTCTGTTTGTGAGTTATTAATGTAGGTATGCATGGTTTGTTTTGGTGTGCCATGTAAGCACAGCTCTATGGACAAAGTTTTTTTTTTTTTAAAATTGCTTCCGTTGGCCCCCCATTAACTCTGTTAAAATAGGTTTGGATTGGTTCAAGGCCGTAGGTAATCCCATGATTACTGGCCGGTTATGTCCTTAACCCACGGGGGCGGGTTCGGGTCATGATAGAGTGGTATCAGAGCACGAGTTAATAACTCACACACTTGTCCAAAAAGAGCAATAAGCGTCTAGAAAAGATGTAGGATGCATTCATGTGATGAGTATGAATCTAAAAGCATTGAGAATGTGCTTCACTGTTTTCATATGAACAACTATGTGTTATGAATTGCAATTTACTTGCATTGCAGATTAGTTGAATATGTATGCTTTTTGTTCTATGCATAATTGTGAACCTTTGTATAAAGAATAATGCAAGTTTAATCAGATGGTGAGAATAAGAGGTGATGAGATAGAGGAATCTTCTACTGCCAGACTAGATAGAATGGAAAGACTGATTTAAGAAATGGCAGAGGCATTGAGACAACAACAAGAATGGCAACAATAGTGGCAGCAACCACATCCTCCACTACCACCTTCCGGCACCTCCTGTGCCAGATAATCAAAATGATGACCGAATCATAGCTCTTACCAAAGAGTTCAAGAAAATGAAACCACCATAGTTTCATGGTGGATTGGATCCTTTGAAAGCTGAAGCTTGGGTCCTCGGCATTGAAAAACTGTTTGAAGTATTTCCGTGTTCGGATACACAGAAGGTGCTTCTAGCCACCTTTATGCTAGAAGACGAAGCAAGAAGATGGTGGATGTTAATGCGTGAGAATTACAAAGATGCTGATTGGGAAAAATTTCTAGAAATCTTTTATCACAAGTACTTCCCGCAATGTCTCTGAGATAGGAAAGTGGCAGAATTCATGGAACTGAAACAAGACAGTATGACTATAGCCGAGTATGAGGCCAAATTCACTGAATTGGCTAGGTTTGCACTACATGTAATTGATACTGACTATAAGAAGGCGAGACACTTCGAAGGTGGGCTCCGAAGTGACATTTTAGAAAGAGTGAATGTCCCTGAAACTGGAGACCTACATTGGGGTGCTAGACAGGGCCATCATATCAGAAGCCAACATAGCTTGATAGACTAAGCCAACAACAGAATGGAAAGGCAATAAAAGGCAAGGCCTCTTTTCAAAGAAGAAATTTATGAAGAAGTAGAATATGGGCTCCTCAAATACTTCGAATACTTTCCAAGACACATCTCCCAATGTGCAATATTTGCAGCAAAAGGCATCGTGGAGTTTGTTACCGTGTGTCAGGGGGCCTGTTTCAAGTGTGGTAAGCAAGGGCACATGGCCCGAGATTGTAATCAGAATAGTGGGAGGGTAGCTCCTCGTTGCACTACATTGATCCAAAGCTTGAGATCAGCCACCATCAGGGTTACCGTGAGACAGGGTAGAGTTTTTGCGCTTGTTCCGGGCGATACACAGAATGCCAACGCAGTTGTCACAGGTACTATTTCTATATGTAATCAGGATGCTTTTGTGTTAATTGACTCCGGATCCACACACTCTTTTGTGACATATGCATTTGCATCTAGACTGAATAGACCCTTAGAATTACTACCATATCTACTATGTATGTCTGCTCCATCTGGGGAATCTGTATTGTGTGAAAATATATACCGATTTGTGATATGTTTGTTGAGGATGCTATCCTATATGTAGACTTGTTGCCCTTGAATTTTAGACATTTTGATGTAATTTTGGGCATGGATTGGTTGACCAAATATTGTGCCACCATTGATTGTGTGACAAAACGGGTTGTGTTTAAACAACCAGAACAGAAGGAGATTGTGTTTGTGGGTAATGGGGTAAGTGCCTCCACCTTATTTGATATCTGCAATGAAAGCATGTAAACTGATCAGGAAAGGGTGCCAGGGTTATTTGTGCTATGTGTTGACTGAACAAACTGCGAATGTTGAATTGAATGACATCCGTATTGTTAGAGAATTTCCGGATGTGTTTCCAAATAAATTTCCAGGGGAATTGGTAGATAGGGAGATAGAGTTTACTATTGAAATTGTACCAGGCACCTAGCCCATTTCTAAAACTCCCTACAGAATGGCTACTGCTAAAATGAAAGAATTGAAAGAACAGTTGCAAGACCTGCTTACCAAAGGGTTTATCCGACTTAGCACTTCGCCATGGGAATGCACCAGTATTATTTGTGAAAAAAAAAGGATAGAACTTTGCGTTTGTGCATCGATTACCAGGAATTGAATAAGGTAACAATAAAGAACAAGTACCCCCTACCTCGTATTGATGATTTATTTGACCAGTTGCCGGGATCACAGGTGTTTTCTAAGATTGATTTGAGGTTCGGATATCATCAGTTGAAAGTAAAGGCAGAAGATGTTGAGAAAAAAGCATTTAGAACAAGGTATGGTCATTTTGAGTTTCTTGTTATGCCATTTGGAGTGACTAATGCTCCGGCAGCATTTATGGACCTCATGAACCAAATTTTTAAAACCTACCTTGATGAATTTGTTGTGGTTTTTATTGATGACATTTTGATATACTCTAAAGATAGACTTGAACATGAACACCATTTGAGAACTATCCTACAAATACTTCGGGAAAGAAAATTATTTGCTAAACTAAGAAATGTGAGTTTTGGTTGGATGAGGTTGTTTTCTTAGGGCATGTGATCAACAAAGAAGGAATTTCAGTGGACTCGCAGAAAATAGAAGCAATTGTGAATTGGCCTACACTGACTAATGTGACAGAAGTCCGCAGTTTCATGGGCCTAGCTGGATACTACAGGAGGTTTTGTGAAGGACTTTTCGAAATTAGCTGTACCTCTTACCCAACTGACACGCAAGGGGCAACTTTTTGAGTGGAATGATGAAAGAGAATCAGCCTTTCATGAATTGAAGACGAGATTAACCACTGCACCAATTTTGACACTGCCTTTAGGTATGGAGAATTTTGTAATTTTCAGTGATGCGTCTTATAAAGGTTTGGGTTGTGTGTTAATGCAGAATGGAAAGGTTATTGCTTACGCCTCCTGACAGTTGAGGCCACACGAGAAGAATTATCCAACACATGACCTAGAATTGGCCGCAGTTGTTTTTGCTTAGAAAATCTGGCGGCATTATCTGTATGGAGCAAAGTGTGAAGTCTACACGGATCACAAAAGTTTGAAATACTTCTTTACGCAGAACGAGCTGAATATGCGACAGAGAAGATGGCTGGAATTAATAAAGGACTATGATTTAGAGATTCAGTATCAACTCGGGAAAGCTAACACAGTTGCCGATGCCTTGAACAGAAAATCAACGGGGGAGTATGGCTTGCTTGCTTACTGAACAGAAAGAGATCTTGCAAGATTTCAGAAAAGTCTGATAATTGAAGTGGTGATGTGTTAACAGGGCGGATTGATAGCCGCTATTACAGCCGAGCCGGCAATCTTTGATGAAATCAAATAGAAACAGAAAGAGGATGAATTCCTCAAGAAAGTAATCGATGAATTTGAGACAAGTCTGAAAGCA